>SJYW01056791.1:202683-225525 GCA_006410735.1 Raphicerus campestris
AAAAAAAAAAAAAAAAGTCAGCTATTGAAACATACACTCCTTCATTTCCAAATCCATTCAGTTTTCACCTTTTAATGATTGGCTATGTTCCATGCTAAATATTGTACTGCCATAATGGAGACACAAATAAACTGGATATAGACAGTAGCTTTAGAGAGTCAAGCTCTATAGAAAGGCATTCAGAAATTACCACAACATGAAGCACAACAGAACATGTGCTTAGAAAGGGAGACTGAGTGCTATGGAATCTCAGAGTAAATGACCACTTTCTATCACTAGTTAGGGATGCAGAGCATAGGAGAAGTAGCCTTGAGGTGCATGTTGACTTTGCTGATTATTAGCTATGTGACCGTGGACATGTTTTCTCACTTCTCAGAGACTCAGATTCCTCAATTCAAAGTGAGGATAATACTGATAACTCTACAGAGGATTGCAGCATGGATAGAAAGATGAGAAAATGAAGAGAAAGTCAAGCTAGAATACTGTCTGTGCTCAATAACTGATAACTCTCAGAATGCCCGCAGAATTAGACCAGGAAAAGAAAAGTAAGCATCTATATGCTGGTCACTCTCTGTAGTTGAGCCAGCTCCTGCCTTTTCCCCCTTCACTGTATGTCCACCTCAGAATTGCTAGCAGTGGTGCCAATGGCAGTAGTGGAAGAGGAAGAAGGAAGCAAAGAAAAAAAAGAGGAGGAGAAAGTCAAGGGAAGCTTATAACAGATAAGGATCGAGAAAAAAGTTCAGGTTACTTGCAAAACTGCATTTATCTTTTCAATGATGAGTAATGTCTTATAGTGAGGTTTTTGAAAGAGGACTTCAATCTGGTCCATGGGAGATGTCAATTTCTTCTCTTACATGCTGACATGTCATTGCAGGTGTGGTGGTTTTAGAATTGTACACTTCCTAAACCCCAGGAGACCTCTCAGTAATTGTTCATCTCCACCCAGTCATCATGCTGACTAAATGTCCTCTGTGGTCTTGAATCTTTAGAGTTACTTCTGCATTAATTTCCCCCTAAAGTNTAATTTTCTTGAAGAGATCTCTAGTCTTTCCCATTCTGTTGTTTTCCTCTATTTCTTTTCATTGATCGCTGAGGAAGGCAAATCCCACAGTCTTGCCTAGCAAAGGACATCTGCTTACCATTTACTGTTAGTAAAATAAAATGTGAAAGCAATGAGATAATATTCATTACTTAGAACTGTCTCTTCATTTCTGGAATAATTTTCTTTGTGAAGGATCAATGGAACTGAACAGTAAATATAAAGGATGGAGCAACACTAGGTCACTGACTGCATGAACTTATCCTTTTAACCTCTTGAACACACAGACGCACATCAGGTGATGGGACTAAGGTTTATAAGTAAAATCTCTGTCTTAATCCCTAAGTATCATGATTTATGAAACATTTGGCTTTTATGGTGCTAATAAAGTCAACAGTAAATTTTTTTCAAGTAAGAAAATGATGTATATTCTAGCAAATTATCCCATTAACTAGAGAAAATCATTGTTAACATTCCAGTGTATTCCTTTCTTTGTTCTAAAATTCCATTAACATTTACTGACTCATTCATTCAACAGCCATTTAGNATTTTTTTCAAGTAAGAAAATGATGTATATTCTAGCAAATTATCCCATTAACTAGAGAAAATCATTGTTAACATTCCAGTGTATTCCTTTCTTTGTTCTAAAATTCCATTAACATTTACTGACTCATTCATTCAACAGCCATTTAGCATAGTTCTCAATCAGCTGCACATTGGAATCACCTGGGGAATTTTAAAAATGCTAATGTGGTGACCCCATCCTCATGGATTCTCATTCAACTGGATGAAGTAAGGCCTGGGCATAGCGATTTTTCAAACATTCCCCCTGGGTGATTGTAATATGCAGCCAAAATTCAGAATCACTTATTAGATTTCAGTGAGTGCAAGACAGTACTAGGTGTGGAAATTCAATGACAAACCAATATAAAGTCCCTCAAGAATCTTATAGTCTTGTGGAAGGACAGGCAAATAAACTGACAGTTACAGTAACCTAAAATAAATATTGTAATGAAGAGTCTATAAATAACTATGTAAGCATCAGAAAAGGAACTCTTAAGTTTGCCCTGAGAGATCAGGAAAAACATCTCAGGGAAAATAGGCAACAAAGGTCAAAGCTATGGTTTTTCTAGTAGTCCTATACGGATGTGAGAGTTGGACCATAAAGAAGGCTGAGCACTGAACAATTAATGCTTTTGAACCATGGTGTTGGAGAAGACTCTTGAGAGTCCCTTGGACTGCAAGGGGATCAAACCAGTCAATCCTAAAGGAAATTAACCCTGACTATTCACTGGAAGGACTGATGCTGAAACCAAAGGTCTAATTACCTTGGCCACCTGATGCGAAGAGCTGACTCATTGGAAAAGACCTGATGCTGGGAAAGATTGAAGGCAGGAGGAGGAGGGGATGACAGAGGATGAGATGGTTGGATGGCATCACCAATTCAATGGACTTTGAACAAGCTCTGGGAGATGGTGAAGGACAGGGAAACCTGGCGTGCTGCAGTCCATGGGATCACAAAGAATCGAACATGACTGAGTGACTGAACAACAATAAATATGAGCATTCCAGTTGCAGAGGGAAGTAGAGAATGCTCAGAAAACCCTACGTGGTTCTGCTGAGTGTGACAGAGGAAGTGTCTAAAGATAATACTGGCCGTGTAGGTAGCAAGCACTTCCTGAAGGATTGTGTATGTACTGGCAATGATGGGCAGTCCTTGAAAAGTACTGAGCAGAGAAATGACATTACTTCCATGTCTAATTTACTTCCTTGCCTCTGACATCAGTGTGTATTTAAAGGCATAGATGAGACTAAATGTACCAAGGCTCGAATGAAGTCTATAACAAAATTCCAAGAGAACAAGTCTTACTGTTTGTGACTTCCACAGTCTCTTAGAGGTTCATTGTTGTTTGTTTTTTTAAGTAGATTTGCAGTATCATGTTTCAGGTGTACAACACAGTGATTCAGTTTTATTTATGTGTGTGTATATAGCTTCCCAGGTGGCATAGTGGTAAAGAATCCACCTGACAATTCAGGAGATACAAGAGACACTGATTTGATCCCTGGATCAGAAAGGTCCCCTGGAGAAGGAAATGGCAATCTTGCCCAGTATTCTTGCCTGGAAAATTCCATGGACAGAGGAGCCTGGTGGGCTATAGTCTATGGGACTACAGAGAGTCGGACACAACTGAGTGACTAAGAAGCAGCATATGTGTATACATTATTTTTTATGCTCTTTTTCCTTACAGGTTATTACAAAATATTGGATATAATTCCCTGTGCTATATAGTAGGTCTTGTTGGTGATTTTATATATAGTAGTGTGTATATGTTAATCCTAACCTCCTAATATATCCCTACCCCTTTCCCCTTGGTAACCAGAAGTTTGTTTTCCATGTCTATGAGTCTCTTACTGTTTTGTAAATAAATAAGTTCATTTGTATCTTTGTTTCTTAGATTCTGCATATAAGCAATATCATATTTATTTTTCTCTCTCTGGCTTACTTCACTTAGTGTGATAATCACTAGGCCTATCCATGTTGCTGCAAATGGTATTATTTCATTCTTTTTATGTCTGAATGATACTACATTATGTGTATTTATCACACCTTTATCCATCAATCTGTTGTGGTTCATTTTTTAATTTTATAAGTTGATTTACAGTGTTGTGTTAATTACTGCATACAGCAAAGTGATTCAGTTATATATATATATATATATATATATATTCTTTTTAAATATTCTTATCATAGGATATTATATATACTTTGCTATACAGTAGAACTTTATTGTTTATGCATTCTATATATAAAAGCTTACATCTGCTAACCCCAACTTCTTACACCATCTCTCTCCCACCCCCCTCCTTGGCAACTACTAGTCTGTTCTTTATGTTCATGATTCCATTTCTGTTNCTTATACACATCTACTTTGCTATACAGTAGAACTTTATTGTTTATGCATTCTATATATAAAAGCTTACATCTGCTAACCCCAACTTCTTACACCATCTCTCTCCCACCCCCCTCCTTGGCAACTACTAGTCTGTTCTTTATGTTCATGATTCCATTTCTGTTTCATAGATAGGTTCCTTTTTGTCATATTTTAGATTGCATAGTTAAGTGATATCATATGGTATTTGTCTTTCTCTGACTTACTTCACTTAGCATGATAACCTCTAGTTGCGTCCATGTTGCTGCAAATGGCATTATTTCATTCTCTTTTATGATTGAGCAGTATTCCATTGTATATATGCACCACATCTTCTGTCTACAGACTTTTAGGTTGTTTCCACATCTTGACTATTGTGAAGAGTGCTGCTGTGACCATAAGAGTGCGAGTACTTTTTTGCATTATAGTTTCACCCAGATGTGTGCCCAGGAGTGAGATTGCTCGGTCACATGGTAACTCTGTTTTTAATTTTCGTAGGAACCTCTATACTGTTTTCCACAGTGGTGGTACCAACTTACATTCCCACCAACAGTGTAAGAGAGTTCCTTTTCCCCACAACTTCTCCAGCACTTGTTATTTGTAGAGTTTATAGCTATGTCCATTCTGACCAGTGTGAGATGATAACTTATTGTAATTTTGATTTTCATTTCTCTAATAATGAACAGTCTTCAGCATCTTTTCATGTGCCTGTTGGTCTTCTTTGGAGAAATGTTTGTTTGGGTCTTCTGCCCATTTTTGCATTGGGTTGTTTTTTTGTTGTTGTTGAGCTGTATGAGCTTTGTACATTTTCAAAATTAAGCCCTTGTCAGTTGCATTGTTTGCAAATATTCCCTCCCATTTTGTGGTTGTCTGTTCATTTTGTTTATGGTTATTAATCTTATTTATTATAATAACTTGTGTTTGAATACTAAACAATCATGTTAAAGTTTTGTTCTATTTTGTAGAAAACAAGATTCTTACAAAACCCTAATATTTTCTTCCTAGGGATTATAACATTTTTTAAAGAAGTTTTATTATTCAAGATCCCAGTAGAAAATATAATTTACCCCCACAAGATTCGAAATTAAGAGATTTTTTAAGAAGTATTTATTTATTTGTTTGACTGCACTGAGTCTTAGCTGTGGCATGTGAACTCTTAGTTGTGGTATGTACGATCTTGTTCCCTGACCAGGGATCAAACCTGGGCCTCTGCACTGGGAGTGGGGAGTCTTAGCCACTGACCACCAGGGAAGTCCCAAAATTAAGATATTTTAATACAGAGTTAGGGGAGGAAATTAGGCATGATGAGGCACCAGAAGATAGAAAGTGGAAAGCCATTACCACTTCTAGGGCTAAAGAGGTAAGAGAAGAAAACAGAACCCAAAAGGACTGGAATTAGGAAGAGATCTGGCCAAACAGATGCAGAGGGATACAGTACTGCTAGAACCAAAGCACCCCTGCCAAAGCAGGGATGAAGCAAAAAGTAATATTATGATCTTGTTCTATTTCTTCTCCCCATCTCTGATCTGCTGATGATACCCATTGGTAAAACCAGCCTAAAGCCATCCATTAAAGGAGTCTAGGAAATTCATTTGCACTCACAGCAGTCAGATTCTGGGGGCCATAAGTTAGTAATAGGTCAGAAAAGGGCAGAGTATGTATCTGTGGGCCAACAGGGAATAACCAGTTTACCGATGAACATGATATCATAGCTGAAATAATCTGAGACATAATATTATCCATCACTATTTTGAATAGACATCTAATGAAAATTGTGATAGACTGTATAACACATCTATTGGCAATGAAAGAGGAACCTTCTTTCCATGAACCAGACTACTAGGAAATTCCTGACAGCTAATAAGGATTTTTATTGGGAAAAAAATTATCAGTTGACAAATTAAAGACATTTTAATTAAAAACTAAAATTAGAATGTAGCTATAGCTCAGGTATTAAAATGTTCTATACCTACCTAAACCCTTATTCATTTCCAGTTAGTCATCTAAAGTAGAGCAAAATCGAGGACTCATAAGAAATATGAGTATGATAAGTCGTAAGAAATATGGCTATGTAAGTATGATATGTCAGATGTCAAGTATATAGAGTTAACTAAGAGATGCTCTTGGAGTGCGCATAGTAACATTCTAAAAGGGGCACATAGGTCCTCTTTGCCAATGACTGAAGATGGTCCTTCTCCACCTGGAAATACTGGCCTCTTCTAGGCAGATAACACCTTTGGGAGGGTTCACTGGTTCACAGAGAAAGAGAATGCCTATGTAGATAAACAATCAGAAAATCAGCTCTGGAAATTGGATATGATTAAACTACAGGTGTCCCCATGTTAAAACATTTAGTCCCTCCTTTCACAGAGCTAACACTTATCAAATATCAGATGTTAAATTATAAATCCTAAGGATTTTATTAGCCTATGTGTCAGGGCAAAACTGAACCACTGGGGTGGATGTCATAGTGTTCTCATCACATATATCAAATATTGCAATGTTACGACCATTGGCTATACTGACCAGTGATATTTTAAATTTTTCTTTATTCATTTCTGAGATTCTGCAGCAGTGGTCTACACATATCTTCATGCATATTTTTTAAAATATGCTTTATTGCAGTTCCCTGTGTACATATTTTTCTTTCTCACCAGATTTTAAAGGTCTGAAGGGCCTTGAACTCTTCTCTTGTTAGCTTTTACCTAACCTAGTACACTTTCTAGCATATTGTAGATGCTCAGTAAATGTATATTAAATGCCAAGAGGAACTTCTGTATCAAATCTGTATATGACTTAAAAATTATATTTCTCATTCATCAAATAATATGTGGAATTGAAGGTACTATATTTTTGTGCATGCTTGAATCCTCAATTTTAAAAGCATTTAAATACTGCAAAATATGTTTAGCATCCAAATGATGCTGAAGTCATTCCATCTTTCTTTGATAACTTGGGAAATCTTCCAGAATGTTTCAGGGCCTGAGGGTCACTAATGAGAATATTGGTTTCAATGATCTGTGTAGGAGAACCCATGAATGGAAATTTCTAGTTGATAGGATACCAGAAAAGCTGGACTCTTGTATTTTATTATGGTTGATTTTCATTGAAGTGACTGGAAATTTGCCTAGTGACCTTTCTATTAAATGGCTATGATTATATTGTATGAAGTTCATTCTTAGTATTCAAAATTACTTGCCTCAACCTGCTCTCCATAGTCCATTCTGTAAAGAGGGGGAAAGTCTTTAAATTTTCCCAGGATGACTGAAGTTGAACCCCAGGTTTGTGTAAAAGAGACATCTCTTAGGTCTATAGTGACCATTTCAGTCCTTCTAAAGATACCCTTTTTCACTGCCAAGGACTAAAAAAAGGCTTAGTAACATTCAGCTGTCCCACAGAATTTAATGCTTCCATTAAATAAAAACTTCTATTTTGAATATAGGTTCCCATTATTCATGAGTATGTTGCAAGACTATAAAATTCCTCATATGGTTGCAGCAGACAAAATACATTTGAATGAACAAAAATGAATCATGCTTTTAATAATTGAAGAGATTTCCTACAACCTTTATTTTCACACACATCTAAGCTTGAGGAAAAATTCTATGAAATTCAGTTTCTTGATGGTTTCAGCTTCCTATACTTTTCACTAATTTCTTTCAGCACAAGACATTTTTCTGTATCCCACTACTAACATAAATAAGTTCTCAGAAATCAGTTTTCATTATTTCATTTCCTGTTATTATGTAATTAAAACCTGTTATTTGGGGACTTCCTTGGTAGTCAGTGGTTAAGACTTCACCTTCCAGAGCAGGAGGTGCAGGTTTGATCCCTGGTTAGGGAATTAAGATCCCACATGATGCATGACCAAAAAACCAAAAGATAAAACAGAATCCATAATGTAACAAGTTCAGTAGAGACTTTAAAAATGGTCTACATCAAAAAAAAGTCTTTAAAAAATAACCATTTTGGATTGCAGTTCTTGTTAGATCTCTTTCAGATTCTCTTAAATCAGATGTGCCTTTGCAAAACAGAGGAATTTACATACACACACATGCACGTCTATATAGTTGTTCTTTCCACTGCTTGGCTTAGAAAGTGGAAAAGAGAAGATCCTGGTCTAATTTTCTCCCACAATCTTGCATACTGATGGAAGTGAATTAGTACTCTCTCCAGTACCTTAGTTACTGGAAGAACTGTGTGTTCTCTGTGGCCATGAGATAGAAATTCTGTCAGTTGGCCTCAGCAAGTGTGGGAGTGTACATTTAGCCAAAAGAGAGAATTTTAATGAAGCTAAGAGCAAATATGGCTTTTATCAGTTATCACCAGTTACATATCCAGATTCTCCACTTTCCACTCAGTCCCAACCTTCACACAAGCACTTAAATTAGCATCTAATTTAGCTAGTAGCCTCGTGATCCTAAAAAGGCAGGCTCATTATATGATTCATGTTAATTGCCATGGGGAAAATCCAAGACGGAAAATCTGTTCCAGGGATTTTTCTCTAGTTGAACATACCGTTTAATGAAAGAGGTGAGTTTAGATAGAAGAATTTGGAAACTCCTACTTACACCTTGTCAGCAAGTCTATGATTAGTATTGTCAACTTTAAAAGAAACTAAGACTGAGAGAAGCAGATATAACCCAAATTTTTAATTGACTATGAAGATGAATCTGTTGACCCAGTGGTAATATAGCAGAACCCACTTGAAAGTTGAAGGATAGAGTTCCACGATAATAAAAGCACGCTACAGTGTGTTTTTCTTTTTGTCCAGGTCATACTTTATATTTTTAAATTTTATTTCATTAAAGTATAGTTGATTTACAATGTTGTATTAATTTCTGCTGTACAGCAAAGTGACTCAGTTATACATATATACATTCTTTTTCATATTCTTTTCCATTATAGTTTAGTACAAGATATTGAATATAGTTCCCTATACTACACAGTAGGACTTTGTTCCTTATCCATTCTCCCTCTCTCTCTCTCTATCTCTTATATATATATATACTAGTTTGCATCTGCTAACCCCAAGCTCACACTGCATCCTTCCCCCACTTTCCCTTACCCTTGGCAACCAAAATTCTATGTCTCTGAGTCCATTTCTTAGATAAGTTTTTTTGTGTCATGTTTTAGATTCTGCATACAAGTGATATTGTGTGATATTTGTCTTTTTCTTTCTGACTATTTCACTGAGTATGATAATCTCTAGTTGCATCCATGTTGCTGTAAATGGCATTATTTCATTCTTTTTTATGGCTGAGTAGTATTCCATTGGATGTATGTACTGCATCTTTATCCATTCGTCTTTGGAGGATATTCAGGTTGCTTTCATGTCTTAGCTATTGTGAATAGTGCTACTGTTAGCACAGGGATGCATGTATCTTTCTGAATTAAGTTTTGTCCAGATATATGCCCAAGAGTGAAATTGCTAGATCATATGGTAATTCTATTTTTAGTTGTTTTGAGGAACTTCCCTACTGTTCTCCATAGTGGCTGCACAAAGTTACATTTCCAACCACAGTATAGGAGGGTTCCCTTCTCTCCACACCCTCTCCATCATTTATTATTTGTAGAGTATTTAATGATGACCATTCTGACCAATGTGAGGTGGTACCTCAGTGTCGTTTTGATTTGCATTTCTCTAATAATGAGCAGTTTTGAGCATCTTTTCATGTGCCTGCAGGTCTTCTGGAGAAATGTCTATTTAGGTCTTCTGCCCATTTTTGGATTCAGCTATTTGTTCTTTGTTCTGTATATCTTGGAAATTAAGCCCTTATTGGTTGCATCATTTGCAGATATTTTCTCCTAATCCATAGGTGGTTATTTCATTTTGTTAATGGTTTCCTTTGCTGTACAAAAGCCTGTAAATTTTATTAGGTTTTATTTATTTGTTTTTGCTTTTATTTCTATTGCCGGGAGACTGACCTAAGAAAATATTGGTGTGATTTATGTCAGAGAATGTTTTGCCTGTATTCTCTTTTAGGAGTTTTATGAATCATGTCTTATATTTAGGTCTTTATGCCATTCGAGGTTTATTTTTGTGTATGGCATGTGACTGTCCAGCTTTCTCAATAACCCTTGCTAAAGAGACTGTCTTTTTTCCATTGTATATTCTTGCCTCCTTTGTTTAAGATTAATTGACCATAGGTGTGTGGATTTGTTTCTGGGCCCTCTATTCTGTTCCATTGATCCATATGTCTGTTTTTGTTGAAAAGCAAACAATCTTAAAGAGAAAGTACAAGCTAAAAATCTAAAAATTGGATCCCTGACCTTGCTGATGTCAGGAAAACAGGCATGATCTCTCTGGTCCCTTTGAGACTGAAGGTCAGACTGCACAGTTACAGCTCAGGTCCATTTGCCAAATCTCTTTTATTGTGTGTTACTCTGATGGAGAATAGAGAGTTTCCCGTGTAAATCATTCCTGATGTCTTAAATACCTTGTAGACTTCCTCCCTAATTGTTGGGAAAACAAAAGATTGAGACATCATTCAGGAAGTCAAGAGGGGGATAAACACGACAGAGGATGAGGGGCACTACCACCCAAGATGGGTTGTGTGGAGTTAGGGGAATTTTTTTAAGAAGCAGCTATACCTAAGAAAAAGACGGGAAAGAAAAAGAAGTCATATCTAAGTAAAGCCATCATTATCTGTCCAGAGGATAGGCCAAATGAAAAACCAGAGAAGGTGTTCCAAAGAGAAGAAACAACAAAGGCAAGGCTCAAAGGCTTGACACAGCCTGACTTGACTTGTACAGAGAGTTATAGGAAGTCTGATATGAACTTAGGAAGCATCACGTGTGAAGTGAGAAGTGGTGGGAAATATGTCTGCAGAGAAATTCCCAGCAAGGACCAGGTCATGCAGATGTCTCTTGTGCTAAAAAGCTGTATTTTGCTAAGTCACTCAGCATAGAAGAGAAGTTGGAAAGCTGTGAGACAAGAATCAGGATTGTTTCTTAGGTGTCTATCACTCTAGTCCAGGCAGAAGCTTCTACCTCAAAATTGTCAGCATAAATCTATTTCTGAATGACAGTTTTAGTGAGCTATCTCAAAAATGAAGATAAACATATTGCATTGGAATTTAGTCTTTAATTAATCTGAGGTAAAATTTTGCACCAACAATTCAATAAGTAGATAAACTCCACTATGCTTTGAAATAGTTGATGGAATAAAAGAAGAACCAAGCACCTTGGTTGTATAACCAAACCCTTTGATTATACTGTATGTCCTAGAAAGAAGACTGCATTTGGACAAAAGGCTACCTCTTCCATCTTAGATATTTTGAATAAAGATTAAAGTAACATAGATTTCAACAGAGGCTTACCTTTCTAGTCGTGAATAGACACATCAATCCTGTGAGGGCATCTGTGTGTTTGCCATGATCATATCACATGCCCCACACCAAGCAGTTCAGTGGCACACAGTAGATTCTCTTTCAAATTTGAAACTGATTTCTGTAAATGACTTCTTCCTTACCAATAGCTATTTAGCATGATAAACAACTGACATAGTTGAACTTAACAGTAGTCCACTAGTTGTATGAAAATTGCATCTTATGAGAATCCTAAAGAACCAGACAGGGGATAATGTGAGAATGTCTGGAATAATATACACGAATGTTTGAAAATGACCTAATTTGATTTGTCCACATCTGCTCTGGGAGGTTTGTTTCACAGCATTAATTTAATTAATATTTATCCTATACAAATTGCCTAACAGTACGTGTTACTTCTTAATTCTGTAAATATCATGAATGGTAAGGAAAATACTGACCTCCTCCCAAAGATGTCTACATCTGAATCTCTAGAATCTGTGAATGTTATGTTACATGTACTGTGCAGTGCTTAGTCGCTCAGTCATGTCTGACTCTTGAAGACCCCATGGGCTGCAGCCCACCAGGCTCCTCTGTCCATGGGATTGATTCTCCAGGCAAGAATACTAGAGTGGGTCACCACGCCCTCCTCCAGGAGATCTTCACGACCCAGGGATTGAACCCAGGTCTCCTGCATTGCAGGTGGATTTTTACTGTTTGAGCCACCAGGGAAGCCCAAGAATACTGTAATGGGTAGCCTCTCCCTTCTCCAGGGGAACTTCCTGACCTAGGAATCAAACTGGGATCTCCTTCATTGTAGGCAGATTCTTTACCAGCTGAACTCCCAGGGGAGCCCATTATGTTACTTGACAGCAGATAATTAAGGTTACAGGTGGAATTAAGGTTTACAACCATCAGACTTTAAGATAAAGGGATTGTCCTGGATTCATAGGTGGACCCAATGTAATCACAAGGACCAGTGAAATGTGAAGGTGGGAAGTAGAAAAGTCAAAACCAAAAGGATGGCAACATGAAAAAAATCCACTGAACCTTTCTGACTTTAAAGATGAAAGGATACCATCAGCTAAGAAATAGAGGCAGCCTCTGGAGTCTGGAAAAGGCATGAAATTAAGTTTCTTTCCTGGGATCTCCAGAAGAAACACAGCCCTGCTGACACCTTGATTTTAGCCCGGTGAGACCCAGTCTGGACTTCTGACTTCCAGAATTGTAAGAAAATAAACTTATGTTGACTTAAGCTGCAAAGTTTCATAGCAAGTTGTTATAGAAGCCATAGGAAAGTGACACATCATGTATGTGACCATGGTCACTTAAGACTGTTAGTAAAACCAGACACTGATGCCTAAAGAGGTGTCTAAAGCATTTGCTTCTACTCAACTACCTGTTTTATTCATACTGCCAAGACTTCACTTCTGACAAAGGCAACCGGGACACAAAACTGAGAACCTTGGGGAAGATTTGGACAAATACATTTTTTAAATTTTTCATTAGCTAATTGTTTAAGGTTTCACGCAATGTTCTATTAAACCACCTTTGCTAAACACAATCTCCTTCATCCCTTGAAGGATTTATCTAGAGCAATGTGGTGAATGATTGTGTGGGTAGGGAATTAATAGAAAAATAGGTCAGTGCTGAGTTGAGGCCCTTTGCCTTGACCAGATTCAGTGTTTCTCTTGCGCCTTCTTCCTCACGCTCTTTCATTCTATTTCCTCTCCTGCCTGCTCTCTGCACTCACTTCAAAAGAATGAAGCATACAATTTCAGTCCCTGTCTCCAGGCTGCCAGAGTTGGACCTGGCTCTAAGGTCAGCACACTGAAGCTCTGATTAGAGTTGACCGGAGGTAGCAGTTGCTACAGCTTCACCACTGGGAAGGCCTTGACAGCTGGGTGACCCTGCCCCCCTCCATAGACCCTCCTCCTCCCCAGACCCTCCTCCTCCCCCTCCCTCTTGTGCTGCCGCCTGAACAAAACATCACATCCGCACTGTTTACCGCAGGAACCCAGCCAAGGAAGTCATAACAGGACAATAGACAGACAGTCTGATAACCTTGTTAGCTCAAATCAAAGCGCCTAACAAGTAGGAAAGGTTAGTTGAAGTGGAATGAAACTATTGCAGTATTTGGGTTTGTTGAAGTGGCTTTTCAGATTTTTTTCCATTTTGGAGGAAAAAAAAAGTAGCATTTCTTGTCCCTTTATTTAAGATTAAAACCAGGCACAAGGACACTAAACAAAACAACATGTACAAGGCTAAGGTTAACTTTTAAAAGAATACATACGGAAAGGGATGTACAAAGTTCATAATCACCTTCTTAATGGAAAGTGGCATAAAGCTACATTCTTTGTGTTGCCAGATCTCTGCAAAAGTATAGTAAGTGTGGAATAACCTTCATTATCCAGAAAAGTTAGGGATGTGAATTAATTTGTGTAAATGATAACTAGTAATGAACTCATTTCAGATAACAGGCCAAGGATGATCAAGGNCTGTATTTTGCTAAGTCACTCAGCATAGAAGAGAAGTTGGAAAGCTGTGAGACAAGAATCAGGATTGTTTCTTAGGTGTCTATCACTCTAGTCCAGGCAGAAGCTTCTACCTCAAAATTGTCAGCATAAATCTATTTCTGAATGACAGTTTTAGTGAGCTATCTCAAAAATGAAGATAAACATATTGCATTGGAATTTAGTCTTTAATTAATCTGAGGTAAAATTTTGCACCAACAATTCAATAAGTAGATAAACTCCACTATGCTTTGAAATAGTTGATGGAATAAAAGAAGAACCAAGCACCTTGGTTGTATAACCAAACCCTTTGATTATACTGTATGTCCTAGAAAGAAGACTGCATTTGGACAAAAGGCTACCTCTTCCATCTTAGATATTTTGAATAAAGATTAAAGTAACATAGATTTCAACAGAGGCTTACCTTTCTAGTCGTGAATAGACACATCAATCCTGTGAGGGCATCTGTGTGTTTGCCATGATCATATCACATGCCCCACACCAAGCAGTTCAGTGGCACACAGTAGATTCTCTTTCAAATTTGAAACTGATTTCTGTAAATGACTTCTTCCTTACCAATAGCTATTTAGCATGATAAACAACTGACATAGTTGAACTTAACAGTAGTCCACTAGTTGTATGAAAATTGCATCTTATGAGAATCCTAAAGAACCAGACAGGGGATAATGTGAGAATGTCTGGAATAATATACACGAATGTTTGAAAATGACCTAATTTGATTTGTCCACATCTGCTCTGGGAGGTTTGTTTCACAGCATTAATTTAATTAATATTTATCCTATACAAATTGCCTAACAGTACGTGTTACTTCTTAATTCTGTAAATATCATGAATGGTAAGGAAAATACTGACCTCCTCCCAAAGATGTCTACATCTGAATCTCTAGAATCTGTGAATGTTATGTTACATGTACTGTGCAGTGCTTAGTCGCTCAGTCATGTCTGACTCTTGAAGACCCCATGGGCTGCAGCCCACCAGGCTCCTCTGTCCATGGGATTGATTCTCCAGGCAAGAATACTAGAGTGGGTCACCACGCCCTCCTCCAGGAGATCTTCACGACCCAGGGATTGAACCCAGGTCTCCTGCATTGCAGGTGGATTTTTACTGTTTGAGCCACCAGGGAAGCCCAAGAATACTGTAATGGGTAGCCTCTCCCTTCTCCAGGGGAACTTCCTGACCTAGGAATCAAACTGGGATCTCCTTCATTGTAGGCAGATTCTTTACCAGCTGAACTCCCAGGGGAGCCCATTATGTTACTTGACAGCAGATAATTAAGGTTACAGGTGGAATTAAGGTTTACAACCATCAGACTTTAAGATAAAGGGATTGTCCTGGATTCATAGGTGGACCCAATGTAATCACAAGGACCAGTGAAATGTGAAGGTGGGAAGTAGAAAAGTCAAAACCAAAAGGATGGCAACATGAAAAAAATCCACTGAACCTTTCTGACTTTAAAGATGAAAGGATACCATCAGCTAAGAAATAGAGGCAGCCTCTGGAGTCTGGAAAAGGCATGAAATTAAGTTTCTTTCCTGGGATCTCCAGAAGAAACACAGCCCTGCTGACACCTTGATTTTAGCCCGGTGAGACCCAGTCTGGACTTCTGACTTCCAGAATTGTAAGAAAATAAACTTATGTTGACTTAAGCTGCAAAGTTTCATAGCAAGTTGTTATAGAAGCCATAGGAAAGTGACACATCATGTATGTGACCATGGTCACTTAAGACTGTTAGTAAAACCAGACACTGATGCCTAAAGAGGTGTCTAAAGCATTTGCTTCTACTCAACTACCTGTTTTATTCATACTGCCAAGACTTCACTTCTGACAAAGGCAACCGGGACACAAAACTGAGAACCTTGGGGAAGATTTGGACAAATACATTTTTTAAATTTTTCATTAGCTAATTGTTTAAGGTTTCACGCAATGTTCTATTAAACCACCTTTGCTAAACACAATCTCCTTCATCCCTTGAAGGATTTATCTAGAGCAATGTGGTGAATGATTGTGTGGGTAGGGAATTAATAGAAAAATAGGTCAGTGCTGAGTTGAGGCCCTTTGCCTTGACCAGATTCAGTGTTTCTCTTGCGCCTTCTTCCTCACGCTCTTTCATTCTATTTCCTCTCCTGCCTGCTCTCTGCACTCACTTCAAAAGAATGAAGCATACAATTTCAGTCCCTGTCTCCAGGCTGCCAGAGTTGGACCTGGCTCTAAGGTCAGCACACTGAAGCTCTGATTAGAGTTGACCGGAGGTAGCAGTTGCTACAGCTTCACCACTGGGAAGGCCTTGACAGCTGGGTGACCCTGCCCCCCTCCATAGACCCTCCTCCTCCCCAGACCCTCCTCCTCCCCCTCCCTCTTGTGCTGCCGCCTGAACAAAACATCACATCCGCACTGTTTACCGCAGGAACCCAGCCAAGGAAGTCATAACAGGACAATAGACAGACAGTCTGATAACCTTGTTAGCTCAAATCAAAGCGCCTAACAAGTAGGAAAGGTTAGTTGAAGTGGAATGAAACTATTGCAGTATTTGGGTTTGTTGAAGTGGCTTTTCAGATTTTTTTCCATTTTGGAGGAAAAAAAAAGTAGCATTTCTTGTCCCTTTATTTAAGATTAAAACCAGGCACAAGGACACTAAACAAAACAACATGTACAAGGCTAAGGTTAACTTTTAAAAGAATACATACGGAAAGGGATGTACAAAGTTCATAATCACCTTCTTAATGGAAAGTGGCATAAAGCTACATTCTTTGTGTTGCCAGATCTCTGCAAAAGTATAGTAAGTGTGGAATAACCTTCATTATCCAGAAAAGTTAGGGATGTGAATTAANACATACGGAAAGGGATGTACAAAGTTCATAATCACCTTCTTAATGGAAAGTGGCATAAAGCTACATTCTTTGTGTTGCCAGATCTCTGCAAAAGTATAGTAAGTGTGGAATAACCTTCATTATCCAGAAAAGTTAGGGATGTGAATTAATTTGTGTAAATGATAACTAGTAATGAACTCATTTCAGATAACAGGCCAAGGATGATCAAGGTCTTTCTATTTTCTGTTTTATTTACTTCACATTACAAGAGACTATTTCAACACACAAAGATGTTGCCAAGTTTGATTTTGGCCTTTTATTACCTCTCTCATACCCCCGCCTCTCATCTTACAGGGAGCATTTCAGCTTTTAAAACCATAATTTTAATCCCGACATGATCTTCCTATTTCTGCAAAAGGCATTAATATATGCTCCAGTACTATTTAAAAGCCATTCATTCTCCTCTCAGCTTCAGTTCCTAAGTTCTGGTCATTTCTTCCATGATCCTGGAGGAAATAGCACTAACCTTGCAGTCAGGAGTTGGCACTTCTCAAGCCCTGTGACCTAGTTCATAGTCTCAGTGCCTCAGTTTCTTCATCTGTAGCAAATGACCAAATAATAAATCCACTCGTCAACTGGGGATTTGGATGCCATTGAACAGGTCATTTTTTTTACTTTATTTTTTAATTTTTTTTAATACTTTATTCTACGTTACAACACTGTATTGGTTTNATACACATCTCCTGAAAGATGAGTGAACCGTAGCTAAGTCCATAGTGGCTTAGTATTCTGAATCTGCTGAGGGACTTTCATTGTGAACATTTTGTTCAGCTATATTGAACTATTGTCCTGAATGGAAGTCAGAGTTACAGTTCAGTGTGTGTGTATGCAAGTATGTGTACACCCTTTATCTGGAGAAAAATGTTTCTTTTATAGCAGCTGGAAAATTGTAATGATAAACAGAAGTCATTTTTCTTATTGCCTTTTATTTGTGAAAGATAATAAAGTGGCGCTTCTCCATAAGATTGGGAAAAATTGAAAATAAAAAAATTACGCATTGTTTCCTTTCTACCTCTTATATGACTTGAAACTAAAAAATACCTTAGAAACTGATTTTGGAGAAGAGAAAAAAAATCATTTTTACATATATGGGGCATGTGTCATTCTCATTCACCTAGATGACAGAGAAGAGAAAGAAAAAGCAGAATAAAAAGAAATATATTTTCTATATATTTAGCAATCATCTACATAAACACATAACATATTGCAGAGTTTAACAGTTATGTTAAGTGATTGGATCTTGGCAGTGAAATGTTAAATATGGATTTCTCCTTCCTAGCTTTGAATGTTTTCAATTAACAAATATTCCTTTACATACAATTCCAGGCAATCTATTAAACATATATAAATATGTAATTTGAAATGATTTCCTGCCCCAAATATCTTCACCACTGGTATCTTCTAGTAACTAAAACTGTGCTAGGTCATACTGTAAATGATATTTGAGTTTAATATTTCATTATTGTTCATCAACAACTGTAGCGTGAATTAGCTAAAAATGTGTGACATCTCTTTGGTTATTGATCTTCATAGAGTCCTAGATGTGGTAATTAAGACCCAATTGATCTAATCTTATTTTGTACCCCCAGCAGAAGTGAAAGCTTAATTTTACTGACCACCATGCTTCTTGGGATGAGGCCTTTGTTGTTCAGTCGCTCAGCTGTGTTGACTCTCTGTGACCCCATGGACTGTAGCATGCCAGGTTTCCCTGTCTTCACCATCTCCCAGAGTTTGTTCAAACCTATGTCCATTGAGTCAGTAATGCCATCCAACCATCTCATCCTCTGTCGTGCCCTTCTCTTCCTACCTTCTATCTTTCCCAGCATCAGGGTCTTTTCCAGTAAGTCAGCTCTTCACATCAGGTGACCAAAGTATTGGAGCTTCAGCGTCAGTCCTTCCAATGAATACTCAGGGTTGATTTCCTTTAGGATTAACTGGTGTGATCTCTGCTGTCCAAGAGCCTCTCAAGAGCCCTTTCCAGCACCACAGTTCAAAAGCATCAATTCTTTTGGCACTCAGTTTTCTTTATACTCCAACTCTTATGTCCATACATGACCACTGGAAAAACCATAGCTTTGACTAGATGGACCTTTGAAGGAAAAGTAATGTCTCTGCTTTAATACACTGTCTAGGTTTGTCATTACTTTCCTTCCAAGGAGTAAGTGTCTTTTAATTTCATGGATTCAGTCACCATCTGCAGTGATTTTGGAGCCCCCCCAAAATAAAATCTGTCACTGTTTCCACTGTTTCCCCATCTATTTGCAATGAAGTGATGGGACTGGATGCCATGATCGTAGTTTTTGAATGTTGAGTTTTAAGCCAGCTTTTTCACTCTCCTCTTTCACTTTCCTCAAGAGGCTCTTTAATTCCACTTCGCTTTCTGCCATAAGGGTGGTGTCATCTGTGTATCCAAGGTTATTGATATTTATCCTGACAATCTTGATTCCAGCTTGTGCTTCATCCAGCCCAGCATTTCAAATGATATGCTCTGCATATAAGTTAAATAAGCAGAGTGACAATATACAACCTTGTCACACTCCTTTCCCAATTTTAAACCAGTCTGTTTTTCAAAAAACAGCATTAGGCCTGGTCCATGCATAATCACCAAATCATCTTTAGTAATACGTTGATCAAAAAAGTGCTGTTAGTGATAAATCTAAATTTACTTGCTGCTTCCATTTCTTTCTATAATTCAAAATAACAAGTGAAATTCAAAATACTGTTTTATCTGAAGGTAAATAGTTCAACTATGGAACAGGTACACGTACTGCATCCAAGGACTAGCCATTGCCTGAAGTAGGGTAGTACAGTTAAAATATACAGAAAGTTTCCTTCCATCCAAAGACCAAGTAGTTCTCATCCAAAGTCCAAGTAGTTCTCATACTGTATGTTCAAATGAAACTGTGTGTTCCATGTGTTATCTGATGTTTCAATATGAAAATAATTCAAGCATACAATGGCAGTCCCATTTTTTTTGTTATGTGTTCTTGCTGACCCGTAATCAAGACATAGCTTGGCATATAAACAGTTAGCTTGAGCATTTGAAACGTCAGTAGAAAACAGTTTATTAGCTTGCTAATTGTTGATCCCTGAGAACATGGACTGCACTTAATTTGATTTTTTAGCCACATTAAAGATATGCTAAATAGTAATGTAACTCAGTAAGAAGAGAATGTCAAGATCTACCATGAGCTAAATGCACATTTGTTCAGTTGAATATATATCCATTTGACTTTGCATCTCTGAATTCTAGCAATTTAGAAAAACCAACTGAAAAGGATTTCTAGACAGGGCTCAGTTTGTGTTTATGCTGTATTTCCTAACACATCTAGTACCCAGCTGAATATGGGCTTAGTAGATGAAGGTAAGAATGCAGTGGATCACAGACTTACAGAACAAACTTACGGTTGCTGGAGGGAAGGATGGGCAGAAGGGGATGGTTAGGGAGTTTCAGATGGACGTGTACACACTACTGTATTTAAAATGGATGACCAACAAGGACCTACTGTATAGCACATGAAACTCTGCTCAGTGTTATGTGGCAGCCTGGATGGGAGGGGAATTTGGGGGAGAATGGATACATGTATATGTGTGGATGAGTCCCTTTGCTGTTCACCTGAAATTATCACAGCATTGTTTGTTAATCAGCTATACCACAATACAGAATTAAAGGTTTTTTTTTAAAAAGTAAATAAAGAAAAAAGGATGTATTATAAAGAAAAATTTAATTTAATGCTTGAGAAAGAATGAAGAGAAGTTTTCTGAGTTCTGTTCAAATATTGTTGAGGGGATTCACTTATTTGTATTTCTCCCCAAGTTGCTTCATTTTGAGCTTCAGTGGCTAGAAGTCCCAAGCTCCATTTTCTGCATCACAACATTCAAATATCGTTGAAATGCCTTAAGATCAAATTAGCTATTTCTAGTATTGGTAGTCATTACTTGGAATGGACTTGGACTTAAGTTATTTTTTAACTAAGAAGGAAATACTGTGTTAATTTTACCCAATGGGTTATTTGAAACAACAGCTCATGTTTTTAAATGAAAATTATCTGGTAATGCAGAAAAACAGCTGTAAAATACAAAAATGAGAATATCTTATAGGTTTTTAAAATGCAATATCCACTACTTTCATAATTAAAGTAATTTGCATAGCATTATGCATATATTAGAGAAGTCATGTGAATTAATATGATAGGATCTAACTCCTTCAATGCAAATGTTAACCAGAAAAGTCATATTAATGACTCAGAGAGCAAACTTACCCTTCTGACTGTTGCCGTAGTAAAACTCCAAACTGAAATATCTCATTAAAATACTTGCAGCTGTTTTTGCTTGCCTTTGGCTACTCTGCTCCAAAACTCAATTTCATAGACACATTGGCACCCTTGGGAAGTCTACAGTCTTTGAAAGTAAGATCTTTTGGGTACAAATTATAAACTACAGCAATAAGTGACACTGTGTGTGGATTGAATTTCAAATGCAATCTTTCTTCAGTTAAAAAATAATGAACTGGGTTCATTTACAATTTGAATTATGACCTTGTAAATATGGTAAATTTGAAAATAACATTAACTCTCTTAGGTTCTTATTTTACTTTCAAATAGCTTTGCCTGTAATTCACAAATTTGTATTTAACAGTCCCTTGTAATTAGGCAAATGACCCAGCATCAAAACAATTAACAGAAATAAATGAAAATGTTAGCACAAATTTGTGTGCCCGATGTACAGTGAGGCCAAAAACCACAACATCGGAGTTTCGAGCAGAAAGGTGTATTGCAAGACCATCCAAACAGAGAGGTAACTCTTGCCCTAAAAAGCCCCTGGCTCCATGAAAGGTTTTGGCAAAGCATTTTTAAAAGACAAGTGAGGGAGAGGTGTCCGCAGGGTCTGTGATCAGCATGGCACAATTCGCTGTTTGGCTTATGGTGAGGTACAACAGGGTGGTGTCCTAGGGGTTGACATCCTTAGGTTCTGGGAGGGCTGGGGTTATGTGTTTCCAGTCATCAAGTACTTAACATCTTCAGTTTGTTGAAGAGGGGGAGGTTTTTTACATCTGCAAAACAACTCAGGAAATGTGCATCAGATCCTGTTATCTAGGTGCTTCTGCCTTAAACATGTGTGCTCAGGCCTCTCTGACTCTTTGCAACCTTATGGAGTGTAGCCCACCAGGCTCCTTTGTCTATGGAATTTTCCAGGCAAGAATACTGGAGTGGGTTGCCATTTCCTTCTCCTGGGGTTCTTCCCAACCCAGGGATCGGACAGCACCTCCTGCCTTGCCAGGCAGCTTCTTTATTACCACTGAGCCACTTGTGAAGCCCCGAGGAACTTGAGAGGAGCTAAAGCAGAGGATATGGAAAGGCCTGTCCCAGGGAAGGCCCCATGGGGTCCTGCTTGGTTACAGAAATCCACCCTGAAAGAAGGTACTATCTCGAGTTTTGGTTTTTTGTTTGTTTTTAATCAAAGCACTGATAACCACAGGGAAGTGGCACACCTTTACATGCTGCTTAGGCTTCACTGGTGGCTCAGAGGTTAAAGCGTCTGCCTCCAATGCGGGAGACCCGGGTTCGATCCCTGGGTCGGGAAGATCCCCTGGAGAAGGAAATGGTAACCTACTCCAGTATTCTTGCCTGGAGAATCCCATGGACGTAGAAGCCTGGTAGGCTACGTCCACGGGGTCGCAAAGAGTCGGACACGACTTCACTTTCACTTTCACTTTTACGTGATGCTTGGCCTATGTTCAACATTTTGGGTGCCAGTATGAAGATGAAGTTAATGAATTCACTGACGCTCAAGCCTCTTTGAATATTCTCTGAACTGTTGAATGAGAGATTTGGATAAGAGGCATATCTTAGAATTGCAAAGTAAGGAGAGACCTAAGCAGTTCTCAATTCAATCTGTTAATACAGGTTTCATCCACAATCATAGCTTTCCAGTCTTTTCATTTGTGACCCTGTATTTAAAAAAAACCAGAAGTACATAGACTACATCATAATACAGTACATACAAACTGGATCATAACTGCACATAATTGAAACAGAATTCTCATGAAGCAGTATGTGTACAGTACACTCAGATGTTTCCTCCTTTTTCTATTTTGTATGTGGTGGAGTTTTTGTTTTAGGGTTTTTTTTTTTTTTTTTGAGGATGCAGAGTAAATTTTAA
>SJYW01056794.1:0-11108 GCA_006410735.1 Raphicerus campestris
CTATGAGGCAGAGGTCTTGCCTCATCATCCCCAAACTGCCACTCCACGCTTGGGGTCAGGCCCCAGAGGGCACATGGCATATAGGATGGACACTTGTCCCCTACTCCTTGGGGTCTGTGAAGTCTTATCCCACCAAGATGATGGCCTGGACCCCCCCAGCCCAGAGCTCTTCCTCCTGAATCCACCTCCCATCTTTCCACATGCTTTAGGGCCAGCATCATCTCCCCAGAGAAAGACAGGAGACAACTGGACACAGGCCTCAGGTTCCCGAGGTCTCCAGGAGGGCCCTCTCCTATGGGTCCTGGCGGTCAGGCCCTGGCAGGGGGCTGCATCCAGCGGGTAGGCTGGGCAGTCCTGGGGGACACAGCTGATGGGGAGGAGGAGGGTTGAGAGACTGGGTAGCCAGGCTCCACTGGACACAGCTAGTCTGAGCCAGAGGCAGAGAGAGAGAAGACAGGAATCTGTTTACAAAACAAAGCTAGAGAAAGCAGGGCAAGTGGAAGACAGTGAAAACAAGCAAACAAAAGGGAGGTAAGAAGAGAAAATAATAACGAGTGTGGTGGCTTCCAATCCAACTGTATCAATCTTCATTTTAAACATCATTGGTCTAAATACACCACTTGAAACGTAGACACTGTCAGAGTGGATCTACAGACAAGATCCAACTACACATCGTCCACGAAGAAGTCGCTTTAAATGTAAGACACGTGGGGCTTCCCTCGTAGCGCAGACTGTACAGAATCTGCCTGCAGCGCTGCAGACACAGGAAATGCCGGTTCATCCGTGGGTCAGGAAGATCTCCTGGAGAAGGAAATGGCAACCCACTCCAGTATTCTTGCCTGGGGAATTCCATGGGCAGAGGAGCCTGGCAGGCTACAGTCCATGGAGCTGCAAAGAGTTGGACACCCCTCAGTGACCGAGCGCACATAGGCTGAAGGGATGAAGAAGGACACCCTTTGCTAATACCAGTCAGGAGAAAGCAGGAGTTGTGATAAGTTTAGACACAGCAGCCTTCAGAGCCAGGGAGGTTGTCCAAGATAGAGGGACTTTACCTGATGACAAAGGGGTCAGTTCTCCGGGAGAACATAGAGATTCTTAACATGCGTGTGCCTGACATCAGAGCACCCATCCATGCCCTAGAGCCAAAGAAGAGAGAGACGAGCCCACTCGCTGCTGCACACACCAGCCCCTTCCATCAGAGACAGATCCCGCAGACAGAAAACCAGGAAGGACAGACCTGAGTGGGAAGGCAGAAGGAGGTGTTTGGGTGAAGAAAGTTGGCCCAGGGAAATTTGGGCCAGAGGGACGGTGAGCACCAGCCCACCAGAGACCCGAACGTAGAAACACGTTTGGGGACGCCCACGCCATTAACAGACTTTATGTTTCTGGGCTCTGGTCACTGCACATGGTGACGGCAGCCATGAAATTAAAAGATGCTTGCTCCTTGGAAGAAAGGCTATGACAAACCTAGAGAGCATCTTAAAAAGCAGAGACATCACTTTGCTGACAAAGGCTCATATAGTCAAAGCTGTGGTTTTTCCAGTAGTCATGTACAGATGTGAGAGTTGGACTGTAAAGAAGGCTGAGCATCAAAGAATTGATGCTTTTGAACTGTGGTGCTGGAGAAGACTCCTGAGAGTCCCTTGGAAGCAAAGAGATCAAACCAGTAAATCCTAAAGGAAATCAATCCTGAATATTCACTGGAAGGACTGATGCTGAAGCTGAAGCTCCAGTT
This sequence comes from Raphicerus campestris, assembly GCA_006410735.1. Taxonomy (NCBI): domain Eukaryota; kingdom Metazoa; phylum Chordata; class Mammalia; order Artiodactyla; family Bovidae; genus Raphicerus; species Raphicerus campestris. The sequence goes on from SJYW01056794.1 coordinate 1,736, forward strand.
CTTTGGCAGTCTGATGGTAAGAGCCAGCTCACTGGAAAAGGCCCTGATGCTGGAAAGATTGAGGGCAGGAAGAGAAGAGGGTGACAGAGGATGAGATGCTTGGACACCATCACTGATTCAATGGACATGAGTTTGAGCAAACTCTGGGACATGTGAAGGACAGGGAAGCCTGTCATGCTGCAGTACATGGGGTCACAAAGAGTCAGACACAATTGAACAAAAACAATGCCATTGATTTTAGCTAGAGGGTCCCAAGAGGGCTTTGAGGGGTCTGCAGATTCTGTGGTCCTGAGGGCCAGCCACCTGGGGGTCCAGCAAGAAGAGCAGCATCCACACTGAGCTGGAGAACGGCCTTCTCAGCATCAAGGCTAAGCAAGGGCCTGGGGGGAGAAGCAGGAAATGAGACCCCATCCTGGTCCTGGAACACCCGGCCATCAAGGGACAGCCGGGCTTTTAGAGGAAGGGTGGGGATGGGAGTGAACAGCCGCTTCAGGTAGTGAAACCAGCGACCGGGACACAGAATGACTTCTTCAAGGTCACAGGGAGTCACCCTGAGCCACACTTCCTAACGCTCGCCCATTACATGCAAGCGCCACAGTCACTGAATGAACACGTCTCTGGGTCAGACATGTAGAAAAAGCATAAGACTGCAGGGCCACGCGGACAGCAATACTGCAACAAAGACCATACCCTCGAGACAATGTCAAAGACGTTTAAATGGTCCCCACTCTCACCTTGCACCCCCAGCTGGGGGGGGTCATCCCACATTTATGGGTCCATGGGGCAGCTCAGACTCCCAGTGATCTGGACTAGAACTCGTGTGCAACAGAATTTGTTAATCAAAAAGAAAAATAGTAGCAGTGTCGTACCCTGAGGATTACCTGGTCACTTCAACACACTCTGGGTGCACACCCAGCCCATGCTGTGCCTCGCAGCGGCAAAGACCAATTCTGCTTCTTACCTGTTTGCTTCGAGAAACAGGGTGTCCATTCCCACACCTGCAGCGTGGAAATTCCAGGACAGAGCATTTGTTTTCATCTGCAAATAGGACTTCTGCAAAGAGCGATGCTGATCCACACAAAGGCCACTAGCCACAACATTCAGAAAACTAAGATCATCGCATCTGGTTCCATCAGCTCGTGGGAAATAGATGGGGAAACAGTGGTAACAGTGGCAGACTTTATTTTGGGGGGCTCCAAAATCACTGCAGATGGTGACTGCAGCCATGAAATTAAAAGACGCTTACTCCTTGGAAGGAAAGTTATGACCAACCTAGACAGCATATTCAAAAGAAGAGACATTACTTTGCCAACAAAGGTCCGTCTAGTCAAGGCTATGGTTTTTCCAGTGGTCATGTATGGATATAAGAGTTGGAGTGTAAAGAAAGCTGAGCACCAAAGAATTGATGCTTTTGAACTGTGGTATTGGAGAAGACTCTTGAGAGTCCCTTGGACTGCAAGGAGATCCAACCAGTCCATCCTAAAGGAGATCAGTCCTGGGTATTGACTGGAAGGACTGATGCTGAAGCTGAAACTCCAATACTTTGGCCACCTGATGTGAAGAGCTGACTCATTTGAAAAGACCCTGATGCTGGAAAAGATTGGGGGCAGGAGGAGAAGGGGACGACAGAGGATAAGATGGTTGGATGGCATCACTGACTCAATGGACATGGGTTTGGATAAACTCCGGGAGTTGGTGATGGATGGGGAGGCCTGGCATGCTGCAGTCCATGGGGTCGCAAAGAGTCGGACACGACTGAGTGACTGAACTGAATTGAACTGAACAGCGAGTGATCTAAACTTAAAGTCATCAAAACTAAGTAAATGAGAAAATTCAGCCTGCCCAGTGCAGCAGCCTCATTCTCCATGAGCCGCATGGGGCTGTGGCTGCCACCCTGGACAGAGCAGATAGGAAATCTTTGCCTGTGCATTGTGAGGCAGCTCTGCTGAGCAGGAGCAGGGCAGCACTGTCGCCAGGATCTCGGCTCTCTCTGCACCAATGCAGAAATATAGAGACGGAGTCATGGAGGAGAAAAACAGAGGGCCTTCACTACTTTGCCAGGCAAAGGGGGAACACAGCAGGCCTGCGCCTCAGGAACTGAGCCCCCCTCCCCGGTGAGCAGGGGAAGGTTATATAGTCAGGCCAGAGTATGTGACAGGATCAAGGTAGTAACTGTCTTGTAGTCTTTTTTATTCTGCAGCTTCAAAAGGGTGGGGTTGCTGAGAAGCTGGAGGTGTGTGCAGCGCCCTAGGTGGCGCCTCTTCTCACGTGGTTGCACGTCTGCCTCAGGTGGTTTCGTGGCTACTTCTCCTTTGTGGAGCTGCTGTCCTGCCCTTTGGAACTCAGAGAAGGTCGTGGGGCCAGAGTTCTGCCTGCAAGAGATGGGGGACAAAACGGCCTCCCTGCCCTGGAGTCCCGCAGGGCCACTGTCAGCATCAATACCTCACAAACTCCCTTCCTCCCCGCTCCGAAACCAACCGTGGGTTCCCAGCTTGTTCCTGAGGAAGCCTGCCTGGGGTACTGAATCCTGGAGGCTGCCTTCGATATTCAAATTACGGAGCAACTTTCACTTCCACTTGGGGACCAAGGCTTCCACTCTGCCAGCAGGGAGATAGCATTTGCCCAAGGACATGCACCTTCAATAAAGCAGGTTCACTGGCCCTTCAAGGTGTCTCTGGGGTGGGACTGCTCTTCCCTGAACTCCCCTCACCTCCCAGACTTTCATCCAACTTCTCCTGGGTCTGTGCCCCAGGCCCGCTGCTCCCTTGACCGCCAGTCCCCTCCAGGCAGTGGTGACCTGCAGGAACTGCTGAGAAGCCTCGGAGGGTGGGATTTCCAGCAAATAGGGAAGGAGTCTGACGCCCTGCTGGTAGATTCTTGCAGGATCACTCTCCTCCCAGGAGAAAAAGAGGAAAAAAAGGCAAATCACTTTCCTCTTGCTTCTGCTTCTCCCCAATAAACTGCTTGCCTCACTTCCTTTTGCAGTTAGAGAAATGTTCCTTGTGAAAGTGGTTTCCACACATCCACACGCCATGCTGCCCCAGCCTCCAGGAGGGATTTGCGTGGTGCTTTGCTCCCTAGCTCCCTGGACTTTGACTAAAGTTCTTGCATCTCTGTCAGAAAACAGGCGCTGACTTGAAGCATCCAGTCTTCCATCAGTGGCGAGTGCCCATCTCCAGGGGTGAGACAGGGTGCAGCTCTAGAAGGTTCCACCTGAGAATCAGGGTCCTTCAAGCATGACCTGTGACCACGTCAGCCAGCAACAGCCTCCCAAGGGTCCAGGCCTCTCTGTGGCCCTGCTGCACATGGACAAAGTCAAGAGCTCTGTGTGTGCTGGGGGGCTGAAGGAGGCCCCTTAATTAGCAGCTCACTCTGACTGCCTCCTCTGTTACAACAGAGATCGAAAGTGCTTATTCTGAGAGCAGAGGGAAGGATTCAGGAAGATGCCCTATGTCAAGGGCTGCTGTTCAGTCCCTCGGTCATATCCAACTCTGTGACCCCATGGACTGAAGCACGCCAGGTTTCTCTGTCCTTCACTATCTCCCAGAGTTTGCTCAAACTCATGTTCACTGAGTTGCTGATGCCACCCAACCATCTCATACTTTGTCATCCCCTTCTCCTGCGGCCCTCCATCTTTTCCAGCATCAGGGTCTTCTCCAGTGAGTTAGCTATTCGAATTAGCTGGTCAAGGTATTGGAGTTTCAGCTTCAGCATCAGTCCTTTCAGTGAATAATATGTCAAGGGAACAGGTGCAGAATGCCCTCCCAGGGAATCATTCCACGTGTGTTGCGTGTCTGTGCTGATGACTTGAAATCAGAAAACACAGAGGCCTGGAAGGACCAAGGACCAGCCCACCGCTGTGTACGTCCACCAGCGCACATGTCTGGTTGGTCCTGGAAAGGACAGGTTGCTTAGAGGGAATTTAAGGCCCTTCCTGGGTCAGGAACACCCCCTGTAGAAGGACAGGTTGCCCACTCCAGTATCCTTGGGCTTCCCTTGTGTCCCAACTGGTAAAGAATTCGCCTGCAATGTGGGAGACCTGAGTATGATCCCTGGGTTGGGAAGATCCCCTGGAAAGGGGAAAGGCTACCTACTCCAGTATTCTGGCCTAGAAAATTCCATGGGCGTCCATGGGATCGCAAAGAGTCCCACACAACTGAGTGACTTTCACTTTCACTTTCCTGTGTACACAGGAGTGAGTGTCAGTAAAGCAGTTCAGCTGGAAATCTCCCAGCAACACTACAGGCCAAAGCATTTTTAAAAGCTGCTTCATTTAGCATAATATTTTAATTTAAATACAAAAGTGAAGAAACTAAAAGTTTGAGCTTTCTGGCAAATTAGCTAAACATTCTCTAACATCTAAATTGGAATTTTAAGGTAAAAGGGTATAAAAATTCAAAGGCCTGAGAAAGACAAATATCTTATGATATCATCACTTATGTGTGGTATCTTAAAAAGTGACAAGAACTTGTTTACAAAACAGAAACAGACTCACAGACTTAGAAAATAAACTTACAGTTACCAAAGGGGAAAAGAGCAAGCACAGGGTAAATGAGGAGATTGAGACTGACATATACACACTGCTATATGAAAACTAGGTAACTGTTAAGAACCTGCTATATAGCGCGGGGCAGTACACTATAATGTCCTATGTGGAAAAAGAACCCGAAAAAAAAATGGATATATGTTTATGTATAACTGATTCACTTTGCTGTACAGCGAAAACTAACATGACATTGTAAAACAACCATACTCCAATAAAAGTTTAAAAATAAAGAGCTCACTAAATGAAATTAAAAACAAAAAAAAATGTTTAAAAGGCCAAACACAGCCACCTCCAGGGAACTGCCGAAGCCCCAGGCAAAGCAAGGCATGCGCCCCGCCTAGTGGTGAAGGCAGAGAGTGCAGCTGCCCATCCCTTGCTTCCAGGACGAGGTCTCACAGCGCCTACTTGGGAAGAGCATTTCTGCACCCCCAGCCCAGCGCCCCACTGACACAGGATAAAATGGAGCCCTGAGGCAGTGAAAATTGACCCGCTCACTTGGCAAGTCAAGGCTGGAAACAGGCTTGCCACCAGGTAAATGTGTTCTCACACACGAGCTTATAGCTTGATGTTCAATAGGTGGCAACTACTGGGAAAGAGTCTGCCCGCCAATGCAGGAGACACAGGGATGCGGGTTCAGTCCCTGGGCCGGGAAGATCTCCTGGAGAAGGAAACGGCAACCCGCTCCAGAATTCTTGCTGGGAGAATCCCATGGACAGAGGAGCCTGATGGGCTGCAGTCCATGGGGTTACAGAGTCAGACATGCCTGAGGGACTGAGCATGAACACACCCTAAAATTTTGTTATTCAGCTCTTACAACCCCCTGAAGTCAATTCTGGAAAAAATTCGGTTAATAAGCATAGGGACCGCCCCCCACCCAAACAAGGGTCCTCACTCTGGCCCAGAACTCTTCTAACCTTGCTGGACACTCCTATTCGACCCCTTCCTAGGATCCCAGCTCTACCTCTGTGGACCTTCACCCTGGTCTGAGCAAGGAGTCTCAAGAGCTCACCTTCTTAGAACGTGATCCCTCACCATGGACCTCCAGATCCTTGCAGCTGAGATCTCTGGTGTCTGTAGGGGAGGGAAACTTGGTTTCTACTCATGTAAGTTCAGTGGATAAACTTGTGAAATAAGGTAATAGGTCAAAGGGAGAAAAGGCACACAATTTTATTTGGCGTTAAATGTTTTACATTGGCATGGGGGACTTCACGGGTAGGAGAGAAACCGCCCCCTGCCCCCCACTGCTGAACCTCCAGCAAGGCTTGGAAGCTCTTGAGCCATCTGAACAAAGAAAGATCAATTTAAAGAGAAGGATCCTTTTCTAAAGAGAGGCCCTTGGAAAGGGCCAGGGTGTCTAGGACTGGCAGTTTGTGGGAAGGCAGTTCCGGGGGAAACACAAGGGCTAGCTAATGAGGCTGGTGTGGGCATGCAGTATTGTGATCTTCAAGAAGCATACAGATACATTTGGTCATTCACCTGGTCATTCACGTGTGATTGGTCTTCACGCACCGTTCCTAGCCCACAGCTCCCGAAAGCCCCTCTGCTGTCCTAAGTGATAACAGCACTGGGATCCGTGCCTGAAAACCCCTCAGAGAAGGAGCCTTAGGTGTTCCATCCAAGGATGCGGATGGTTACCAAGAGAATCAGCCATGTGGTTCGACAGTAGGAATTTTCAGTTCCACCTCCCACCCCACCCTACCCCCGATTTCCCACGAGGGTAGAGGGCCTGGAGGTTGGATCTATCACAATAACCAGTGATTGAACCAATCCTGCCTGTGCTGAAAAGCATAGACCCCCATGGAGATGCTACTGGGCTGGGCTCTTCTCAGGGTACAAAGGTACCGAAAAGCAATGAGAGGCTGCTGAGTGTCAAGCACCCTGAGTCTGTATCTGCAGCTGGGAAGCCAAGGCTGGCTGAGGACTGAAATCAGGAAAGTTGTGAAGAATGTGGGAACTGCTCCAGAACCTCAGTATAAATGCTGACCTAGAGCAGCAAAGATGCTCCCTCGCTTCAGCCTGGCAGGACGTGGAGCTAGGAAGCGTTCCTTTCACAGAGTGCAGAAACCGGAGACCCCAAAATGGAGAACCTGCTGGGAACACCATCCACGCCTGCTTTCCCCCAAGAAGCATCCTGGCTGTGAAGGTTGCAGGCATGGGGGGAGACCCAGGAGCAGGTTGGAGGCTGAGGACAGGCATGCCGAGTGCCACTGACCAGTGATGACCCGAGGCTGGGAGTCAGTAGAATCATCTACCTATCAGCTTGTACCCTGTGATATTCCATGATTTAGGTAAGAAGTGGTTCAATGTGGGCAACATGGTGGGACTCAGACAAGTGTTGGGCTTCCCAAGTCATTCAGTGGGTAAAGAATCCACCTGCAGTGCAGGAGATGCAGGTTCGATCCTTGGGTCAGGAAGAAAAGGACATGGCAACCCACTCCAGTGATCTTGCCTGGGAAATCCCATGGATAGCGGAGCCTGGATGGCTGCAGTCCATAGTGTCAGAAAGAGTTGAACACAGCTGAAGCTACCNATCTCGGTGCAGTTAACAAATTTCACTTCTTCTTTCCCATGTTTTGTCAGACCAACTAGATGTGACGTTCAGTATGTGAAGTGTCCAAAGGAACTTTCTTTCTCCCTGCACGATTCCAGCCTCCCTCCCTCTGCTCTGCCTGATCTGGGGCCTCCCATGCCCACTCCCAGGGTCTCTGGCCCCCAAGGCAGCCCAGCAGAGCCTGCCCCACTCGAAGCCTTGCTCCCTCTCAGAGGGAGCCCACGGTAGGCTCCAGGCCTCCAGGCACCTTGCCTCTGCCCCCTGCACCTGCCTCTGCATCCCCGTCAGCTTCCTCCCTCCCCCTTCCTGTGGGCAAGGGCGGGCCGAAGCTCCACAGTGAGGAGGGCATGTGGTCTCGGCCTCGGCTTGATTCCCCTTTCAGGGCCCTCCTCCCCCCTGGGCACTACCCTTCACAAAACCCGCGTGGCTCCCCTGCCCCCACCCAGATCCCACTCCTTTAAGCATCATGATTCTTTGAAGCTGCCTTTATACCATCCTACAAGAAAACAATCATACGTGTTACTGTTCAAAAATGAAATAGGGGCAGTGTATTCTTGGGGGGCTCCCCGGTGGCTCAGTGGTAAAGAAACCACCTGCACTGTAGGAGCTGCAGTTTCGATCCCTGGGTTGGGAAGGTCCCCTGGAGGAGGGCATGGCAACCCACCCTCGTATTCTTGCCTGGAGAATCCCATGGACGGAGGAGTCTGGCGGGCTACAGTCCATGGGGACAAAAAGTCAGACTCGACTTGGTGACTGAACAGCATGTGCTTGAGGGTCTGAGCCAACCCCAGGAGCCCTGGAGTCGGGGAGCCTAGTCTGGGGTCCAAGCGCACCCCTTGCAGCTGTCATCTGGTCTGATCAGGACCTGATTCTCCGCATCGGTCCAGGCTCCTTCTAACCTTAGGCAGCCTGGCACAGGCTTCTGTACATGATGAGCCCACAGGCCCTGGAATGCTCCCCAAGCCATGCCAGCTGCTGAGCTAGGCATGTAACAAGGCTGAACCTTTGTTCTTAACTAATCTTTGGAGCTGTCTCAAGGCCAGGTCGCCAGGCTTCCGAGCTGTCTAAGTCTGTCTCGGGCCTCACATGGTGCTCTGTTAAGTGGCTGCCTCCTCCATTGGACTATGAGGCAGAGGTCTTGCCTCATCATCCCCAAACTGCCACTCCACGCTTGGGGTCAGGCCCCAGAGGGCACATGGCATATAGGATGGACACTTGTCCCCTACTCCTTGGGGTCTGTGAAGTCTTATCCCACCAAGATGATGGCCTGGACCCCCCCAGCCCAGAGCTCTTCCTCCTGAATCCACCTCCCATCTTTCCACATGCTTTAGGGCCAGCATCATCTCCCCAGAGAAAGACAGGAGACAACTGGACACAGGCCTCAGGTTCCCGAGGTCTCCAGGAGGGCCCTCTCCTATGGGTCCTGGCGGTCAGGCCCTGGCAGGGGGCTGCATCCAGCGGGTAGGCTGGGCAGTCCTGGGGGACACAGCTGATGGGGAGGAGGAGGGTTGAGAGACTGGGTAGCCAGGCTCCACTGGACACAGCTAGTCTGAGCCAGAGGCAGAGAGAGAGAAGACAGGAATCTGTTTACAAAACAAAGCTAGAGAAAGCAGGGCAAGTGGAAGACAGTGAAAACAAGCAAACAAAAGGGAGGTAAGAAGAGAAAATAATAACGAGTGTGGTGGCTTCCAATCCAACTGTATCAATCTTCATTTTAAACATCATTGGTCTAAATACACCACTTGAAACGTAGACACTGTCAGAGTGGATCTACAGACAAGATCCAACTACACATCGTCCACGAAGAAGTCGCTTTAAATGTAAGACACGTGGGGCTTCCCTCGTAGCGCAGACTGTACAGAATCTGCCTGCAGCGCTGCAGACACAGGAAATGCCGGTTCATCCGTGGGTCAGGAAGATCTCCTGGAGAAGGAAATGGCAACCCACTCCAGTATTCTTGCCTGGGGAATTCCATGGGCAGAGGAGCCTGGCAGGCTACAGTCCATGGAGCTGCAAAGAGTTGGACACCCCTCAGTGACCGAGCGCACATAGGCTGAAGGGATGAAGAAGGACACCCTTTGCTAATACCAGTCAGGAGAAAGCAGGAGTTGTGATAAGTTTAGACACAGCAGCCTTCAGAGCCAGGGAGGTTGTCCAAGATAGAGGGACTTTACCTGATGACAAAGGGGTCAGTTCTCCGGGAGAACATAGAGATTCTTAACATGCGTGTGCCTGACATCAGAGCACCCATCCATGCCCTAGAGCCAAAGAAGAGA
>SJYW01056801.1:11764-24300 GCA_006410735.1 Raphicerus campestris
AGAAAAACTGAGACCCAGGAACAGTAAATGGCAAGAGCACCAGCTGCCCTGCTTGTTTATGAGAATCAGCTGAGATAAAAAGGAGAGCAATCTGGAAAACACTCTGAAAACATAAGGAGATAATAAGTGGGGCCACAAGGTGAATCTTAGTAGTTTTCCTGTAAGACAGGGATTTGCTTCATTGGTTTGGAGAAGTAGATGTATCTTAAGGTTTGGCTTGCATCTTATATTCCACAAATAGAAATGGCACTTGGCCATTAGATTCAGGACATCCCTGACACTTACTTTCCCCGGCCCACATAGCTTCTCCCAGGGTGTAGAACACTCGCAAATCCAGTGTCTCAATGGATGCTGACAAGGCTCTTGGTAAGGTGCTCAGTTTGATGAACTTATCCCCATTACTCAGATGAAGACACTGAGACCTGGGGAGGCAAAGGCAGTTGCTTCCCATCCAAGGTTCATGTCCAGGTTCTTGTTCTATACTTGCCTCCAGAGTTGTGAATGACCTGCCCTTGTCTCTGCACTGAGCCAGAAACCTACCGCCTCCTTGTTTCAGTAGAGAATGATGGTGCAAAATCCTCAGCTCATGAGTCCACTAGAGAGCTTGAGGCTTATCATGGGACTAAGCTAGCTCCTGGGCAAGACGGATTTGGCTAATTTGTGCCTTGGCTCCTGAAACTTTGGTCTGGATCCTGTTACTATTCTGCCTGAGGTCTTGGTACCAAGTCCCTTTCAAGGTTAATTAAGCTTCGTTGGGGATAATTTGCAGGAGCTCTGACTCTTTTGAGTTTTGATCTCACAGTTGGAAAAAAACACACAGGAGCTTAGGGGAAGACCAGGGATTCCAGAGAACCACCGTGGGGGGCATCACCTGGATGCCTGGGCCACAGTGCTCAGCTTCGGGAACTGAATGAGAAAGCAAAGAAGTCCTATGAGGCTGGCATTTCCCTCATCATTCATTCGCTTATTCAGCGGCTGTTTTCTGAACACCTACTTGGTATTAGATTTTAAGGACTCCAAAGTAACTAAGCCTTATTTGCGTCCTCAAGGAGTTTCCAGCCTGGAAGAGGAACATTGATTCCTCAGTTGGGGATTACAATGTGGTAATTCTCCAGTGGAAAGAAGCTCAGAGGACCACAGAGAGAGCACCTAATCCAGCCTGGGGAGATGGCTGTGGAAAGTTTCCTAAAAGATGTATGGGAATTGGTCAGGTGCAAAGGCCAAGTACTGAGCCACCGCAATGGACTTCACAGAACTGCAGAGGAAGCTGTAAGTTGGAAGAGATAGTTGGGGTGGAGGATGGAAGAGTTGAGGATGACTTATTTCTCTTAGCATAATGCCCTCAAGGTATATCCGTGTTGTTGCAAATGGCAGGGCTCCCTTCCTTTTTATCAATTACATATATCAATAGATATGATATATGTAACATTGTCTTTATCCATTCATCTGGTGATGGGAGCTTAGGTTGTTTCAATGCCTTGGCTACTGTAAATAATGCTGCACTGAATGTGGGAGAGCAGAAACAATACAGGATCTGAGACTAAGGAGGCAGACAGGGCTGGAGCCTTCAGGGCCATGGGGACGGCTGCTTCTCACGCCTTCCTGTGCATGTGGACTTGCTAGAAATGTCAAAGCTCAGGCTCTAGCCCAGACCTACTGATTCAGCATCTGCATTCTATCAAGATCCCCAGGTGATGCTATTGCTCCACAGACCACAATTTGAGTAGCCAGGTTGCAAACTTTACAAAGGATTTGGACTTGATCCTGAGTCCAAGTCCAGCCCTCTAGCACTCTCTGTCCTCGGGTAATTGATGAGAATGGTTTAGCTCAGTTCTCAGGGCTGAGAGTGTGTGAACGTATGTATGTGTGCATGGTAAACCCTGCTGTACATCTAAAATTGTCCAGTTCCCAAGTTCAGGTCAAAAGATGAAAGAACCATATGGAGAAAAATCAGCTCAGCACTTCTCACCCAGCTCAGCTGAGCAGGTCAGGCCCCCAACCTGTCTGAGTTTTGAACTCTCATCACAGAGCACAGCCCCCTGCTGCCCCCCAATCCAGCCCTCGTCCACCCTATCACTTCTCCTTTCACAGGCTGGCGTGTCAATTGCCTACTCACCTAGTGAGGGTTCAAAGTGCTGAGAGGGGGATTGGATTGCTTTCTTGGGGCTATCTGAAATGCAGGCGCCCCAAACTTGGGAACTGGCTGAATTCCAAAATGTTGCTTCTCACTTGAACACAAAGGGTTGCTCGGTGATGCTGGGCAAGCGCAGAGGCACCGCAGTACCACTGAGCCGGGTTCAGACCTGGGTTCTCCCAAGCTGTGTCACCACGGGCAAGGCAAGCACTTTGCTCTGGCCCAGGGCACCTTCAAGACCTTCCCACCAGCTGAAACTGCAGACAGGGTTTGCATTGCTCCAGGGAAGGTGAATTGCTGATTAGAGATTCTCGACCTGGGAGTGACTGTGCTAGGGGAGTCCCTTTAGGGAATCATTATGACTACTGCTAGAGAAAGCACCAAGCGAGCAAGATCTGCTGAGAAGAGGGCAGAAGTCCTCAGCCTAACAGGAAGCCTTCAGCCTGGAGCAGGAGGAGCCTTTGTTCAACAGCTGAGAGAGTAAAAATGTCCTGGACGTGCTGTCTGGGACTGCTTCCTTTTTCTTCATCCAGCCACTGACTCAACAAATATTTACTGAGCACCTACTATGTATAAGGCATGTTCTAGGCACTGGAGACACACACAGAGAATAAGACAGAAAAAAATCTCTGCTTGGTAGAGCTTGCATTCTCCTGGCATGAGCAGAGGGAGGAGGAGAGCAGAAAATAAGCAGAAATAAGTGGTAACTTTGGNAAGTGTTTCAGTTGGACACAGAAGCTGCAGGACAGCCACTTGTAGTCCCCAGAGAAAAGCAGAGAAAGACACTGTAGAATGAGCAATGGATGAAACAGAGATACATAGAGCAGAGACAAGAGGCCGTGGGGCTCCATGAAGAACACAGCTTGTTTAGTTCTCGATTCTTTTTGGACTCCTGGTTCTTCTTTTGCATGAGGCCCACCTGTCCTTCCTAACTTTGAGACTTTTCAGATACCCATAGTAGTGGACATATATGGTTTTATCTACCCTGAACCCTTTCCTTTATATCAGGGAACAACTCTTCCTCCACGCCATACTGTGACCCAACATGTGATCACATGACCTTGCTTTTTTACCCTCAGTGCTGAATACACATACATACATATATACACGTATATAGCTGACTGTTGAACATCACAGGTTTGGAATGTGAGAGTCTACCTATATGTGGAGATTTTTCAGTCAATATACAATTAGTCTTCTGTATCCATGGATTCCATGTCCACGGATTCAGTCAACTTCTGATCATATACTAAAGGGACTTGAACATTCATAGAAGGTGGGAAGCTGTCCTTGAACCAATGTCCCATGGAAACAGAGGAACAACTGTGTGTATGTGTATACATATTTCAGTCAGTTCAGTCACTCAGTCCTGTCCAACTCTTTGTGACCCCATGAATCGCAGAACGCCAGGCCTTCCTGTCCATCACCAACTCGTGGAGTTCACTCAAACTCATGCCCATTGAGTTGGTGATGCCATTCTGCCATCTCATCCTCTGTCATCCCCTTCTCCTCCTGCCCCCAATCCCTCCCAGCATCAGAGTCTTTTCCAATGAGTCAACTCTTTGTGTGAGGTGGCCAAAGTACTGGAGTTTCAGCTTCAGCATCAGTCCTTCCAATGAACACTCAGGACTGATCTCCTTTAGAATGGACTGGTTGGATCTCCTTGCAGTCCAAGGGACTCTCAAGAGTCTTCTCCATCACCACAGTTCAAACACATCAATTCTTTGGTGTTCAGCTTTCTTCACAGTCCATCTCTCACATCCATACATGACCACTGGAAAAACCATAGCCTTGACTAGACAGACCTTTCTTGGCAAAGTAATGTCTCTGCTTTAGAATATGATATCTAGGTTGGTTATAATCTTCCTTCCAAGGAGTAAGCATCTTTTAATTCATGGCTGCAATCACCATCTGCAGTGATTTTGGAGCCCCCCCCAAATAAAGTCTGACACTGTTTCCACATACATAAAGTGGAATAATTATTATCCACCTTTAAAAAGAAGGAGATTCTATCATATGCTACAGATGAGGAACCTGGAGGACATCATGCTAAATGAAATAAGCCAGTCATGAAAAGAGAAATGATATATGATTATAGTTATATGAGGCACCTAGAGTAGTCAAAATCACAGATACAGAAAGTAGAACAGTGGTTCCAGGGGCTGGGGTCTTGTTCAGTTCAGTTCAGTCACTCAGTCATGTCCGACTCTTTGCGACCCCATGAATCGCAGAACGCCAGGCCTCCCTGTCCATCACCAACTCCCGGAGTTCACTCAGACTCACGTCCATCAAGTCTGTGATGCCATCCAGCCACCTCATCCTCTGTCGTCCCCTTCTCCTCCTGCCCCCAATCCCTCCCACCATCAGAGTCTTTTCCAATGAGTCAACTCTTTGCATAAGGTGGCCAAAGTACTGGAGTTTCAGCTTTAGCATCATTCCTTCCAAAGAAATCCCAGGGCTGATCTCCTTCAGAATGGACTGGTTGGATCTCCCTGCAGTCCAAGGGTCTTTCAAGAGTCTTCTCCAACACCACAGTTCAAAAGCATCAATTCTTCAGCACTCAGCCTTCTTCACAGTCCAATTCTCATATCCGTATATGACCACAGGAAAAACCATAGCCTTGAGTAGACGGACCTTAGTCGGCAAAGTAAATGTCTCTGCTTTTGAATATACTGTCTAGGGTGGTCATACCTTTTCTTGTTAAGACCAGGCAAATCCACGGAGACAATGAGTACGTTAGTGCTTGCCATAGCTGGAGGGAGTGAAGAATGAAGAGTGACTGCTGATAGGGACAGGTCTTTCTTTTGAAGTAATTAAAATGTTATGGGATCAGATAATGGTGATGGTTATACATCTTTATGGAGAAGAAAATGGCAACCCACTCCAGTACTCTTGCCTGGAGAATCCCATGGATGGAGGAGCCTGGTGGACTGCAGTCCATGGGGTCACTAAGAGTCGGACACAACTGAGCAACTTGACTTTCACTTTTCACTTTCATGCTTTGGAGAAGGAAATGGCAACCCACTCCAGTGCTCTTGCCTGGAGAATCCCAGGGATGGGGGAGCCTGGTGGGCTGCCGTCTATGGGGTCGCACAGAGTTGGACACGACTGAAGCGACTTAGCAGCAGCAGCAGCATACATCTTTATGCACATAATAAAAAACTGCTGGGTTTTAAATTATTTTTATTATTTTAAAGAATTGTATACTTTAAAAGCATGAGTTTTATGATATGTAAATTCCATCTCAGTGAAGATGTTATTTTTTTGAAAACACTGCAATGGATTTCAGAACTTATCAGTTGTTGACTGTCTTCTGCCACCCAAGTCAATTATACTCCCTGTAGTTACAGACCTACAAGGTGCATTTTCATGGCCCCCACACATAAAGTTCTATCACAAGTGTATTTTTGGTGTTGATCATGATAATACTTACGTAAAATGCATTAATTACAGGCCCAGAGTAATGGACTAAATTATTTGCCCCAATGCTTTCTTTTTCCAGAATTGAGCAAATGCATGATCCTTCCTCACTGAAGGTATATGAGTTCTGATGCTCCTCCAGTTTCACTACTGCAACCATCTTGAGTCTCAAAGAACAAATGATACATCAGCAGAGAGTATGAAATGATTTCAGATCTACCTTGTGACTGTAACAAACATAAAGAGAAGTTTGAAACCTCTTGGCATTCTCGACTGCTGACCAGAACCATACTTATGCAAACTGTTACTGGGTTGTTACTGCCATCATCCTCACTTTGGGCAAATCAAATGCAAAAAAGGAAGAATGGGACAAGTCCTGCCAAAATAAATTGGGAATGCTTGTGACTCAAGGTACATGGTAATTTTCTTAAGTTCCAGATTTATCAGTTTAAGTGGAAGATAAACCAAAATCTAGTTTTAAAAAATGTACCAGAGAGATGGAAGGGATGAAAGGAGGGAATCCTAATAGAAGCCAGACATTTCTAAAGTTACTTAGATATTTGAATCATGTAAATGTTTTACATGATTAAAATAACTATGAAAATAAATGAAATTAATAAACCCAATTTTGGACTGAGTGGGTGGCTTAACTACACAGAGAACTATTTAAAATTATTTTAAAAATAATAATTTGATTGAAATGTACCCTAATACAAAAGAACCATAAAAATAAACAAACTTAAAAAAATAATAATAAAAAATAAACAAACTCGAATTTTTCCAGCAGTCATATTGCTAATGATAATATTGATACAGCTATTCTAAGCTATTATATACGTAATAAGATAAAACAAATAAGCAATTGTGTTCTTTAGAAGCCAAGATTTTCAACATAAAAGAATCATAACATATGAGAAGTAAAAAATATGCAATCCTAAATTTGAATTAGAAGTATAAATGCATGACGCATTTTCTATTAAAAAATATTTCCTAATTCTATCTATTGGAAAGGCCTAGGAATAATGATGAACCCAGTCTCACTGATCTATTCTGGCATCCAGACTGCAGTCTCTAAATACAACTTCCAATCGAAAGCAGCTAAGGTCTCTTGGGGAAATAGCTAATTAATTGGGGCAGGGAATGATTGTGACAAGCTTGGGATACCTTGTTAGAAAATCAGGACACTATGAAAAAGTACTGGTGTCATGACAAAAGGATTCAAAAGCCAATACGAAGAGACTCCCGTAGGTTACAATAGGGACAGTTCAAGCATCAGGATGAATAACTGCAATGAAATGAAGCACACTAAAAACAAGAAGTTTCATTTTTGGAGAATGCTGGGAACCTAGTCATTTTTCTGTGAAAAAAAAAAAAAATCAAGCTTTTATTCTGACTTCCCTGTATTAATTATGCCTCAGGACAATCAAATTGTTGATGAGAGAAACCATTACTTGATAGATTTAGGCTAGTAAATGAAGAAGGAATGATAGAAATAGAATATGACCATTTTACTACCCTCTAATGAATTTGTAGATAAAGGTTACCTTCTCAGTGGGCTGCTGACATTACAGAAACAACCAGACTTTTTTCGCCCCCTAGTGGAAGCTCACCATTATGAAGTATTCTTGATAAACAAGCAAACCCAAATCCAATACAATGGCAATTAACAATGTACCTATATTTCAATTTCAATTAATTTAACTTAAATTTCAATTAACCTCTAAGTGCTGTCCAATATGCTAGACACTAGTCATTTGTGTCTATGTAAATTTAAATTAATTAAAACAAAATAAAATAATTCAGTCTTTCAGTCACATTAGTGAAGATACAGAACATTTCTATCCTCATAGAAAATTTTGCTGGACAGGGCTGAAAATGTAACTGCTAGTTTACAAGAAGTACAGGAAATAGAGGAACATGATTCACACAACATGAGGATTCAGCCACCAAATCCAGAATGTTGGAAACTCTATTGAGACAGATGATCTAGGTGTTTCAATCAATAAATTACGAAGGGGGAAAGGGGGTGGGGAGGGAGAGCCTATAGTTTAAAAGAGACAAAAAAAACATCAACCAAATGTAAAGTATGGATCTCATTTGAACACTGACTGGATATTTGATGATGCCATGAAAGTAGTGTTATCTTTTAGTGTTAGTGACATTGTGGTTATAGCTAATACATAATTATGTTTTAGAGATATATCTGGCAATGTTCACAAAAGTAACGATTTAATGTCTAGATTTAGCCCTAAAATCCAGTAGAGACAGAAAGTAGACCAGGGTATAAATGGTATAAGATTTGCCATACACTGACAATTCTTGAAGTTAGAGATTCTGCTAAACTATCCTGGTTTTTTATATAGGTCTGAAGTCTGCTAGAAGAAAAGTTTAAAAAATGACTGGTTTATCTTTTAGACTCATAAAGTAGGTCTGAATCCATTTGGTACTTTCTGCTGTTGCGTCTTTTGTTATTCTCCAGGTCAGAATGCTTGCAGCATAGAAAGGGCGGCATCACGTTGTGACTCTTGGTTCTCGGATGAGCTCTCTTACCCTTTGACAAGTTACGTAAATGTGCTTTCCCATTACATCAGCTGTATGGCCACTTGGTAGGTGTCCAGTAGCCACTTGACATTCAATGTACACTAAGAGGTGATCATGGCATCCAAAGAATCATGGAAGATGTTGGAAGTTCAAAGATTAATAAAATACAGTTCTTGAATTCATGGAGTTTACACTCTGATGAAGATGTCATATAATTCATAAAGAATAAACGACTAAAATAGTCACAAAGTTTAGAGAAGCCAGAAGAAGGGATTGGTCCATTACATCTTAGGGTGGTATTGAAAAAATACTTCACAAAGAAGGTGAACTTTGCACAACACTTTGAGAGAATGAAAACATGCTCTCCAGGTTAATAGCATGAGCAAAGACAGGCAGGCATGAAAGAGGCTGGCATGTCTGAGAGACTACAAACAGCGTGTCTCAGTGCTCTGGAGGTGTTCATTAGTAAAATTCAAGTGATTACTGTCTTATTAACAGGAAATCTCAGTTCAATTCAATAAATCCAATTCAATAAACTTTTAGTTTGATTTAATTAATACCTAGCAGAGCAAATGAATAACTCAAAATATTCTATCATTGAAGCAGTTTTTATGTACTTAACACTCGCCTAGAGTCTGTGGAAGGTCCAAAAGAAAAATAGGAAAAAATCCTAAAGGATTTTTTGTCTTGGTAGAGAAGTAGGATTTACATGTGTGGAATAATTGCAGAGAATGATTAGCAAATTCCCGAGGAAGACAAAAAAACCAGAATTTCAAAGAGACTTAAAAACCAAGGTTTTATTCTGAGCTAATTTTGTTGGTAATGACAGTCAACACTGAGGGCTCCAGGACATGTATGAAGCACTCACACATACTTCCTCATTTAAGTTCAAGTTCACAAATAGGAAAAATCTAGGTCCCAGTGACTTGTATAATGGATATTTTTCTTCCATTTTTAAACTGTAGATACTGGGAATATCATCCATCACGTTTGCCTTGCTCAACTTCAGCTGGTCTTCACATGTACACGTGTACCTGCATGGGGGTTGGGGAGTGTGGGGAGGTTGGGTATATGCATCATATGATGAGACTGACACAGGGAAGACTTCAGGCTGCCTGACTATGGTGAGACTTGGTGTGAACAGATGAGCTGGGCCAGTGTGATTCATTCTTGAGGCAAACTGGCCTGCAAACACAGAAAGAATCAGCTAGAAGGGGAGAAAAGGGACAAGGGAGCAAACACATGAAGAGCAAGAAGCTGAATCACATTAATGGCCAAATACCAGTGTGAAGCTCCCACGGTCCACGCAACTGCCCATTCTGGTCTTTCTAAGGTCTAATTATTTGGATTTTTCCAAGGTCTCTTTGCACATTCATCCTTGTGTAGATAGTATGAACTTGAAAGTCTTAGGACTCTGATTTGCAAAGATGCTTTTCTAACTCACCTGTCATCTTTGGTTTCAACTCAGTTTCTCTTGGATAAATATACATCAGATATGGAATTCTTCCTCCCCTGTTCTCCTTCCTTTCTCCCAGAGGGATATATACTCCCTCATGGAGAGGAATGGGGATCAAGAAGGAGCTCTGGCCTGTGAAATGTTCACCCTTCCTGAGGCCCACATGGTCCTGGGTGATCTCCTTTATCTTCATTGCCTCCCTGGCTGATGACCTAACCCCAATAATTCTGAGGCTGTTCCTACACTGTGCCTCTTCCTCCTTCAGGGGCCCAAGTAGTCACTCCCGCTTCCTCTTTGAGGGTCAGAGACTCTTGATCGTGTTTCCTGAACCATGCAGGAGTACACTGGATCTGACAGTATGTCCTAATCTATGACACTGATGTGTTGCCTGCTGTGCTAAAGAGGCAGGTTCAAATACAGTAAAATAATGTGTGCTCAGCCGTGTATGGCTCTTTGTGACCGCATGGACTGTAGCCCTTTGGGCTCCTCTGTCCATGAGATTTTTACAGGCAAGAATCCTAGAGTGGGTTACCATTCCCTTCTCCAGGGGATCTTCCTGACCCAGGGATTGAACCTGCATCTCTTGCATCTCCTGCATTGGCAGGGAGATTCTTTACCACTAGTGCCAGTTGGGAAGCCCTAGGAGGCAGGCTGGGGAAGCCCTAATTTAGTCTAAGACAAGATCTACCTGAAGCCCCATGCCCCACCACCAGTATCTCAGTCTGCTCAAGAACAGTGTTGGATGCAGCACTTCTCTATGAGGTTTGCTCTCTCCTCAGCTCCCCCCCCACCCAGGCCCATGCACAGCCCCTTCTGTCTGTGCATGCATGCTCAATTGTGTCTGAGTCTTTGCAACTCTTCTGTCTAGGAGCCCGCCAAATGCTGCTGCTGCTGCTGCTGCTAAGTCGCTTCAGTCATGTCCGACTCTGTGCGACCCCATAGACGGCAGCCCACGAGGCTCCTCCATCCC
This sequence comes from Raphicerus campestris, assembly GCA_006410735.1. Lineage (NCBI taxonomy): Eukaryota > Metazoa > Chordata > Mammalia > Artiodactyla > Bovidae > Raphicerus > Raphicerus campestris. The sequence goes on from SJYW01056801.1 coordinate 22,286, forward strand.
TGGGATTCTCCAGGCAAGAGCCCTGGAGTGGGTTGCCATTTCCTTCTCCAATGTGTGAAAGTGAAAAGTGAAAGTGAAGTTATTCAGTCGTGTCCGACTCTTAGTGACCCCATGGACTGCAGCCTACCAGGCTCCTCTGTCCATGGGATTTTCCAGGCAAGAGTACTGGAGTGGGGTGCCATCGCCTTCTCTGCCACAAAATGCTAGCTTTCATTTAACAGTCTGCACTGTGTCACACATGATTTAGCCAGGCTGAATGAAACCCAAGTCCTGGATAAGTTCTCCTAGAATCTTCTTTCCTATCACCTGCTCAAAATGCACTTTTGAAAGATAGGTAAGCTGCTCTTATGTGTTCATGTACGCTTCTCGTCTCTGGGTGTTGTTGCTTCACGTTCTTCATATTGAGCCCTTTCAGACAATGCAACCAGACTTGCCTCTCTCAACCAGTCTGGCTCCTGCAATGGAAAATTTACTTCCAAAATTAGTTTCATTTCTCTTCTTAGTTTTAAGAGTATAAATCGGAACTCAAAGGTAAACAATGATTTCTTTGTTCTTGCCTTTGTACACTCTCTTGCTAAAGACGGTGAGCATGCAGTCGCCTGCTGTCTGAAAGAAGAGGGAGAGAAATAGTTACAAGAAAGCTTGGGGAGAAAGCCTTACTGGATATTGCAAAGTGTTATTTGCTATATAACAGCACTTGAGTATCTTAGTTAAGTTTCTTAAAACCTGTGCAGCATAGCACCAGAATCCTCTTTAAAATGCTGATATTTGGGCTCCAGGATGATTTATGATACAGATTTCCTGAGTTACAGTGCAAGATTTTTATGACCTCTGTCCACAGAAAACAGTCCAACCCAAAATACAACCAATCTTTAAAATAGCTTCATTATTAGATTGTTTTACATAACTGATTCTTTTCACTTTAATGTAAGATACATAACACCCATAATCTACTCACTTCATTTTCACAATTATCTCCAACATCAATCTAAATATACCCTCTTTATAAGCATGGGCAATTACCTTTAATAAAATAATTAAAATACTAGTTTGAAATTTTTCCTTTTCCAGTCCTTGAGTAGGATATTAATGAAGAGGATACGGCGTGGGGGGTAGTGGCAGATAAAATGGTAGAGATTTTAAAAGCCCAATCAATTTGGAACAACCAATACTATTAACATGGCCATACTACTCAAAGCGATCTAAAGATGTAATGCAATCCCTATCAAAATACCCAGGACATTTTTCAAACAATTAGAACAAATAATCACAAAATTTATATGGAACCACAGAAGACCTCAAATTGCCAAGGTAATCCTGAGAAANACAAGAAAGCTTGGGGAGAAAGCCTTACTGGACATTGCAAAGTGTTATTTGCTATATAACAGCACTTGAGTATCTTAGTTAAGTTTCTTAAAACCTGTGCAGCATAGCACCAGAATCCTCTTTAAAATGCTGATATTTGGGCTCCAGGATGATTTATGATACAGATTTCCTGAGTTACAGTGCAAGATTTTTATGACCTCTGTCCACAGAAAACAGTCCAACCCAAAATACAACCAATCTTTAAAATAGCTTCATTATTAGATTGTTTTACATAACTGATTCTTTTCACTTTAATGTAAGATACATAACACCCATAATCTACTCACTTCATTTTCACAATTATCTCCAACATCAATCTAAATATACCCTCTTTATAAGCATGGGCAATTACCTTTAATAAAATAATTAAAATACTAGTTTGAAATTTTTCCTTTTCCAGTCCTTGAGTAGGATATTAATGAAGAGGATACGGCGTGGGGGGTAGTGGCAGATAAAATGGTAGAGATTTTAAAAGCCCAATCAATTTGGAACAACTAATACTATTAACATGGCCATACTACTCAAAGCGATCTAAAGATGTAATGCAATCCCTATCAAAATACCCAGGACATTTTTCAAACAATTAGAACAAATAATCACAAAATTTATATGGAACCACAGAAGACCTCAAATTGCCAAGGTAATCCTGA
>SJYW01056803.1:0-17180 GCA_006410735.1 Raphicerus campestris
CTGTGTCAGTGCTGTTGATAAGTGTGGCCCTCCCACATGGCCCCCTAAGTGACCCACATCTCAGAGGCTGCCCCTTTCCATGTTACCCCCGCCAGGCCCCCATCCTCATCCGAACCCTGGTCTAGCCCCTAGTTTTACTCCAACATCAGTGTGGATAGGATAGTCAGAAGCTGCACCACCCCTAGCAAGCCCCGTCAGGCCCACAGGCAGAAGCTTCACCCTCTGGGCTGTGACTCACCCTGAGTGGTCTGCCACCTAGGGCCTCAGCACCTCAACTCTGCAGTGCACACACAGCTCAGTGCCCAGATCAGAAGGGGTGCCCCTCCCGACAGGGAAGCCCCCTCCCACAGGCACGCACACACACCCACACACACATACCTCTGGGCAACATCACCGCCTCCTGCCTACCCAGGGGCAGCCAGGCCTGGGACCATCAGGGCTCATATTCTTAGCAGAGGCTTGGCCCTGGAAATGCTGTACAGTCCTTCTGAGCTTCGAGTTCCCCATTTGCAAAGCAGGGGGTTAACACGTGCTCCGTGGCAGCGTCCAGTGTGCAGTGAGCATTCCATGGACATCTGTGGACATGGCTGCTATGATCCTGTGCTCACAGCTTCCCACACAGCCGTGGCCACAGTGACAGCAAACGGTGAGCCTCAGCTGCTGTGACTTAGTGCCATCTGCTGCTCAGGCCCCTCCTAGGAGGTATCCCAACCCCGTCTGCAGAGGATGAGAGCAGGCCAGGACTCATCCCATAGCCTGTGACTCTGCGTTTGAATGCTGAGCTGTCCCTCCACACAGACGTCACCTGTTCAGCCCTCACACCAGCCCTAAGAAATGCACAAGAGATTTTGCCCATTTCACAGATTAGGAAACTGAGGCCCAGGGAAGCAAGATCAAATCTCAGTCTGACTGGCCCCCATGGTGGGTCAGGACCCTCCAACTATAGGCAGAGCCTGGGGCAGGTCGTGGGGTGACTCGTAGCTGATGCTAGGAGGCTGGGTGGGCCTGGTCCCCAGAGCCAGGAGGTGTGTGTCCAAATGTGGATTGTCAAAACTCCCTTCTCATCACACAGCCGAGGGCTTGAAGTTTCAATCTTCCGCAAAGGATGAGAAACTCTGAAAAAGTCACTTTGCTCCAATAAATCCAACCTACAGTGCTCAGCCAGCCTGAATCACCCCCTGGCCACACCCAGAGGGCTTGTGCAGCTGCTCAGATTACGTTGTGAAAGAACCTTCAGTGACACGGAAGGAGACCCAGCATCTCAAGGTGTGTGGGGACAGTCCCAGCAGGTCCCAGAGCTCCGTGTCGGGGGTGATGCACTTTTTGGATAAAAAGTATCTGGGTGCGTGGAAAGAGACAGAAGAAAGTCAGCGTGTGTGTGTGTGTGTGTGTGTGTGTGTGTGAAGAAAGGCTCTCCCTGGCTGAAACTCCACGTGCTTGGTCTCCTTCCGCTTCACCCGGGTCTTCGGCTTTACCCGCAGGGCGAGTGCATTAACTGGGTAGCTACAAGCATGGGCTTCCCGAGTGGCATTGGTGGTCGAGAATCTGCCTGCAACGCAGGAGACACAGGAAACGCAGGTTCAATCACCGAGTTGGAAAGATCCCCTGGAGGAGGGCATGGCAACCCACTCCGTTATCCTTGCCTGGAGAATCCCATGGAGAAGGGAGCCTGGCCATAGGTCGCAAACAACTGGACATGACTGAGGGCCTTACAGGATAGGAAACATCTGTTATAGGGCCTCCTGGGCCCCCCCGACAGTGTGGGCCCTGACGGAAGTCATAGCCAGGACTCTCACCACCAGGTGGCGCCCCTGATCATCTTTTGCAGATTGAGCCCAAGTTTGGAATGAATGGGGCAGTGAGGCAAGTGCTCATGGGATCCAATTTTCTGCCTCTAGTGAGCCCAGGACACCCAGGGTCAGGACTGGGTCCTGAGATCAGGAGCTTCAGACTCTAAGACGTGGGTAGGGGGTCTCTGTGGCCTCACCACACCCACGTCAGCAGTTCTTCCGTAGAGCGAGGCAACCACCCTCCACACCTCTTCCCTCTGCCCAGAGGTGTATGTGTCCTCCAGGTGACCTTCAGGTGGCCTGGTGTTTAGTCCCTGCAGGAACTCCACCTGTCCTGGCCCCTCCCAGCCCTCACTGACCCCCTCATTCTGTCGGGGTCACAGCCCGTGCCCCACCAGCTCTTGTCTCCGGCTGCCTGTCTCTCTCTGCATCTCTCTCTGACTTCCTCTCTCTGCCTCTGTCTGCCTCTCAGCACCTGCTCCTACCACATGAAATCCTACTGTCCAGCAAAGTCCAGGTGTCTGCACAGGCAGGCTACAAGGCCCCACCCCTGAGAATTCAGGTGACTGGTCCGGGTGGACTCTAAAATCAGCATTTCATGCAAATCTCATCAGCCGAGAACACTCCATGATGAGCTCACTGCTCAAGATCCCTGCCAGCCTAGGCTGCGGATCTGACCTGGCCCTGCTGGCCCCTCACCTTCCTCTCCTGACATCCCTCTGTCTCCCTCCCTGGCCTCAAGTTGCATAGCCTTGAATTCACCCCAGGCCTCCTCCCCCAGGGCCTTTGCACACACACTCCCTCCAGCATCCTGTCTCTGTGTCCTCCTGGCTCACCTTCCCGGTCTCAGTTCAAGTGTCTCCTCCTTAGAGAGTCTCCCCCCAGCCCCAGGCCCTCTTTGCCACACTCGCTGAGCTATTTCCATCTAAGCATCCAGAGTGATCTGCCATACTTTATGTCCCTGCTTCTTTCATTACCGTCCCTCCCTGGACCACATTCTCTGCTCCACCAGGGTAGAGATCTCGTCTATCAGTTTGTCTGCGATCCTCTCAGTGTCAAGAACTATATCTGGCTCTCAAATAGGGACACAATATGTTTGTAAATCATAAATGAATGAGTGAATACCCCCAGGTGACTGATGCCCAGTGAGGGCTGGAACCTGGTCAATTAGCCCACCATCCAGGGCCTTTGAAGGTCAGGGCTTCACTCCCTGCATTTCCCCCCAGGTGCTCCCCAGACCTGATCACTCCAGTCCAGGGTCACCCTTTCCAGCCCCTGAGCCTTGGCTAGGCAGTGCCCTCCACCTGGGTGCTCTCTCAACTCTGCCCTAGAACTCACTGTTAAGGCCCCACCCAACTTTGTACTCCACCAAGAAGCCTTCCTGGACTGTTCCTTGAGTCAATATTTATCATTCTGTCCCATAAACTCCACCCCATGCTTTATGGGTTTCTCAGGGCATTTGCTGTTTTCTCCAGGAGCAGCACCCCCAGGCACCTGGCCTGTATTGACCATCCTCAGACCCCAGTGTGGGTTCCATACAAATGCTGGCTCCAGGGCCCCTGATGAAGAGGGGCAGGATGAGTGTAGCCGGGAATCAGCATCAGCAGCCTGCTTTCCAGGACCTTCTGTGGGCTGGTGGTTGGCTGAGCTCAGTGACTCATGTCTTACCAAGCCAGGAACCCAAACCCAGAAGGAGCAGCTCTTGCCCTCTGCCTTCTGCCCTTTGCCCTCTGCAGGACCCAGGGCAAGCAGGGCAAATAGAGGCCTCCTTTCCCACCTTGTCCCAAGGGCAGGCGCTTTGTCCCAGCGCCACCTCGGCAGTCCAAACCCTCTCCCAGGCTGTGCAGCCCGGGGCATTTGCACACCCTCTCTCTGCCTCTTCCTGCCTGCACGGAGCTCACAGGCTGCTGTGGTGGTTCAGGAAGCCCAGACACCTGACGAGCTTGAACCAGCCTGACACAGAGAAGCAAGAACTGTTTACTGAAGAAGGAATAGTCCAAAGAGTGGGCAACTCTTCCAGTCCCCGTATGACACACAAGGCAGAGGGGTGGGTGTGCTGATGACCCTCCAAGGTCATAACAGGGACCCTCATCCATCCACCTCCCACCTGGATGGCAGGGAGGGACTTAGCTCAGCGCCTGTTCCCTCCACTGGACAGTGAGATCTGAGGACAGCAACTGTGCCATCATTTGGGGACCCTGTCCCTATGTGCAGTCCCAGACGATCCTGTCCCCTCACCCTATAAGGGGAGTCTGTCCCAGCAAGACTGCATCTTAGATTCCCTAGGGGATCATGGTCACACCGCAGGAAGGTCAAGTGCCCCGGGAACCCTGCAGTCTCTGCACCCACTACTCTTTGGGCCCTGGCTGCTAAGCACCCCACAGAGTGAAGCAGGTGGACTTGAACCCCACTGGCGGGCCAGGACTTTGGGCTGGGACTTTNCTGTGGCAGGGGGACACTGTGGCAAGGGGGACACTATAGCATGGGGGACACTGTGGCAAGGGGGACACTATGGCATAGGGACACTATGGCACGGGGGACACTATAGCATGGGAGACACTATAGCACGGGGGACACTATGCAATGGGGACACTGTGGCAGGGGGGACACTGTGGCATGCGGAACACTGTGGCATGGGGGACACTATAGCATGGGGGACGCTATGGCACGGGGGACACTATAGCAAGGGGGACACTATGGCCGTGGGACACTGTTCCAGTGGGACACTGCGGTAGGGGGGACACTGTGGCAGCGGGACACTGTGGCCAGGGGAATACTATGGCACGGGGGACACTATAGCAAGGGGGATACTGTGGCAGGGGGATACTATAGCAAGGGGGACACTATAGCAAGGGGGACACTGTGGCAGGGGGACACTGTGGCAAGGGGGACACTATAGCATGGGGGACACTGTGGCAAGGGGGACACTATGGCATAGGGACACTATGGCACGGGGGACACTATAGCATGGGAGACACTATAGCACGGGGGACACTATGCAATGGGGACACTGTGGCAGGGGGGACACTGTGGCATGCGGAACACTGTGGCATGGGGGACACTATAGCATGGGGGACGCTATGGCACGGGGGACACTATAGCAAGGGGGACACTATGGCCGTGGGACACTGTTCCAGTGGGACACTGCGGTAGGGGGGACACTGTGGCAGCGGGACACTGTGGCCAGGGGAATACTATGGCACGGGGGACACTATAGCAAGGGGGATACTGTGGCAGGGGGATACTATAGCAAGGGGGACACTATAGCAAGGGGGACACTGTGGCAGGGGGACACTATAGCAAGGGGGACACTATAGCAAAGGAGGCGAGGCCTGCTTGAGGCCACACAGCGAGACAGGATTTGAATTCAGGTCCCAGGAGCTGCTAATGATAAAGATCCCGCCTTCCAATGCAGGAGACATAAGAGACATGACTTCAGTCCCTGAGTTGGGAAGATCCCCCGGAGGCGGGTACGCCAAGCCACTCCAGTATTCTTCCCTAGAGAATCCCATGGACAGGGGAGCCTGGCGAGTATAGTCCATAGGGCCTCAAGCAGTCAGACAGGACTGAAGCGGCTTAGCACAAGCACGCACTCCCAAATAGCAGAGCCCCTGTAATTGACAACCACAGTGTTATCCTTACTACTTCCTCCTCATGGACAGAAAAAGCAGGCTCCACTCTGAGCCAGCATCCTTTACACTGACACCCAGGGTATGGCTGGAGGTGGCTGTAGTGCAGACAGCATCTGCAGGAGGGCGGAGCTTCTGTGAAGGCCTGGGGAGTCATGGACAGATGTGTGGACAGCCTTCCTGCAGGGCTGCTCCGCAGCTGTGTGACCCGTGGCCACGCAGCTCTCCCCGCTCTGAGTGCAGCTCCCTGAGATGGATTGTTGCCCATTTTTCAGAGAACATCATGGCACAGCTGGGGTTGGACCCAGCCAGGAAAGGCTCCCAGTTGCTTTGGCTCCTCCCTACCATCTTACTCTACCCCTGGGGCTGTAGGGAGGAGGAATTGGGGCAGATCCCAGCTGGGCACACAGCAGGCCTGGCCCAACCCGACCCTAAGGGGCTGCACGCTGAATCAGGACTGTGGCCCCAGGGGGGAGCTTGGAGGTGGGCTTCCCAGTGCAGAGGGCTGAGCTGGGGGAGCCAGGGGCCCCAGTCTGCAAACGAGCTACCCCCTCCCCAGGAATGGCTCCAGGTTCAAAGCCACGCAAGGAACTCAGCCAGGACAAAGGACGTGAGGACGCAGTCTCCCTGCCCCACTGGCCCTTGAATGCCACCAGTTCTGGGGAGTTCTGCTTTCCTGGCAGGTGGGGGGAGGTCCCCCCCCCAGTGTCCCCCGCACTGCCCCCTGCCCTGCTAGGACAGGGCTTTGCATGCCTGATTTTGCTTTACCAAAGTCCTGGGCAGTGGGGGGCAGACTGCTGGGGTGGAGGCGGGCTGCCACAGCTAATCCAAACCACTGTCTCCAAGAGCTCAGACGTTTCCAGCCAGAGATCCAGCCCCAGCCAGCTCCATTAATCATTCCCTGTCCGTTGGAGTCGTGCCTGGAAGAACTTTCCAGGCTCCAGCTAGCCCAGACCCCAGCATCATGCCTGGCTGTGATCAGTGGGGTGTTTTGTGACCTACCCGAGGAAGGGGTACTTTGGGGTCTGCAGGGAAGGCCTGAGTTCCTGTGGCTGGGGTGACACTGCCTCACACTCCTTCCAGAGCCAACAGGCGGTGGGATGAGATTAGATGAGAAACAGGGGCTGGGGCACAGGAGCTGGGCAGCCCCAGAGATCCCCCCACTTCCTAGCACAGCCTATAAAGAGGGCCAGGGTCTCCTTGGAGCCCTGGGGACCACTGTTTACTCACCTGCAGAGCACCTAGTGATCTAAGATGCCAGGTGCAGACATGAATGTGAAAATGAAATCTTGGTAAAAGGATGTTGAAACTAACAAGGAAATGCTCACATTTATTGGGCTTTTACTACATATCAGGCTTATTTCCGGGCTCCCAACAACTGCCCAGCTTACCCTGGCTCCCTGGGTGGGGAGATCACCACCAGCTCCACTCCAGGGCAGCCTGAAGCTCAGAGGGGTTAGCCCCCTGCCGGGAAATGGCAGAGCAGGTAAGCTCTTGAGCCCCTTGTCACATGTGAGCCAGTTGTGGGAAGGCCTGGGATGGATATGGACACAGACATGTTTGCTTGGCCAACGGCCAGCTCCCCAGGAGGTGATGTGGGGACGACTGGGGACTTGCTGACTCACAGACCCAGAGAGGCCACCCGGGGCAGGGCTGAGACCCACTACCATCAGCTGGAGTGAAAAGCTGGGTGGGGTAGGGGGGCACTTCGCTGGGAGGGGACCTGCACAGCAGATGGAACATGTCCCCACGAGCGCCTGGCAGGAACTGGATCCACCCACTCTGCTCTGTCCTGGGGACACCCACAGCCTCTGGTCACCCCAGGCCCACTTGGTGTAACAGCTGCCTCCAGTGGAGGCCAAGTGCCAGTCCCAGGGCCGCATGCAGCGCCAAGACAGCACCTCTGCGGGGAGAGCAACAGGAGCCTCCTGCCTGCAAGAGACGTCTGAGCTGAGCCACTGAAGACGTGGGAAGGGCGTCCCATGAGAGGGAATGGCCTTGTGCAAAGGCTTGGAGGCCAGGGTGAGGCCAAGGCATGTGGGGAAGAGAAGCGGTAGTTGGGGGTGGCGGGTTGAGCTGGGGGGTAAGCAGTGGGGAGAAGAGACAGAGGGGTTGGAGGGCCAGTTCTGGCTGGCCTGAGGGCCAAGTTCGAGGGGGCAATGGGGAGCCACTGAGGGCTGCGGTGGAGGAGCAGCAGAACTGGAGTGGCATTTTCCAAGTCTCTTGGATGCCGGGTAGAGAAGGGGCAGAGAGGTGAGAGAGGGGCGGCCAGTGGGGAGGCTCCTGCAGTGTCTAGAAAGATGGCGTCCCGGCCAGTGGCTTTGGAAGCAGGGGGATCTGGTGGGTTTGAGGGCTCCACTGGGTGACTGTTGTCTCTCTCTGGGGAGACTGCTCAAGGGAGATCTGTAGGGTCCTAGGAAGAATGTGATGAGCAGGGGTTGGGGACGCCTGGAGCCGCCTGGCCAGGCCCTCCCCTACTGCCAGGGCAATGGGAGGACAAAGACCCAGAGTGCCAGGGCTCACCCTCCAGGGACTTCTGTCTCACCCAGGAGGAGCCGGGACCACCTCAGAGCAGCGGAAGGGGCAGGGAAGACTGGCTCAGCCCACCGCCCATCCCTCACCGAGGAAGGGAAGGCTGGAAGAGAGGGTGGGGGGTCAGTCTGGAGAAGGAAGACAGGGTCAAAGGAGTAGGGACAAGAGGGAGGGCAGCTTGGCGCCAAGGGCAGAGAGGAGGTTTGGTCTGAGCTTTGAAACCCAGAAAAGGAGAAGCTGGGTCTGGGGTGGGAGGGAAGCCCCCACCTCTGGTGGAAAGCCTCTGAATCTTTTCCGTCATGTCTGGCCCCAGCAGTTCCCTTAGGCGTCCCCTGTCCAAAGCCAGAATCAGCCAGGACCATCAATGCTTAACCCAACGGGGACATCGGCCACGGTGTCAGCACTTGGACCAGGCCCGGGGTCTCTGTAAACACCCCAGCCCAGAGCAAAGTCCCAGCCCAAAGTCCTGGCCCGCCAGTGGGGTTCAAGTCCACCTGCTTGACTCTGTGGGGTGCTTAGCAGCCAGGGCCCAAAGAGTAGTGGGTGCAGAGACTGCAGGGTTCCCGGGGCACTTGACCTTCCTGCGGTGTGACCGTGATCCCCTAGGGAATCTAAGATGCAGTCTTGCTGGGACAGACTCCCCTTATAGGGTGAGGGGACAGGATCGTCTGGGACTGCACATAGGGACAGGGTCCCCAAATGATGGCACAGTTGCTGTCCTCAGATCTCACTGTCCAGTGGAGGGAACAGGCGCTGAGCTAAGTCCCTCCCTGCCATCCAGGTGGGAGGTGGATGGATGAGGGTCCCTGTTATGACCTTGGAGGGTCATCAGCACACCCACCCCTCTGCCTTGTGTGTCATACGGGGACTGGAAGAGTTGCCCACTCTTTGGACTATTCCTTCTTCAGTAAACAGTTCTTGCTTCTCTGTGTCAGGCTGGTTCAAGCTCGTCAGGTGTCTGGGCTTCCTGAACCACCACAGCAGCCTGTGAGCTCCGTGCAGGCAGGAAGAGGCAGAGAGAGGGTGTGCAAATGCCCCGGGCTGCACAGCCTGGGAGAGGGTTTGGACTGCCGAGGTGGCGCTGGGACAAAGCGCCTGCCCTTGGGACAAGGTGGGAAAGGAGGCCTCTATTTGCCCTGCTTGCCCTGGGTCCTGCAGAGGGCAAAGGGCAGAAGGCAGAGAGCAAGAGCTGCTCCTTCTGGGTTTGGGTTCCTGGCTTGGTAAGACATGAGTCACTGAGCTCAGCCAACCACCAGCCCACAGAAGGTCCTGGAAAGCAGGCTGCTGATGCTGATTCCCGGCTACACTCATCCTGCCCCTCTTCATCAGGGGCCCTGGAGCCAGCATTTGTATGGAACCCACACTGGGGTCTGAGGATGGTCAATACAGGCCAGGTGCCTGGGGGTGCTGCTCCTGGAGAAAACAGCAAATGCCCTGAGAAACCCATAAAGCATGGGGTGGAGTTTATGGGACAGAATGATAAATATTGACTCAAGGAACAGTCCAGGAAGGCTTCTTGGTGGAGTACAAAGTTGGGTGGGGCCTTAACAGTGAGTTCTAGGGCAGAGTTGAGAGAGCACCCAGGTGGAGGGTACTGCCTAGCCAAGGCTCAGGGGCTGGAAAGGGTGACCCTGGACTGGAGTGATCAGGTCTGGGGAGCACCTGGGGGGAAATGCAGGGAGTGAAGCCCTGACCTTCAAAGGCCCTGGATGGTGGGCTAATTGACCAGGTTCCAGCCCTCACTGGGCATCAGTCACCTGGGGGTATTCACTCATTCATTTATGATTTACAAACATATTGTGTCCCTATTTGAGAGCCAGATATAGTTCTTGACACTGAGAGGATCGCAGACAAACTGATAGACGAGATCTCTACCCTGGTGGAGCAGAGAATGTGGTCCAGGGAGGGACGGTAATGAAAGAAGCAGGGACATAAAGTATGGCAGATCACTCTGGATGCTTAGATGGAAATAGCTCAGCGAGTGTGGCAAAGAGGGCCTGGGGCTGGGGGGAGACTCTCTAAGGAGGAGACACTTGAACTGAGACCGGGAAGGTGAGCCAGGAGGACACAGAGACAGGATGCTGGAGGGAGTGTGTGTGCAAAGGCCCTGGGGGAGGAGGCCTGGGGTGAATTCAAGGCTATGCAACTTGAGGCCAGGGAGGGAGACAGAGGGATGTCAGGAGAGGAAGGTGAGGGGCCAGCAGGGCCAGGTCAGATCCGCAGCCTAGGCTGGCAGGGATCTTGAGCAGTGAGCTCATCACGGAGTGTTCTCGGCTGATGAGATTTGCATGAAATGCTGATTTTAGAGTCCACCCGGACCAGTCACCTGAATTCTCAGGGGTGGGGCCTTGTAGCCTGCCTGTGCAGACACCTGGACTTTGCTGGACAGTAGGATTTCATGTGGTAGGAGCAGGTGCTGAGAGGCAGACAGAGGCAGAGAGAGGAAGTCAGAGAGANTTTCTAAGTTCAGCCACTCCCTTTCCTGCTGTGTGATTTGGGGCAGATGTCTAGTCTGTCTGTGCCTCAGATTCCATATGTGTGAAATGGGCTAATCATAGCTCTTCCTTCTCAAGACGGTTTGCAGGATGAAATCAGTGTCTGGTTCTTAGGAACCAGGAGCCCCTGTGTCAGTGCTGTTGATAAGTGTGGCCCTCCCACATGGCCCCCTAAGTGACCCACATCTCAGAGGCTGCCCCTTTCCATGTTACCCCCGCCAGGCCCCCATCCTCATCCGAACCCTGGTCTAGCCCCTAGTTTTACTCCAACATCAGTGTGGATAGGATAGTCAGAAGCTGCACCACCCCTAGCAAGCCCCGTCAGGCCCACAGGCAGAAGCTTCACCCTCTGGGCTGTGACTCACCCTGAGTGGTCTGCCACCTAGGGCCTCAGCACCTCAACTCTGCAGTGCACACACAGCTCAGTGCCCAGATCAGAAGGGGTGCCCCTCCCGACAGGGAAGCCCCCTCCCACAGGCACGCACACACACCCACACACACACACCTCTGGGCAACATCACCGCCTCCTGCCTACCCAGGGGCAGCCAGGCCTGGGACCATCAGGGCTCATATTCTTAGCAGAGGCTTGGCCCTGGAAATGCTGTACAGTCCTTCTGAGCTTCGAGTTCCCCATTTGCAAAGCAGGGGGTTAACACGTGCTCCGTGGCAGCGTCCAGTGTGCAGTGAGCATTCCATGGACATCTGTGGACATGGCTGCTATGATCCTGTGCTCACAGCTTCCCACACAGCCGTGGCCACAGTGACAGCAAACGGTGAGCCTCAGCTGCTGTGACTTAGTGCCATCTGCTGCTCAGGCCCCTCCTAGGAGGTATCCCAACCCCGTCTGCAGAGGATGAGAGCAGGCCAGAACTCATCCCATAGCCTGTGACTCTGCGTTTGAATGCTGAGCTGTCCCTCCACACAGACGTCACCTGTTCAGCCCTCACACCAGCCCTAAGAAATGCACAAGAGATTTTGCCCATTTCACAGATTAGGAAACTGAGGCCCAGGGAAGCAAGATCAAATCTCAGTCTGACTGGCCCCCATGGTGGGTCAGGACCCTCCAACTATAGGCAGAGCCTGGGGCAGGTCGTGGGGTGACTCGTAGCTGATGCTAGGAGGCTGGGTGGGCCTGGTCCCCAGAGCCAGGAGGTGTGTGTCCAAATGTGGATTGTCAAAACTCCCTTCTCATCACACAGCCGAGGGCTTGAAGTTTCAATCTTCCGCAAAGGATGAGAAACTCTGAAAAAGTCACTTTGCTCCAATAAATCCAACCTACAGTGCTCAGCCAGCCTGAATCACCCCCTGGCCACACCCAGAGGGCTTGTGCAGCTGCTCAGATTACGTTGTGAAAGAACCTTCAGTGACACGGAAGGAGACCCAGCATCTCAAGGTGTGTGGGGACAGTCCCAGCAGGTCCCAGAGCTCCGTGTCGGGGGTGATGCACTTTTTGGATAAAAAGTATCTGGGTGCGTGGAAAGAGACAGAAGAAAGTCAGCGTGTGTGTGTGTGTGTGTGTGTGTGTGTGTGAAGAAAGGCTCTCCCTGGCTGAAACTCCACGTGCTTGGTCTCCTTCCGCTTCACCCGGGTCTTCGGCTTTACCCGCAGGGCGAGTGCATTAACTGGGTAGCTACAAGCATGGGCTTCCCGAGTGGCATTGGTGGTCGAGAATCTGCCTGCAACGCAGGAGACACAGGAAACGCAGGTTCAATCACCGAGTTGGAAAGATCCCCTGGAGGAGGGCATGGCAACCCACTCCGTTATCCTTGCCTGGAGAATCCCATGGAGAAGGGAGCCTGGCCATAGGTCGCAAACAACTGGACATGACTGAGGGCCTTACAGGATAGGAAACATCTGTTATAGGGCCTCCTGGGCCCCCCCGACAGTGTGGGCCCTGACGGAAGTCATAGCCAGGACTCTCACCACCAGGTGGCGCCCCTGATCATCTTTTGCAGATTGAGCCCAAGTTTGGAATGAATGGGGCAGTGAGGCAAGTGCTCATGGGATCCAATTTTCTGCCTCTAGTGAGCCCAGGACACCCAGGGTCAGGACTGGGTCCTGAGATCAGGAGCTTCAGACTCTAAGACGTGGGTAGGGGGTCTCTGTGGCCTCACCACACCCACGTCAGCAGTTCTTCCGTAGAGCGAGGCAACCACCCTCCACACCTCTTCCCTCTGCCCAGAGGTGTATGTGTCCTCCAGGTGACCTTCAGGTGGCCTGGTGTTTAGTCCCTGCAGGAACTCCACCTGTCCTGGCCCCTCCCAGCCCTCACTGACCCCCTCATTCTGGTCAGGGTCACAGCCCGTGCCCCACCAGCTCTTGTCTCCGGCTGCCTGTCTCTCTCTGCATCTCTCTCTGACTTCCTCTCTCTGCCTCTGTCTGCCTCTCAGCACCTGCTCCTACCACATGAAATCCTACTGTCCAGCAAAGTCCAGGTGTCTGCACAGGCAGGCTACAAGGCCCCACCCCTGAGAATTCAGGTGACTGGTCCGGGTGGACTCTAAAATCAGCATTTCATGCAAATCTCATCAGCCGAGAACACTCCATGATGAGCTCACTGCTCAAGATCCCTGCCAGCCTAGGCTGCGGATCTGACCTGGCCCTGCTGGCCCCTCACCTTCCTCTCCTGACATCCCTCTGTCTCCCTCCCTGGCCTCAAGTTGCATAGCCTTGAATTCACCCCAGGCCTCCTCCCCCAGGGCCTTTGCACACACACTCCCTCCAGCATCCTGTCTCTGTGTCCTCCTGGCTCACCTTCCCGGTCTCAGTTCAAGTGTCTCCTCCTTAGAGAGTCTCCCCCCAGCCCCAGGCCCTCTTTGCCACACTCGCTGAGCTATTTCCATCTAAGCATCCAGAGTGATCTGCCATACTTTATGTCCCTGCTTCTTTCATTACCGTCCCTCCCTGGACCACATTCTCTGCTCCACCAGGGTAGAGATCTCGTCTATCAGTTTGTCTGCGATCCTCTCAGTGTCAAGAACTATATCTGGCTCTCAAATAGGGACACAATATGTTTGTAAATCATAAATGAATGAGTGAATACCCCCAGGTGACTGATGCCCAGTGAGGGCTGGAACCTGGTCAATTAGCCCACCATCCAGGGCCTTTGAAGGTCAGGGCTTCACTCCCTGCATTTCCCCCCAGGTGCTCCCCAGACCTGATCACTCCAGTCCAGGGTCACCCTTTCCAGCCCCTGAGCCTTGGCTAGGCAGTACCCTCCACCTGGGTGCTCTCTCAACTCTGCCCTAGAACTCACTGTTAAGGCCCCACCCAACTTTGTACTCCACCAAGAAGCCTTCCTGGACTGTTCCTTGAGTCAATATTTATCATTCTGTCCCATAAACTCCACCCCATGCTTTATGGGTTTCTCAGGGCATTTGCTGTTTTCTCCAGGAGCAGCACCCCCAGGCACCTGGCCTGTATTGACCATCCTCAGACCCCAGTGTGGGTTCCATACAAATGCTGGCTCCAGGGCCCCTGATGAAGAGGGGCAGGATGAGTGTAGCCGGGAATCAGCATCAGCAGCCTGCTTTCCAGGACCTTCTGTGGGCTGGTGGTTGGCTGAGCTCAGTGACTCATGTCTTACCAAGCCAGGAACCCAAACCCAGAAGGAGCAGCTCTTGCTCTCTGCCTTCTGCCCTTTGCCCTCTGCAGGACCCAGGGCAAGCAGGGCAAATAGAGGCCTCCTTTCCCACCTTGTCCCAAGGGCAGGCGCTTTGTCCCAGCGCCACCTCGGCAGTCCAAACCCTCTCCCAGGCTGTGCAGCCCGGGGCATTTGCACACCCTCTCTCTGCCTCTTCCTGCCTGCACGGAGCTCACAGGCTGCTGTGGTGGTTCAGGAAGCCCAGACACCTGACGAGCTTGAACCAGCCTGACACAGAGAAGCGAGAACTGTTTACTGAAGAAGGAATAGTCCAAAGAGTGGGCAACTCTTCCAGTCCCCGTATGACACACAAGGCAGAGGGGTGGGTGTGCTGATGACCCTCCAAGGTCATAACAGGGACCCTCATCCATCCACCTCCCACCTGGATGGCAGGGAGGGACTTAGCTCAGCGCCTGTTCCCTCCACTGGACAGTGAGATCTGAGGACAGCAACTGTGCCATCATTTGGGGACCCTGTCCCTATGTGCAGTCCCAGACGATCCTGTCCCCTCACCCTATAAGGGGAGTCTGTCCCAGCAAGACTGCATCTTAGATTCCCTAGGGGATCATGGTCACACCGCAGGAAGGTCAAGTGCCCCGGGAACCCCGCAGTCTCTGCACCCACTACTCTTTGGGCCCTGGCTGCTAAGCACCCCACAGAGTGAAGCAGGTGGACTTGAACCCCACTGGCGGGCCAGGACTTTGGGCTGGGACTTTGCTCTGGGCTGGGGTGTTTACAGAGACCCCGGGCCTGGTCCAAGTGCTGACACCGTGGCCGATGTCCCCGTTGGGTTAAGCATTGATGGTCCTGGCTGATTCTGGCTTTGGACAGGGGACGCCTAAGGGAACTGCTGGGGCCAGACATNCCCCGGGCCTGGTCCAAGTGCTGACACCGTGGCCGATGTCCCCGTTGGGTTAAGCATTGATGGTCCTGGCTGATTCTGGCTTTGGACAGGGGACGCCTAAGGGAACTGCTGGGGCCAGACATGACGGAAAAGATTCAGAGGCTTTCCACCAGAGGTGGGGGCTTCCCTCCCACCCCAGACCCAGCTTCTCCTTTTCTGGGTTTCAAAGCTCAGACCAAACCTCCTCTCTGCCCTTGGCGCCAAGCTGCCCTCCCTCTTGTCCCTACTCCTTTGACCCTGTCTTCCTTCTCCAGACTGACCCCCCACCCTCTCTTCCAGCCTTCCCTTCCTCGGTGAGGGATGGGCGGTGGGCTGAGCCAGTCTTCCCTGCCCCTTCCGCTGCTCTGAGGTGGTCCCGGCTCCTCCTGGGTGAGACAGAAGTCCCTGGAGGGTGAGCCCTGGCACTCTGGGTCTTTGCCCTCCCATTGCCCTGGCAGTAGGGGAGGGCCTGGCCAGGCGGCTCCAGGCGTCCCCAACCCCTGCTCATCACATTCTTCCTAGGACCCTACAGATCTCTCTTGAGCAGTCTCCCCAGAGAGAGACAACAGTCACCCAGTGGAGCCCTCAAACCCACCAGATCCCCCTGCTTCCAAAGCCACTGGCCGGGACGCCATCTTTCTAGACACTGCAGGAGCCTCCCCACTGGCCGCCCCTCTCTCACCTCTCTGCCCCTTCTCTACCCGGCATCCAAGAGACTTGGAAAATGCCACTCCAGTTCTGCTGCTCCTCCACCGCAGCCCTCAGTGGCTCCCCATTGCCCCCTCGAACTTGGCCCTCAGGCCAGCCAGAACTGGCCCTCCAACCCCTCCGCCTCTTCTCCCCACTGCTTACCCCCCAGCTCAACCCGCCACCCCCAACTACCGCTTCTCTTCCCCACATGCCTTGGCCTCACCCTGGCCTACAAGCCTTTGCACAAGGCCATTCCCTCTCATGGGATGCCCTTCCCACGTCTTCAGTGGCTCAGCTCAGACGTCTCTTGCAGGCAGGAGGCTCCTGTTGCTCTCCCCGCAGAGGTGCTGTCTTGGCGCTGCATGCGGCCCTGGGACTGGCACTTGGCCTCCACTGGAGGCAGCTGTTACACCAAGTGGGCCTGGGGTGACCAGAGGCTGTGGGTGTCCCCAGGACAGAGCAGAGTGGGTGGATCCAGTTCCTGCCAGGTGCTCGTGGGGACATGTTCCATCTGCTGCGCAGGTCCCCTCCCAGCGAAGTGCCCCCCTACCCCACCCAGCTTTTCACTCCAGCTGATGGTAGTGGGTCTCAGCCCTGCCCCGGGTGGCCTCTCTGGGTCTGTGAGTCAGCAAGTCCCCAGTCGTCCCCACATCACCTCCTGGGGAGCTGGCCGTTGGCCAAGCAAACATGTCTGTGTCCATATCCATCCCAGGCCTTCCCACAACTGGCTCACATGTGACAAGGGGCTCAAGAGCTTACCTGCTCTGCCATTTCCCGGCAGGGGGCTAACCCCTCTGAGCTTCAGGCTGCCCTGGAGTGGAGCTGGTGGTGATCTCCCCACCCAGGGAGCCAGGGTAAGCTGGGCAGTTGTTGGGAGCCCGGAAATAAGCCTGATATGTAGTAAAAGCCCAATAAATGTGAGCATTTCCTTGTTAGTTTCAACATCCTTTTACCAAGATTTCATTTTCACATTCATGTCTGCACCTGGCATCTTAGATCACTAGGTGCTCTGCAGGTGAGTAAACAGTGGTCCCCAGGGCTCCAAGGAGACCCTGGCCCTCTTTATAGGCTGTGCTAGGAAGTGGGGGGATCTCTGGGGCTGCCCAGCTCCTGTGCCCCAGCCCCTGTTTCTCATCTAATCTCATCCCACCGCCTGTTGGCTCTGGAAGGAGTGTGAGGCAGTGTCACCCCAGCCACAGGAACTCAGGCCTTCCCTGCAGACCCCAAAGTACCCCTTCCTCGGGTAGGTCACAAAACACCCCACTGATCACAGCCAGGCATGATGCTGGGGTCTGGGCTAGCTGGAGCCTGGAAAGTTCTTCCAGGCACGACTCCAACGGACAGGGAATGATTAATGGAGCTGGCTGGGGCTGGATCTCTGGCTGGAAACGTCTGAGCTCTTGGAGACAGTGGTTTGGATTAGCTGTGGCAGCCCGCCTCCACCCCAGCAGTCTGCCCCCCACTGCCCAGGACTTTGGTAAAGCAAAATCAGGCATGCAAAGCCCTGTCCTAGCAGGG
>SJYW01056807.1:0-17349 GCA_006410735.1 Raphicerus campestris
ATTTTCTCTCAACGTCATATGAAACAGTGCTCTTTTTCTATATTTTCTTGTCCTTGAGATCCTTACCCACTGTACCTTTGACTTCTGAAGGAATCTACAATTGTGAGACCTCCACATCCCCTTTATACTAAGATGCACACACATGCGTGCGTGCGCGCACACACACACACACACACACACACACACACGCACGCACACGCACGTGCGCATACATACCAACCTTGACTACCTGACAGTGGCCGCCTCAGTGCTGAGATGAGTACTGTTAGCTGCGCCCTGGTCAGCAGTGAAGTGACTTTTGGCTGATAAGCGGTGTTTCTCTGCAGGGAAAACGCTGAGATGCTGAGAGAGGAGACACACGGGAGGGAGTTTAGGGGAAGGACCGTGTTTTGTATCTGCTGATGTTAGAGAAGGATCTATTCTATTGCTGCCAACCAGCCAAGGGCCCTAACATTTGGAGAATTCCATCCCTTTGCATTTTGGCAGACACTCACATTTGAGAAATACTGATTTAATAAATAGTGCTATTCTGTATTCATTTACAACTTGTTAGATGTTGCAAAGCGTGAAAGCTGGACATAAAACTGGAACCTGGAGTGAAACCTTGAGAGGCGCGGAGTGAGTGAAGCTTTAAGCCACCTGGATGGACACGGAGGCCGCTGTGTTTTTCTCCCACCGTTTCCCCCCCTCGGGATGCCCCTGTCCGTGGAATGACCGCGTGCGTGCCTGAAGCCGGCTGGGCGCCATCTTCTTCAGTGAGCCGTCCTGTCGTTTCCACGCAGGTCGCTGCTGCCTTCCCTCTGCCTGGTGTTTGCTTTCTTTCACTGTCAATGTGTGCATTTTGCAGGCTGGCCTCTTTTCTAAATGGTGAGTCTCACTGAGGGACCTAAAGAAGGTTCAAAAAGACGTTCTTTTCAAAGGTCCTATTGGAGAGGTGCCTGCAATTTGGCCTCTCAACACGAACCCAGAGGTTTCTTCATACCGTTATCAACACTTTTGTTCCATGCGACAGGCCACTAACGAGAAGGGCTAAATGGACAGTGATCTGCTGCGGAGGCGGAGAGGGACACTCAGGCCCACTGGCGCTGCTCCAGCACTTCACACAACTTTGTATGAGTTTCCTCCAACGAGTTCCACAAACTGGATGGCTCAGCACAGCAGGGCCGTGCTGTCTAACAATTCCAGTGGCTAGAGGTCCAAACTCAAGGCGTGCGTAGGATTATACAGGGTAGAGTCCCGTCTCCTCTCTCCCTCCCTTTATGGGCAATCTGTCGGGTTTCTTGGCTTGTAGATGCGTCTCTAGCAGTCCTCCATCTTCACACGCCTGCGTGCACAGTCATTTCAGGTGTGTCTGACTCTGCTACCCTGTGGACTGTAGCCCACCAGGATCCTCTGCCCGTGGGATTCTCCAGGCAAGAATACTGGAGTGGGTTGCCACGCCCTTCTCCAGGGGATCTTCCCGACCCAGGGATTGAACCTGTGTCTCTTATGACTCCTGCATTGGCAGGCGGGCGCTTTACTGTTAGCGCCACCTAGGAAGCCCCACCCCTACATGCCGGCTACTTATAAGGACACAGTCACACCAGGTGAGGGACCCCCTCTATCTCAGCATGATGTCCTTAGAGTGTAATTAACTGTGACTGCAGGGCCTATTTTCAAATGAGGACATGTGCTACAATAGTGGAGGTTTGGACTTCACATTTTGGTGAGGAAACAATTTAACCCATAACTGACTTATTCTTCATGATTTTATTTATATTAATCTACACATAATATTTCTAAGATACTTTCTATTTGCAGCAATGATAATGCCTTAAATTCCAAATGAAGATTTTGAATATTAATTAAAACCTGTAACTTGATCATGTGAGTTAATTACAGAAATTTTCATTTAATTTTTTCCTGATTTTAAAACATAGCTGGATTTTACAAAGATAACAAATGTAGTAGCATGTTTACATATTAGAATAATTTAGTGTACATTTTCAAAGACATATGTTTTCAATTCTGAGTAAAGTCCCTTATAAAATAAAACTAGGTGTGCTGATGCTGATGTCATTAGGAGATTTATTAATAATTTGGGTAACATTTAGCCATCATGTAATGACTAAAACAATGAAGTATTCCTTAAGCTGTTAATAAAATAAAAATGAATGTCTTGAATAGTTTAAAGTCTACTGTAAGTACTATTTCAATGATTTGGATGTAGCATTTCTTTGCCTATATTATCTAAATAATTACTTCAGTTTTATGCTTTTTTATTTTTATACTTTTATATTTTGCGTGTATTTATAGTACCTTTTTTCTAACAAAATTCTAGTGGAAAACAGTGTGTTTTACATTACTTTTGCAGGATTTTTAAGCATGCTGCTGCTGCTGCTAAGTCGTTTCTGTCGTTTCCGACTCTGTGTGATCCCATAGGTGGAAGCTCACCAGGCTCCCCCGTCCTTGGGATTCTCCAGGCAAGAACACTGGAGTGGGTTGCCATTTCCTTCTCCAATGCATGAAAGTGAAAAATGAAAGGGGAGTCGCTCAGTCATGTCCGATTTTTACGACCCCATGGACTGCAGCCCACCAGGCTCCTCCATCCATGGGATTTTCCAGGCAAGAGTACTGGAGTGGGGTGCCATTGGCTTCTCCGATTTTTAAGCATAAGGAATGCTAAAACTCTAAAAGCAATCATCCGCAAAATACCTCAATTATATCAGCTTTGAGTGCTTCTGTAATCAATAGCCATGCTGTCAATCAGTGAAGACTAGATACTCAGCTAAAAATCAGTGGAAGGGCTGATGATGAGGTCTGTTCATTCTCTGACCAAGATAAAAATGAGAAACAGGGCCAACTGTCCTGCAGTGCATAGCACTATGCAATCCTGCCAGCTTCATGCGGGAAAGAGGTGTGAGTTGTCATTTAAGACTAGAGACACCGACTCTAACAATGGAAGCAGTTGTGATAACCTCGTTCTTAGACTTGGGCACATTCTTTGTGCTAGTACTCACACTCATTAGTAAGGAAACAAAATGCAAAGTGTAAACTGTGCCCCAAATTTAAGCATGAATCAAAAGGAAATACCATCCATTTCATAAAGAGTATTTCAATCCAGTGGATGAAGTTTGCTTCAAGCGTATTTTTATTCAGTTCAGTTCAGTCGCTCAGTCGTGTTCGGCTTTTTGTGACCCCATGAACCGCAGCACGCCAGGCCTCCCTGTCCATCACCAGCTCCCAGAGTTTACTCAGATTCACGTTCATTGAGTGAGTGATGCCATCCAGCCATCTCATCCTCTGTTGTCCCCTTCTCCTCCTGCCCCCAATCCCTCCCAGCATCACAGTCTTTTCCAATGAGTTAACTCTTCACATGAGGTGGCCAAAGTACTGGAGTTTCAGCTTCGGCATTATTCCCTCCAAAGAAATACCAGGACTGATCTCCTTCAGAATGGACTGGTTGGATCTCCTTGCAGTCCAAGGGACTCTCAAGAGTCTTCTCCAACACCACAGTTCAAAAGCATCAATTCTTTGGTGCTCAGCTTTTTATTAGCAGTATGTTATTATGGATTAGGTTCAGCAGGTAAAGAATCCAGGTGTACTGCAGGAGATGCCAGTTTGATCCCTGGGTGGGGAAGATCCCCTGGAGAAGAAAATGGCAACCCACTCCAGTATTCTTGCCTGGAGAATCCCAGGGACAGAAGGGTCAGTGTTGGAAGCAGAGGAGGACTTCTGTTGAGGCAACCACATCTTCTCCCCATTATGGCCATGCATGTCTTGCATCCATCACGATTTGGTTTAACTGAGGCTTGTCTGTGCTTCTGTTAAGCTAGTTTCCTATCTTCTATTTATTCTTCCTGTGGCTTTAAAATAAACTCTCAACTGAAGTGAGTTCGGTGCATCTTTGGTCTTTAAAATTAATACCTGATGGTACAGTTTAAAGAAGTTATATAATCTCACTATCGTTACTTTGTTGCAGCAAATGCTTTCTGACTATTGTTGTTCAGTTGCTGAGTGGTGTCTGACTGTCTGTGACCGCATGGATTCAGCACGCCAGGCTTCCCTGTCCTTTACTATCTTCTGGATCTTACTCAAGCTCGTGTTTATTTTTGACTAAGGAAAAGGTAAATTCCAAGAAATCTGCATAAATTATGTTCCTAATTTCTATGTTTCCATTTATATTTGCCACCACAATTTTTGTGTTTAAAAGTTCTAACACACGTGGTAGTAGAAATAAAAACTTTGGAAAAATTACATCCTGCAAAGAACACGCCCATTTTTAAATAAACATATTTAACTACAAATGCATAATTGAACACTTAGGAAAATAAGTTCAGAATCCTATTTGACAAAGTTTACTTCCACTGAAGATTATATTTTATCAAAATTTTGTCTTTCAAAAATATGTAATATATTGAGAGTTTTTGACCATTTATTTTCTATTTAAGATTATCTCGAGCTTCCCATGACTGGTGAAGGGATTATCTTTCCTTTAAGATTATGATGTAAAGGGTACTATTTGACTTACCTAATTCTAAGACCTTGAGCAATTAATGGGTCACCTAACATTCAGGGCATACTATAGAATGGTTGAAAATGTACTGCATAGGTCATTTGACCTCAATTCCAGTTTTTGCTCTACCTGANATTATGATGTAAAGGGTACTATTTGACTTACCTAATTCTAAGACCTTGAGCAATTAATGGGTCACCTAACATTCAGGGCATACTATAGAATGGTTGAAAATGTACTGCATAGGTCATTTGACCTCAATTCCAGTTTTTGCTCTACCTGAATTAGCTGTAGGCTTTTGGTTAAGTTACTAAATTAAAATGAACAATTTGAAGTCCTAAAGATGTTAAGTGACTTTGACTAGACTATTGCTAAAATTCTAAACATTATTTAAAGCCTCTGACTCTCTGGTATAAACTGGCCTACTATAATATATAAAATAGAATTTTCATATATTACTAACCGATCTGTGAAAATGCCAGGCAAGGAATTTAACATATAATCACGGACTAAAAGCTGAAGACCCACCAGCATGAGTTGATTCAAGTGAGGCTTTCACGAGCCTTGTAAACTTTCTGAGTTGTCTACTGTGACGTGTGGCAGAGTTGCCACAGTTATATTATGACGTCATTCTTTATGTCTATTCTTTTAAAATACAATAATATATACAGTTCAGTCGCTGCAGAATGCAACATATATATATAGCAGCTGTGTTAATAGGGTGTTCCTGTTCAGAACATATTATTATTGTCTTAGTAGTCATTCCATTTTAAGTAAAAATAGTGACTTGTTCAAATACAATTTAAAATCTAGATCTAATCAGTCATGGTATCACCGCAAGTAACAGTATCTTTTCCTTTAGGTATCACACACGTTTAAGATGCATATCTGTCTGCTTTCTTCCCATCTCTTTCTCAACTGAAGCATTTTATAAATGATTCATGCAATTACAGCTTATTTAGTGATTTGATGAGGGCATTAGAAAGGAAAAGATTTAAAATCATCTTATTTTTTTAAGAAATTCAGTATGCAATAAAATCATCAAAAATTGGATCTTTTAGCATTCAGATTTCTATGCTTTGTTTTATATTAATGGTTCATTAAATTATCATCATCTTCCCTCAAATATACTATCAAGTGAAATGTACTATTATTGTGGTAAAAATGCTGGGGTATCAGTTACCAAATGTTAAACAATCATATATAGCTTTATTCCTTGGACTCATTAACTGTTATTTAACCACAAGTAAAGTCAGCAACATAAAGTTCTTATTCAGTTTGAAAACGCATGTTTGAATTACAATACTAGAATGTTATCCATCAAATATGGCAGGTGGATCTTATAAAACTTATCTGACATAATAGCAATGAATGCCTGGAGGATGCTTTTGGGACCTTAACAATAGTCTGCTGCTGCTGCTGCTAAGTCGCTTCAGTCGTGTCCGACTCTGTGGGACCCCATAGACGGCAGCCCACCAGGCTCCCCCGTCCCTGGGATTCTCCAGGCAAGAACACTGGAGTGGGTTGCCAGTTCCTTCTCCAATGCGTGAAAGTGAAAAGTGAAAGTGAAGTCGCTCAGTCGTGTCCAACTTGTAGCAACTCCATGGACTGCAGCCTACCAGGCTCCTGTATCCATGGGATTTTCCAGGCAAGAGTACTGGAGTGGGGTGCCATTGCCTTCTCCGTAACAATAGTACAAAAGCATTTTAATAGTATTGTGCATAAGTTCTTCATGATTTAAAAATGTGGAAATGATTAGTACCTCAAGTAAATCTGTATGTATCCTAGAAGTCTGGGATACTGCAGTTTCCTACAGAAGCTCTCCTGCGAGGAAAACATTGCCCATAGAATCAGGACCCTGGGTTGAAATTCCTTATTATATTGTGAGGTCTGCAGGACTGTCTCTTCCTTTCTCACCTATAAGGACAATAATATCTGCTCTGACCCTTTCCCACAGGTACTCCCAGAATGAAATGAGATATTAGATAGCAAATAAATTTGAAAAATATGGAAATGAGATGCGTGTTCAAAGTGCAAAGACAGATACACAAAATAAAGATCAGAACTAATATGATGTTAAGAGGTACTTTCTGAATACAAATTATTTCATTGAGGCTGAAATTAAGCAAACATTCTGAAATAAATTAAAGTGAATAATTAGAACACTGGTTTATGTTACTGTGTTTGCATAACTACTATTACTATACAAAGGTATTTTTACCTTTGGAGACCTTGAAAGCAGGTCCAATGCTTTCCAGAAACTCATGTGGTCAAGATTAATGGAGTTCTTGGCATGGGGCCACCTTGTTTACGCCAATCATAATGTAATGACTTCTGCCAGAGTAAATTTGGTATTGAGGATGGTGTTTTTACTTCTGCATGTATTAGTCTTCAACTGTATCTCACATGCTTAAAGAATTCAGCTTTAGTCACATCTGACTCTTTGCAACCCTGTGGACTGTAGCTTGCCAGGCTTCTCTGTCCATGGAATTTCCCAGGCAAGACTACTGGAGTGGGTTGCCATTCCCTTCTCCAGGGAGTCTTCTAGACACAGGAATCAAACCCACTCATAGACTCAGCATCCTGATCAAACCTAGGTCTCCCGCATCGCAGGCAGATTCTTTACCATCTGAGCCACCAGGGAAGCATTTTAACATTAGGCTAAGACCATGAAAGAAAATTACATAATCTTTCAATATACTTTCCCAGGTAGCTCAGTGGGTAAAGAACCTGCCTGCAATGCAGAAGATGCAGGAGACTCAAGTGTGATCCCTGGTCAGAAAAATCACCTGGAGATGACAACCCACTCCAGTATTCTTGCCTGGAGAATCGGATAGACGAAGGAGCCCGGTGGGTTACAGTCCACAGGGTCACAAAGAGTCGGACACAACTGAGGCGACTGAGCAAATCCTTTCTCCAGGCGTTGTTGTCGTCGTTCCACTGCTCAGTCGTGTCTGACCCATGGGCTGCAGCACGCCAGGTTCCCCTGTCTTTCACCATCTCCAGGAGCTTGCTCAAACTCATGTCCGTTGTGTTGGTGATGCCAGTTGCAGAAAGGAAACTAACTACACGAAGTCCATCTTTCGGATAAAGAGGTAATATTCCTGTTATGTCTTCAGCACTCCACTGCCTCAAGGATGCTATGCATATACCCTGAGGTCCACTTGATATCTATAATTATCCCTGGATCGAGGCTGATAAGGGATCTAATTGCAAGGGACTGATGCTGAAGCTCCAGTATTTTGGCCACCTGATGCGAAGAGCTGACTCTTTGGAAAAGACCCTTATTCTGGGAAAGATTGAGGGCAGGAGAAGGGGATGACAGAGGATGAGATGGTTGGATGGCATCATTGACTCAGTGGACATGAGTTTGAGCAAACTCTGGGGGATAGTGAAGGACAGGGAAGCCTGGTGTGCTGCAGTCCACGGGGTCACAGAGTCGGACATGACTGAGCATCTGAACAGTGACAGCAACACGGAGGGGGATGACGATTCGGTAGCTGTAGTAACCTTCCAGGTGTCAGGGCCGTACCACAGATGATGGAAACTTGTCAGGACTGGGGTGAGAGAGTGAAAATGGGAGCAACTCTTGGAACCAACAAAAAGGCTATTTTGCTGGGCTCGTCTGCATAATTGCTCCGTCCATACTGTGACTAGACCTCTTGACATTCTGTTACCATCTCCCTTCACTTTTAATATGAATTATACTTTTTAACTGGGCCTTGTCAAAACTTTTTCCTAATATACTATACTAAATTCCCCAAAGTACACACCTCAGAGCTGTTAATTAAAAGGGCCTGCTGGTATAAATAAACACATATGCTGCTGATTAGCCACCCTTTAGGGGTCAACAGTGGGGAAGTCCTGCTGGGCTTCTGTTAATTGTTGTCCAAAATCTTACCAGAACTGTCTAATGATCTCGTATGGCTTTGACCATCTGGCCCTCTGAGTTCACTTGCCAGTAAATAGCCAACCTTTAGAAAAAGACAGAATTATCTCTTATAAGAGGAATATCTTATGATATGTAACGTAGCTATTTATATGCATGAATAAGGATGATTTACTTTAATTCACTAATCAAATCTTACACACCTAATTTAAATTTTCTTTTAGATTTATTCTAATGTCAACTGCTTTAATACTAGCCAAAAGCTGGACTTTTTGCTTCTTTTACATAAGCAGCATTAGATGCACCAGGATTAGTAGCATTGCATGTTATATTTATGGTCTTAAACAGTGAAGAGTATTTCTAATAATTAATATTTCTAAAATTTACTAACAATTTTAGGTACTGGTACATCTTTTTCTTCCGGTGGAATACTGTAGAACTGATGGCTAGGTGTAAAGCTTAATCTCAACATATTCTAAAACAGAATTTTGGTTGGTATTACTCCTCTGAATATTACAAAGCTACACTACTAGCTGGTTTTACACTACATTATCTCTCCCATTTTTAGCTGAATGTTTCAAAATAGAATTAATAGATTCAAAGGAGCTAATAAGAGAATACTCTTCATTCATAGTAGGACAATATTTTAGAAAACCTCTATTCTATTTGGCTCATTTTTGAAAGAAATGGAAGTCTGAATATAGGGGAAGAGATCCTCCAGCTCAAAGTGTATATGTGTATTTTTTTCACAGATAATCGTGTGCAGAAAGAAGAATATAACTGGTCACATTTTCTCTTGTGTTTAGTCTGCTCATACACTATCAAAAGTGTTCTGACAGTACTTTAAAATTTACCCAAGTAGTAGAAATGGAGGTTATTAATGTTTTTCATTTGTATCTTATTGTTATCTTGCGTGTGTTAGTCGCTCAGTCGTGTCCAACTCTCTGCGACCCCAGGGACTGTAGCCCACCAGGCTCCTCTGTCCATGGGATTCTCTAGGCAAGAATATTGGAGTGGGTAGCCATTCCTTTTTCCAGGGAATTTTCCCCACCCAGGGATCGAACCCAGGTCTCCTGCATTGCAGGCAGATTCTTTACCATCTGTGCCACCAGGGTGGGTAGAACTAGATCACAATTTTATAAAAAAGGGAAATCTGTCTAAAAGAAATTACGTTTTCAAAAAATGGAAAGGAAGATTGCATAAATTGCATTTCATGTTAGAAAACGAATTCTGAGAACTGTGTGGAAGACATGCTGGAGAGGGGTGAGACTGAGGCACTCAGGACCCTGCTGAATATCTGTTCTAAATGCAGTGTCTTTCTTGCCTGAGTGCATTTTCCCTAACATTTTTCTTATCTTCAGAGACCTTGAGACATACCATAAAAATGTTGGCCAGCTATTCTGATTCAGTTGTGAAATATAAATAATATATATTATGTGCATGTGTGCTAAGTTGCTTCAGTCGTGTCCGACTATTTGTGACCCTATGCACCATAGCCTGCCAGGCTCCTCTGTCCATGGGATTCTCCAGGCAAGTACACTGGAGTGGGCTACCATGCCCTCATCCAGGAATCTTCCCAACTCAGGGACTGAACTGATGTCTCTTACTTAAGTCTCCTGCATCGGAAGGCAGGTTCTTGGGTTCCTCCCTGTAGCTCAGATGGTGAAGAATCTGCCTGCCATGTGGGAGACCTGGGTTCGATCCCTGAGTCAGGAAGATCCCCTGGAGAAAGGAATGGAAACCCACTCCAGTATTCTTGCCTGGAGAATTCCAAGGACGGAGGAGCCTGGGAGGGGGCTACAGTCCACAGAGTCACAGAGACTGTGACATGACTGAGCAGCTAACACTTCCCACTGGCACCGACTGGGAAGCCCATCTACATATATCATATCATATAAGGCAGGCTTTGTTCTGTTGAGATACTGCACTTTAGAGAAATGCTTATGCTTTTTTTCTGAATTGAATATGTCTCTCTCTAGAACAATGGCACCCCACTCCAGTACTCTTGCCTGGAGAGTCCCATGGATGGAGAAGCCTGGTGGGNGGAAGCTCATCTACATATATCATATCATATAAGGCAGGCTTTGTTCTGTTGAGATACTGCACTTTAGAAAAATGCTCATGCTTTTTTCTGAATTGAATATGTCTCTCTCTAGAACAATGGCACCCCACTCCAGTACTCTTGCCTGGAGAGTCCCATGGATGGAGAAGCCTGGTGGGCTGCAGTCCATGGGGTCACTGAGGGTCGGACACGACTGAGCGACTTCACTTTGACTTTTCACTTTTGTGCATTGGAGAAGGAAATGGCAACCCACTCCAGTGTTCTTGCCTAGAGAATCCCAGGGACGGTGGAGCCTGGTGGGCTGCCGTCTATGGAGTCCCACAGAGTCGGACACGACTGAAGCGACTTAGCAGCAGCAGCAGCAGCAGAATATTTTTATTTCCTGTATACTTCCTTGTGTTTGTGCATATGTAATGAAAACTGTACTATTTTGGTATATGCACTTTTTATGTAAGCATTGTATGTTCTAAAGAAGATGTTTTGAATAATCAAAGCAATAACGTTCTAAAATAATATGATTTAGAAAATAGTAAAATTAACCAGAATAATGGTGAATATTCATTACAACTCAGCATGCTCTACTAACCACATCATTTCTTGAATTGAATTTCTTGATTATTTTGATTTCCTTTAGCGTGTATTAAACATTAGCCAGTAGTGCTGCTCTCTACATAATGAAAGATTACCCATACACTCAGGCTCTCACACATATTTACATTTATTTTAGATCAGTAATCTCATGTGACTTTTGTGTAAAAACACACAAGATCAAAACAAAAACGAAAACATCCTCCAACACGGAATCTTGCAGCAGAGTATAAATATGAAGACCAACACTTTAAAATTCCTTGTAAACAGAAAGACTTGTATTACCGAACCACAAAATATGTCAAGAGACTGTGCTTGCTTATTTTCTTTTCTGCTGCATATTACACTGGGCCTTTTCCTAAGTTTATATTTGCATAGTGTTAGGCATGCAGAGAAAGGACCGTGTCTATTTGCATTTTGAACATTCGGTATCTTTGGCATAAATGAAGGTAGGCAGTTTGCTCTCACATTCCTGCAGTACATTTCTTGACATGAAAATCTCTCTCCAGTGATTCACTAATGCAGTTTGTAGAAGAAGCCAAAATACTACTGAGGCAATCTTCACATATCAGTTAAAGTTTTAGATTCTTGGTTCACCCTACATCTCAAAGGTAATTTTTAAAATGCTGTGATGAGATTTAGTCACATGCTCCTTTCTCAGACACCCCATCTGTCACCTCCAACCACTTCATGTGTTTGTTGATATAAACTTTTACCTGACTCTAATGTATGTTACTAACCATGAAGAAGGATGTCACTTGGGTCGATGCTGATTCATTTAAACTAATCTTCTAAGGCATAGAGCTGTCTGACTGTAAACGGGAGAAACAAATAATGATATGTTCTGAAGAGAGTAGCCAGAACCTGAGATGAGGGTACAATTCACACAGCTGTTAAATGAAGACAGCATAGACATTAAGGCTTCAGATACAGAACAGTGGGCTCAAATTCCAGTTTTGATGCTTATTCATTGAATGAATTTTGGTAAATTTATAATTTATTTATTCATTTTTATCCATAAATCACTCATTCAACAACTGCTTGAAACAACTTATAGTGAACCAGAAATTTACTGCCTGTATTGTATGCATAGGACATTGTGGGGAATTCAATATGTATTTGTTAAATAAATAAATAACCTCAGTAGAATGAATTAAATATGAAAATTATTTAAAAGTAAAAGAACAGCTTATTATATGAAACAGTCTTTTAAGCTAAGAACACATTAATTTGCACAGAACTATTTAGAAATTCAAAGAGAACTCAAGCAAGTAATGTTTGTTATTTTCCCCTCACTCACAACGTTTTTATGGTGTATACTTTGCTTTCTAGAATGACTGCGTGCCTGGCTCGCTAGCATTATCACATCATCACCACTTTGGGAACTTTCTGTTAGCGTATTTAAAACAGCAAAAAGAATGGCACAGACTCTTCAAATCCATCATAAAGAACTACACAATGTCTCACAATGACATAACAAGGCACCTCAACTTTTATTAACTCTTGGCTATTAGCAACAGTGCAAATTTTCCTCTAGCATGTCCTGTCGACCCTTGATCAGTGCAGGGGTTAAGAGTGTCAATGGCCCTGGCAGTTGAAAACCTGTATAGTCTTGCCTCAGTGTCCAGGAGGCCTGGTTCCAGGAGCCAACTTCAGTACCAGAATCTGTCACTCTGCAGGTTCAATCAACTGCAGACCATGTAGTACTGTATTTATTGGAAAAAAAAAAAAAAGCAATCACACACATAAGTGGACTGGCACAGTTCAAACCTGTGCTGTTTAAGGATTAGTTACAGTTTGTTATTAATGAAAATTGGTATGTTGATGTCCATAAAGCAGAGAAAATCCAGCAACTGCAAAAAATATTTGGTTTTAAAAAGTATGCTGGGAAAATAAATGAACTCCATGAATCCAAGCTTTGCTAAATATGTTAGTAGAGTGAGGGTCTTGTGGGCTACTCTCCAATCCTGTCCCCGTTGCTCCTTGGAGATGGTATCACTCTTGTTGTTCAGTCACTAAATCATATCCAGCACTTTTTTGACCGCATATACTGTAGCCCGCCAGGCTCCTCTGTCCATGGGATTTCCCAGGCAAGAGTACTGGAGTGGGTTGCCATTTCCTTCTCTTAATTTGCTGACAGTCATTTCCTCCTGTTCCTTTGTAGAATTATCACAGTAATAGATATCCTTGAATAATATGTACATTTAAAATTTTTGCTTATCAGATTTATAAAAAAGGACTGATGTGGTGTTAATTTATCTCTAATCATGCTTTTTATCTTTCAGCATTGTTTTTAGAGTCACCCAGGATGATTTAGGTAGCCCAATTTCAATTATTGTCATTGTGCAAAAGTAGAAATTCTTGAAACTTACGGTCTTGGAACTCTTTCTTCCCTCAATAGACAGTAAAATTATTTCCCTGCTGACTTCAGTTTGCCATTGTCCACATCATGCCCACCAAAATGAACATGCTTGCCAGTACTCAGACTCAGGGTCTGTTTCTCTGCTCTTGAACACTCTGCAGCCACAGTATAATGAAACACCTAGAATTTTAGGTCTACGTTGTCAAGAGTACACATCTGTTGCTTGCTTCATTGTTTCATTCGGTTCCTCACCTTGTGAGAAAATAGTTCATTTTACTAAAATATGTGAGCCCATGACTTCCACGGGCACCGCCAGCCTCCACAATACTGCTTTCTTTCTTATTTGAGTACTTCTCCCAAAAGTATAAATAGATCTTGGTATGGTAGACCATCTGATGCCTTGAAAGGCTGACATTTTCTTTAGCTATTAATCCAGTGATAATCGAATTGAATATAAAAATACAGTTTTAAATGTATTTACTTAAACACTTGAAAATACCCATTTTCTTCCTCCGTCAAAATTGCAATTAAAGTTGAGGTTGATCTGTTGGAATTTGTTTTCTGTCATGGGAAGAGTTCTTTCACCTCTGGAGATTTTGAAACATACTTGTCTTAATTTGCTTCAATTTCACAAAACTGTTTCTCAGTGTGATGCTTTGAGTATTCTGAAGCTTTTAAATCAGCTGGCAATTTTTCTCTTATCCTTGGAAATTCTAAGATAACATTCCTTTAAAATTCTTTTTTCTGTCTTTGAGTACTCCTTTCATGTTGATGTTGATGCATTTTTTTCTGCTCTTAATATTCCTAAGCTTTTATTTTGCATTATCTACTTCTTTTATCTCTTTCTGACACCA
The DNA here is from genome assembly GCA_006410735.1 of Raphicerus campestris. Classification (NCBI taxonomy): domain Eukaryota; kingdom Metazoa; phylum Chordata; class Mammalia; order Artiodactyla; family Bovidae; genus Raphicerus; species Raphicerus campestris. Next base: position 14,251 of record SJYW01056807.1, read on the forward strand.
TCTAGAAAAATATCAAGATTTGAAACTCTGAGTTATTTATTTGTCTTTAAATTTATTCTACTCTTCCCAATTTATTTATTCATCATATTAATTAAAAATAAAAATAAATTAATACAAATATGATCTTTGGTTCTCTTTGTAATGGCTTATAATCCCTTATTTCCTTGAGAATACCTAATGGGGCTAAATTAAATTCTTCAGTTATGTGTTCCATTAATTTTACTTTACCTGGTATAAGTGATTCTGTTCATCTTTTTTTTTTTGTATAGTTGTGCTTTTCTTCCTCTCTTATATTTAGTACCAATTTATGTTTTCTTAGTGGTACAGAAATTATGTGACTTTCATAGTTATTAGTTTATTAGAAACACACCCCCATCATTCCTCCCAACATGCAAATGAAGATTAAGTACAGGATCTTACCTAAAATGACGTGATTTATAACAGTGGGCTCTCTCAGTTTTGAGGACATAATGTGCTCCACTCCAAGTCAAAAATTCTGAACTTAGATTAACACTACAAAGTTTGTATAATTAATGCAATTTTACAAATGTGGCATCAAAGTTTACAAACTGGAGTCATACACAGTGCTCCACTTGAACGACATTTTAGAAAATGCAAAGTAATAGAGACCTAAAGTCGACCAGTGATTCAGGGCTGTTGTCGCTGTTCAGTTGCTAAGTCGTGTGACTTTTGCAACCCCATAGATTGCAGCATGTCAGGCTTCCCTGTCCTTCACTATCTCCTGGAGTTTGCTCAATTCATGATCATTGAGTCAGTGATGCTATCCAACCATCTCATCCTCTGACACCTCCTTTTCCTTTTGCCTTCTATCTTTCCCAGCATCGGGGTCTTTTCCAATGAGTCAACTCTTTGCATCAGGTGGCCAAAGTATTGGAGCTTCAGCTTCAGCACCAGTCCTTTCAATGAATATTCAGAGTTGATTTCCTTTAGAATTGACTGGATCGATCACTTTGTAATCCAAGGGACTCTCAAGAGTCTTCTTCAGCACTGCAATTAGAAGGCATTAGGAGATGGAAATGGCAAACCACTCCAGTGTTTTTGTCCGGAGAATCCCAGGGACGGGGGAGCCTGGTGGGCTGCCATCTATGAGGTCGCACAGAGTCGGACATGACTGAAGTGATTTAGCAGCAGCAGCACATCTTCAGTGCTCAGCCATCTTTATGGTTCAACTCTCATACTCATACATGATTACTAGAAAAGTCATAGCTTTGACGGGCCTTTGTAAGCAAAGTTATGTCTCTGCTTTATGATGCGCTATGTTTCTCATAGCTTTCCTTCCAAGAAGCAAACATCTTTTAATTTTATGGCTGCAGTCACCATCCACAGTGATTTTGGAGCCCAAGAAAATAAAATCTGTCACTGTTTTCACTTTCCCCCCGTCTATTTGCCATGAAGTGATGGGACAGAATGCCATGATCTTAGTTTTTTGAATGTTGAGTTTTAAGCCAGCTTTTTCACTTTCCTCTTTCACTTTCATCAAGAAGCTCTTTAGTTCCCCTTTGCTTTTTGAAGTACAACACAAATGGGTAATATTAAACCAATTCTTTTCCCAAGATGGATTGTTCTCTATCTTGATGGTGGTATAACCAAGCATTTGTGAAAAACTCCCAACTATACCTAAAGTAGTGTGTGTATGTACTATAAACAATTAATGGAAGACAATGCTTTCACCTGCTGCTGCTGCTAAGTCACTTCAGTCGTGTCTGACTTTGTGTGACCCCACAGATGGCAGTCCACCAGGCTTCTCCATCCCTGGGATTCTCCAGGCAAGAACACTGGAGTGGGTTGCCATTTCCTTCTCCAATGCATGAAAGTGAAAAGTGAAAGTGAAGTTGCTCAGTTGTTTCTGACCCTCAGTGACCCCATGGACTGCAGCCTACCAGGCTCCTCCAAAGCTAAACTTTCCTGCACCTTAGTTTTCTCATGTGTAAGATTTCCTTACACCACCTTGGGATCCTTCTTGGGAAGAACTGGAACCCAGTTATNCCTCAGTGACCCCATGGACTGCAGCCTACCAGGCTGCTCCAAAGCTAAACTTTCCTGCACCTTAGTTTGCTCATGTGTAACACCTCCTTACACCACCTTGGGATCCTTCTTGGGAAGAACTGGACACAGAGGGGAAGAAGGACACTGGCCACAACAGGCCTTTCCTGGAACCCAGTTATTAACAGAAGTCAGAGAATACTCTCCAGGGGGATACCTGCCCTCCTCTCAGTCACACAGCTGGTGAGAAAGCCACAGTGACCGGCTTCCAGGGTCTGGCTTCGATCAGATCCTGGGAACGCTGTGGTCTGAATCATGGGGGTGTGTCTGAAAGATGGCTCCATGCGGGGTCCTCCCAGGTGCACCCTAACCCTTGAGTATCAACATCACATACCCCCAGAGCTGGTCTCCAGCTCTTACACGTCCCCTCTCAAGTCCCCTCTGGGCCTGCTTTCAAAGAATCAGGTTGAAAATACACCACCTGTCCTGCCCTGGACCTGTCTGCTGTTGCAGCCCCAGGTGACTGCGATGGAAGGGAAGCGGCTGCAGCAGGGAGCCCACGTCCCGGAGCGAAGCGCAGGCTCCTCGGACACAAAACCTCCAGTGGCTGACAGGGACGGCCCGCCGGTCCTGGCGTGAGGAGTCTCTCAGGGGCTCACTGTGGCTCAATCTCACTTTCCACTGTGCCGAGGCCTTGGCTCAGGGTCGCCTCCCGAGAAGTGTGCGGCGGACCCTGCGGCCGGAGCCTGCCTTTCGCCGGAACTCCACCCCGCCCCGAGGTCCCGCCCGTGGGGCCTGAACGCCGGCGCGGCCGCCCCACGGCCGCTTCCGCTCCACAGCCTCCCAGGAGGCCGCGCGGCAGGGAGCGCCGGCCGCAGCCCTGAGGCACCTGGGCTCCGCCTCAGGCGAGGCCCCAGGGCCCGCCGCCTCGCGGAAGAAGGGGCGGAGGGGGGCGGGCCGGCCGCCAGTGCTTGCCGGTTCGCGGGGAGGCCTCTAGGAGAGGCCTGAGGCCTGGCGTGGGCCTCTGCCCTCCTGGGCCGCAGGCGGCTCTCGGGGAGGGAGGCCTTGGAGAGGACGGCCGTGGGCGACTCGGGC
>SJYW01056807.1:48953-72402 GCA_006410735.1 Raphicerus campestris
CTTTTTCACTCTCCTCTTTCACTTTCATCAAGAAGCTCTTTAGGTCTTGTTTAGTTCTTCTTTAGTTATTTTCATAGTAAATGTGCTTTTAAAAAAATCTCCATTCAGTTTTCCACAGTTTTGAAAAAATAATTGAAATTGCCTTTGTAATTTAGGAAATATATACAATGATACATAATTTATAAATAGATATTTATGTATTGAGCTTATGCTCAGATTTTACTGGAAAGACTGTACAATCTGAAAAGTTGTAGACCAATAATAGTATAGAAGAGTAGGATTCAGTCTAAAAGTACAACAGTAATGGGCCATTTAATGAAATTTGATGTGTCTACTTAATAGATTACTATAAAGCCAAAAAACTAACCACTAAATTACATAGAAAAGCAATTGTATTTCATAGTAGTGAAAAAAACTAAAGAACGCATCAGTTCAGTTCAGTCGCTCAGTCGTGTCTGACTCTTTGAGGCCCCATGGACTGCAGCACACGGGCTTCCCTGTGCGTCACCCGCTCCCAGAGCTTGCTTAGACTCATGTCCATCAAGTTGGTGATGCCATACAACCATTTCCTCCTCTGTTGTCCTCTTCTCCTCCCACCTTCAATCTTTCCCAGCATCAGGGTCTTTTCCATTTTTCAGTGACTCAGTTCTTTGCATCAGGTGGCCAAAGTATTGTAGCTGCAGCTTCAGCATCAGTCCTTCTAATGAATATTCAGGGCTGATTTCCTTTAGGATTGACTGGTTTGATCTCCTTGCAGTCCAAGGGACTCGCAAGTCTTTTCCAACACTGCAGTTCAAAAGCATCATTTCTTTGGCGCTCAGCTTTCTTTATCATCCAGCTCTCACATCCATACATGACTACTGGAAAAACCACAGTTTTGACTACATGGACCTTTTTCGGCAAAGAAAGCATACAGATAAATGTTTAATGTATATTTATATTTTCATGAGTCAAAAAATGGAAGGTTACATAATTTTAATTTTATGGGTGTATGTATGTGTCTCTCGCCTATATTTTTGCATTATTCTTCTGCATCATTACTTTTCTATATTTTCTGCAAGTACATGGAACGCTTAAATTTTATTTATTTATTTTTATTTTTTGGCCATGCTGCATGCATGCAGGGTCTATTTCCCTAACCTGGGATCAAACCCTCATCCAAGCTTGGAGTCTTAACCACTGGACCACTGGGGAAATCCTTGGAATATTTTTAAATTAAAAAATCTGTTAAGTATTTGAAGGCTTTGTCATATTCAGGTTTATGGCATTCACATTCTCTGGAATATTGTTAGCATTCAATTTATATTCAGTGAATCCTTGATGGATAAGTGAATTAGTGAATAAAAATTTTATTATTCTAAAAATTATTTCTCAGGGATAAATACATTATTTGGTATTCTAATTAAGCAACATTATACTAAGTATTCAAAAGAATAATTTAAAATTTAGTAATCATCTGTTGCTCTTTGCTTATTTTTAAAAAGATATTGATTGTGTTTGTGCTTAGCTTTCTCCTTTCATTTATTTATATGCACAAAATTTTAGAAAAAGCTGGTGTTCCTCTGGTGGTTCATTAGGATTGAAGGCTTTAGCAGTTTTAATTAATTGTTTGAGAACCAAAGTCTGATTCTGAACACAGACTATTTATCATTCTCTAGTCTCTCTTCAGTTAACTACAATTTTTATTGCATTATCTTTGTAAAATGGAATTTGTAGGTGTAATGGACACCATGACTCATTAATTAATGGATAGTATCACGGGAAAGGAGGAAAGAAGAAAGGGGTATATAGGCTGTATAAACAATGTGAAGAAAAGTGAGGAGTGATGAAGGGAAGGAAAAATGGATGTAGAGAGAAAAGCAGTCAGCAAACCAAGGAAAGCCAAATCATGATAATCACAGTTGTAAGTTATTTTTATTTGGACTTTTGTGTTTCACGGTATAAAAATTCAGTGAAGCCTCATTCACTCATTTTAATCCCCAGCCCCCTTTGTCTCGTCCAGTTTATCGAACTTCAAAACTGATGACAGAAAGATACCGCTGTGCTGAGATACCATGTCTATAATACAGGGGTAATGCTTTGTAGGAAGAAAAAGACTAAAATAACTTAATATTTCTACATAGTTACTGTCAATTATCATCATTTATTAAATCTACATTATTATTTACATGGTAGTTCTGTACCTGTTTTGGATTTATGCAATCAGTTGACAGAAGTAGGAGAAAAGCAAGCTAGAGGATGGACCTAACATGAAGCTGATCAACAGAACAAAATTACAATATTCAAAGCAATCAGAAGAAAAACATAGAATGAAAAACAAGAAAACCAGAAAGCATTGCATAAAATATTAATGTGAAACCAAGAACACTGATCATATCAACACACTTAATTGTTTCTACTCAGCTATTAAAATTCTGTAACTCCCCAGTGGAATCATAGAATAAAATGCAAATGTGTATGGTATGCAAGTCGCTAAAATGGAAAGTGACTCAGAAACCCTGAGAATAATGAGGCATTTAAAGCAGGCCAGGCACACGCTGAGAACAGGACTCATGATACCTGTCAGTGTTAGATCTAGAATTACTGAACATTATAGAACACAAAAGGCCAGTTTTGTATTAAGTATGTAATCCACAACAAAAATCTAATTATTATTCATGTAATAAAATATCAGAAACATTCATAAAGCAAAAGCAACAGGCAATTCTCCTCTATTGAAATCAAGGAGAAATAGAAATGATATAGTAGGCAATTCAATGCTACCTTTCTTGTTGCATAGTATGTGGAAAAAATGATGATAAAGGTGACCTAGATAATTTGATGAATAAAAGATCTACTTGATTTAATGAATTCAGTACTTTGAAAACAAAGAATATGCCTTTTGGTCAAGTGACCATATGCCTATCCACTAGCCCAAGGAAACTACAAGTTGTGGAAGGCATTTTAAACAGGATCTTGTAGCTGTCTGGAAAATTATCCTTTGTCCTGGTTCTCAGACACTGAATCCATGAGTTGACTCAGGCCAGATTGTACAGCCTGAGACTGTGAGTGATGGATGAGGACTTCAGGCCGGGGGCCCTGTTTCCCTGCAGTGATGCCTTGCACAGGGTAGCTCCAAGGTTGCTGAAGCACACCTGGCCCAGGTGAGACTGCCTAGTGTACGAGGCTGGGCCTAGGAGAATTTCTTAAACGTCAAGATGTTCTCGAGTGGCCTTTATTCATTCACATATCATCCATGGTTTGCAGCTTTATAATCTCCAGTGAAGGATTTTATGGCCAAATATTAACCCTGTTTGTAAAAATATTGCTGATCTCCTGGCTCCCTGCCAGTAGTGTGCTGATAACCTGTACCCTTTAGGTAGTTTAGCACTGCTTGATTTACCCGTAGCCTACCTACTATTGACTCTTGTCAACAAAGTGACTGTTCATCTCTAAGTGCTGTGCTGAGTCACTCAGTCGTGTCCAACTCTTTGCGACCCCATGGACTGTGGCCCTCCAGGCTCCTCTGTCCATGGGATTTTCCAGGCAAGAATACTGGAGTGGGTTGCCGTGCCCTCCTCCAGGGCATCTTCCCAACCCAGGGATCAAACCCAGGTCTCCTGCACTGCAGGCAGATTCTTTACCATCTGAGCCACGAGGGAAGCTACTCATCTTTAAATATTCATATGAATAGACAAAGAAAACCTCAAACCATTTCACAAAGAAGATGTAAGATAATAGTAGTTTATCAAAATGCAACAACAATAAATGAAGAAAAATGGGAAAATATCCTGCTTTCTAGAATTTGAATGCTCTCTTTAAAGACGTTTGGTGAAGACTCTGGAGTGGGACGGGGTGGTGGCAGAGAGAAAAAAAATTATTACAGAAGATCTTCAGAATAATTGCAATGAAATATTACAGTTTTGATCTTTGATGGAAAAAAGGCACAATAAAGTATATACATCATTAGCTCTTTCCAAGGGAAAAAAGAAGCAAAGCCCAGCTATTCAGAAGCAGACATGATAAGGAGAACTAATCAAAGACAGGAAATTTACTCATGAGACTTTTTTATTCAACACTAAGCAAATAATTTTTTAAAAAATGGGTGAGATATACTTTTTTCTAGAAAAGTAGAAATAAAACCAATCATTGAGGATGTAGAAATTCTAAACAAACTTTAGAGGAATTAGGAAAAATTATCTAGCAGCGAAAACCTGAAAGGTGTTTTAGTCCTAGTTCTTTAACCAGCAGAGTTGTGAAATCAGTGCAGGTAAAATATACGCGTGATTTATTAGTATTTTCTTGTATAGAAATGAAAGGAGCTTTGATTAAAAAACAAAAAACAGAAAAACCTCCCCTTCATCCCCTGACATCTGATCTGGTCATTCTAAATCTTAAGTTTAGAAGCCTTACAAAAAGTGCCAATTAAATGAAAGAGTTGCTGGTGAGAGGCAGGAAGTCTCCTGTGAATTCTCTAAAAGAATAGAATTCCTGGGCTTGGAATAAATGAGTAGAAGCCCAGTAAATGTTTTTAATAAATGAGGTTGGCACATTTAAATGGAAATAGTATCACAGCTGGCAGCGGGAGGCTTGGGTTAGGTACTACTTCCATTAACTAGTGACCATTTGACCTTCTGGAAGTCATGTAAATTTTTGTGAATAGATTTATTTTTTGGTTTGTACAAATGGAAGATTTTTTTAAAATAAGGGGATCTTTGATATATTATTAGGTTTCCCATCAGTATTTGAAGGATGCTTAAATAGTGATAAGTTGAAATATTAAAAGAATAGAGAAATTCAATGCCTTTTAGACCAAAGTGGGTGGACTGTGCTTGGTACCACCCCCATATGGGAATCTTGCTTTGCATTGTTAAGAATATTTTATGGAAAAGAGAAAAATCTTGGATTTATCAATGTCATACTCAAATACAAGAAGCAAACTTAACTTCTTTCCTTCTTTTCAAAGAAGGAAACAGACTCCTTTCCCTTAGACGTCCCTTCTCACTCAGAAGTGGGGAAATATAATTTAACCCCAGTAGATTAAACTCAGTCCCATGGGATAATTCAAGCATTCCTTTGATAAATCACTCATTGCTGTTAGGAAAGCATGCTTGGTCTCTAATGTTACCCCATCCACATTCCTCCACCTCAGATGACACCCAGGTATGTGAGGAGCTTCTTCTGTCACAGGGCAGCTGAAGAGTAGGGGTTTTCCACTCATGGTTGTGCTCTGTGGTTTTTCGCTGATCATCTCTGTAGAGTCGTTGGTGGAAGTCACTCTCTGAAGATTCTGCTGAAATTTCTGCCAAAGACGATGCCTGCCTTTCCTTTTAGAGTGATGAAAGCCCAATCAAATTCCAAAGCTGATGTTGGACACCTGGATATTTCCGGTCTGGCACACCCACTCNGGATGTAGAAATTCTAAACAAACTTTAGAGGAATTAGGAAAAATTATCTAGCAGCGAAAACCTGAAAGGTGTTTTAGTCCTAGTTCTTTAACCAGCAGAGTTGTGAAATCAGTGCAGGTAAAATATACGCGTGATTTATTAGTATTTTCTTGTATAGAAATGAAAGGAGCTTTGATTTAAAAACAAAAAAACAGAAAAACCTCCCCTTCATCCCCTGACATCTGATCTGGTCATTCTAAATCTTAAGTTTAGAAGCCTTACAAAAAGTGCCAATTAAATGAAAGAGTTGCTGGTGAGAGGCAGGAAGTCTCCTGTGAATTCTCTAAAAGAATAGAATTCCTGGGCTTGGAATAAATGAGTAGAAGCCCAGTAAATGTTTTTAATAAATGAGGTTGGCACATTTAAATGGAAATAGTATCACAGCTGGCAGCGGGAGGCTTGGGTTAGGTACTACTTCCATTAACTAGTGACCATTTGACCTTCTGGAAGTCATGTAAATTTTTGTGAATAGATTTATTTTTTGGTTTGTACAAATGGAAGATTTTTTTAAAATAAGGGGATCTTTGATATATTATTAGGTTTCCCATCAGTATTTGAAGGATGCTTAAATAGTGATAAGTTGAAATATTAAAAGAATAGAGAAATTCAATGCCTTTTAGACCAAAGTGGGTGGACTGTGCTTGGTACCACCCCCATATGGGAATCTTGCTTTGCATTGTTAAGAATATTTTATGGAAAAGAGAAAAATCTTGGATTTATCAATGTCATACTCAAATACAAGAAGCAAACTTAACTTCTTTCCTTCTTTTCAAAGAAGGAAACAGACTCCTTTCCCTTAGACGTCCCTTCTCACTCAGAAGTGGGGAAATATAATTTAACCCCAGTAGATTAAACTCAGTCCCATGGGATAATTCAAGCATTCCTTTGATAAATCACTCATTGCTGTTAGGAAAGCATGCTTGGTCTCTAATGTTACCCCATCCACATTCCTCCACCTCAGATGACACCCAGGTATGTGAGGAGCGTCTTCTGTCACAGGGCAGCTGAAGAGTAGGGGTTTTCCACTCATGGTTGTGCTCTGTGGTTTTTCGCTGATCATCTCTGTAGAGTCGTTGGTGGAAGTCACTCTCTGAAGATTCTGCTGAAATTTCTGCCAAAGACGATGCCTGCCTTTCCTTTTAGAGTGATGAAAGCCCAATCAAATTCCAAAGCTGATGTTGGACACCTGGATATTTCCGGTCTGGCACACCCACTCTCAGTTACCTCTGCTTCCACTTCCCATCCTCTGGCCAGGTTGTCAGTGGCACAGATTTGGCTGTGAAGTCTTCTTTCCCTGCAATAGTTCAGACACTAAACAGAACTTAACCCTACTACCTATCTCATAAGGAGGTCTGAGAAGCCCTGGAATTTGCCTACACTCTTCAGGAAAATTGGCTGACTTGGGGAAGCCGAAGTCTAGCCTGACAAAATAAATTATTGCATCATATAGCCAAGTCTGCTTTATTTGGGGGACCATCCTAAGTTGTGGGGTGAAGACAAGCACATCCAAAATGCTCTAGAGAGTCATTTCCTCCTCCTCTTCAGGATCTGACTGTATGTACAAGTTGACTCAATGGAAGAACAGCTCTGGAAGCTCTTGTTTTCAAACAGGGTTATTTCCTCAGCAGGAAGCTCGGTTGTTACATAATCCACTGCACGTGCCCTGCTCCCCTTTCTCTATAATCCACAGACTGAGCGGAGGGTTAGACTCTGTGTCGGTGCTCTTTCTCGACGTGGTCAGCTCGGCCCAGCACAGGCTGCCTCTGTGACTAGCGAGAGGATCTGGGAACTTTGCACCATCCTGTTAATACTTCTCTGCCTCTGCTTTTTCTCAGTAATCCTAGTTTCGCAGATAAAGTACACAGCACTGCCGTTGTCGTGTGTGTGTGTGTGTGTGTGTGTAGCCACAGCTGTACAATGACCGGAAGATTACATACCTCCTCACTCAGACCAAGAGCTGCCGTTCTAGGGAATCATACAACATACCCCTGCGCGTTGTAATCAGAGACAAAAATGCAAAGCCAGTGTCCAGTGACGTGCTGTGGAGCAGGCTTCTGCCCACACATGACAGAAGGTTGTGAGCATGTTAACACAGCCTTTATTACCAATTAAATTATATAAGCTTATAATTAAATTTAATTAAGAAAAAAATAATAAATACTCAAGACTCATCGTTGAGTAGCTATTTTACTGCTGTCTATGTGTTGAGATTGCTTACATCTATTATATTTTTTATTGTGGAGGTACTATATCACCAGGTACTGTTCCTACTGCACATCTCTTCCTAGCTCTGCATTAGGCAACACTGTGTTGTCAGCTCCAAATTGGGTCATGATAGGTGTATTTATACCATAAAAATTGGCAAACTCTGCAAACATAGGCATTATTTTTTTCTCGTGGATTGGATTGATATTGTTTAACATGTAACAGCCCACACTGATGTAACTCTCCCCANTTCTAGGGAATCATACAACATACCCCTGCGCGTTGTAATCAGAGACAAAAATGCAAAGCCAGTGTCCAGTGACGTGCTGTGGAGCAGGCTTCTGCCCACACATGACAGAAGGTTGTGAGCATGTTAACACAGCCTTTATTACCAATTAAATTATATAAGCTTATAATTAAATTTAATTAAGAAAAAAATAATAAATACTCAAGACTCATCGTTGAGTAGCTATTTTACTGCTGTCTATGTGTTGAGATTGCTTACATCTATTATATTTTTTATTGTGGAGGTACTATATCACCAGGTACTGTTCCTACTGCACATCTCTTCCTAGCTCTGCATTAGGCAACACTGTGTTGTCAGCTCCAAATTGGGTCATGATAGGTGTATTTATACCATAAAAATTGGCAAACTCTGCAAACATAGGCATTATTTTTTTCTCGTGGATTGGATTGATATTGTTTAACATGTAACAGCCCACACTGATGTAACTCTCCCCAAATGAAGACTACTGTTTGTTGATGACTAGGATGCAAGAGCAGAGACCTATCAACAAGGCTGTCAGATTTTTGAAAACTAAGGAAAATGCTGCTGCAGAGGAAACAAAGCAGATTTTTTCTTTTTTTCCTTTTTTTTTTTAATGAGCCATGTTGAGGGCCACCCAAGATGGACAGGTCATGGTGGTCCACTGGAGAAGGGAATGGCAAACCACTTCATTATTCTTGCCTTGAGAACCCCATGAGCAATATGAAAGGGCAAAAAGATAGGACACTGAAAGATGAACTCCCCAGGTTGGTAGGTGCACAATATGCTACTGGAGATCAGTGGAGAAATGGCTCCAGAAAGAATGAAGAGATGGAGCCAAAGCAAAAACAACACCCAGTTGTGGATGTGCCTGGTAATGGAAGTAAAGTCTGATGCTGTAAAGAGCAATATTGTGTTGTAGGAACCTGGAATGTTAGGTCTATGAATATGGGCAAATTGGAAGTGGTCAAACAGGAGATGGCAAGAGTGAATGTCAGCATTTTAGGAGTCAGTGAACTAAAGTGGACTGGAATGGATGAATTTAACTCAGATGACCATTATATCTGCTACTGTGGGCAGGAATCCCTTAGAAGAAATGGAGTAGCCATCATAGTCAACAAAAGAGTCTGAAATGCAGTGCTTGGATGCAGTCTCAAAAATGACAGAATGATCTCTTCTCTGTTCATTTTCAAGGCAAATACCATTCAGTATCACAGTAATCCAAGTCTATGCCCCAACCAGTAATACTGAAGAAGTGGAAGTTGAACGGTTGTATGAAGATCTACAAGACCTTCTAAAACTAACACCCCCAAAAGATGTCCTTTTCATTATAGGGGACAGGAATGCAAAAGTAGGAAGTCAAGAGATACCTGAAGTAACAGGCAGATTTGGCCTTGGAGTACAAAATAAAGCCAGTCAAAGGCTAACAGAGTTTTTGCCAAAAGAACACACTCTTGAGAGTGTCTTGGACTGCAAGGGTATTCAACCAATCCATCCTAAAGGAATTCAGTCCTGAATATTCATTGGAAGGACTGATGCTGAAGCTTAAACTCCAATACTTTGGCTACCTGATGAAAAGAACTGACTCATTGGAAAAGACCCTGATGTTGGGAAAAATTGAAGGCAGAAGGAGAATGGGACAACAGAGGATGAGATNTGTCTTGGACTGCAAGGGTATTCAACCAATCCATCCTAAAGGAATTCAGTCCTGAATATTCATTGGAAGGACTGATGCTGAAGCTTAAACTCCAATACTTTGGCTACCTGATGAAAAGAACTGACTCATTGGAAAAGACCCTGATGTTGGGAAAAATTGAAGGCAGGAGGAGAATGGGACAACAGAGGATGAGATGCATCACTGACTCAGTGGACATGAGTTTGAGTAAACTCTGGGAGTTGGTGATGGACAGGGAGGCCTGGTGTGCTGCAGTCCATGGGATTGCAAAGATTCGGACACAACTGAGTGACTGAACTGAACTGAATGTTGGTTGTAGATTTTTTCCTTTCAGTATTTTAAATATATCCTGCCATTCCCTTCTGGCCTGCAGAGTTTCTCCTGAAAGATCAGCTGTTAAGCGTATGGGGTTTCCCTTGTATGTTACTTGTTGCTTCTCACTTGCTGCTTTTAATATTCTTTGTGTTTAGTCTTTGTTAGTTTGATTAGTATGTGTCTTGTGTTTCTCCTTGGGTTTATTCTGTATGGGACCCTTTGTGCCAATAGACTTCATTGACTATTTCCTTTTCCATATTGGGGAAATTTTCAACTATATCTTCAAAAAATTTCTAGTACCCTTTCTTTCTCTCTTCTTCTTCTGGGACCCCTATAATTTGAATGTTGGTGTGTTTGATATTGTCCCAGAGATCTCTGAGATTATCCTCAGTTCTTTTTGTTCTTTTTATTTTATCCTGCTCTTCAGAGGTTATTTCCACCATTTTATTTTCCAGCTCACTGATTCATTCTTCTGCTTCAGATAGTCTGCTATCAATTCCTTCTAGAGTATTTTTAATTTCAGTAATTGTGTTGTCTCTGTATGTTTATTCTTTACTTCTTCTAGGTCTTTGTTAATTGATTCTTGCATTTTCTCCCTTTTGTCTTCACGATTTTTGATCATCTTTACTATCATTATTCTGAATTCTTTTTCGGGCAATTTGCCTATTTCCTCTTCATTATTTGGACTTCAGTGTTTCTAGTTTGTTCCTTCATTTGTGTAGTATTTCTCTGCATTTTCATTTTCTGTTTTGACTTATTGTGTTAGAGGTCTCCTTTTCCCGGTTTCAAGGTCGAATTCTTTCTTCCTTTTGGTTTCTGCCCTCCTAAGGTTGATCCGGTGGTTTGTGTAAGCTTTGTATAGGGTAAGATTTGTGCTGAGTTTTTGCTTGTTTAATTTTCCTCCGATGGGCAAGGCTGAGTGAAGTGGTAACCCTGTCTGCTGATGACTGAGTTGGTGCTTTTGTTCTGTTTGTTGTTTAGATGAGGTGTCCTACATAGGGTGCTGCTGGGGGTTGGGTGATGCCGGGTAGTCTAGGGTCTTGGAGTCAGTGCTCCCACTCCAAAGGCTCAGAGCTTGATCTCATTTGGTTTTTGAGCTGGAATACTAGGCACCACAGCAAGTCTGTTAATCTGTGCTGAGTTCTACTAAACTGGAGCACTACTTGGAGATGACCAGATTGCATCACTGAGTCCAGCAGACTTTCCTGCTGCAGCCTCAGCCTCCTCTCTCAGTCTCTCTGCAAATTTTTTCAATATGGAACTGCAACTGAGCCAAGATATATAATCCAATCTCTGTTATAGACATAAATAAAAATTAACCAGGAGGAAAAAAATACAGTCATCTCAATGTAGCTTTGTAATCTGTTACCTATATTTGGCAAGACATTTACCTTTCCAAATGTGTTTAGTTTAATTCCATTAGATATTAACTGTATGAGCAAATACCCTTTGACAGAAGGGCTCTGCAACTTATCGTAGGAGAAAGAGGAAAATAGCCTGATTAACATGTTTTGCTACAAATAATATAGTCAAGAAAACATTTATTTTTGCAGTTTCTTTTATGCCAAGATTCCAAAGTTGTTTGAAGTTAAATATTCTTTAGTTTCTATGTTTTTTATTATTTTATAAAAATCCTCATTTATTCTTTTATTCAATACATGTGCGTGCTCAGTCATAGTCATGTCCGACTCTGCAACCCCATGGACTGCAGCCCGCCAGGCTTCTCTGTCCATGGGGGTTCTCCAGGTAAGAATACTGGAGTGGGTTGTCAGGCATGCCCACTTCCAGGGGATTGTCCCAACCCAGGGATTGAAGCCTGGTCTCTTGCATTGCAGGCGGATTCTTTACCATCTGAGCCACCAGGGAAGCCCAAGAATACAGTAGTAGATCCTAGGGGATCTTCCCAACCCGAGGATCTAACCAATGTCTCTTGCATCGCTTGCATTGGCAGGTGGATTCTTTACCACTGTGCCACCTGGGAATCCCTTATGCAACATATACTTTTAAAAAATATGGAGGCTCAAGGATGAATGAGGAGTGGTCTCTGCCCTCAAGGCAATTTTAATCTCCTTAACCCAGCAACTAGTGCAGGAGATGTAAGAGACAGGGATTCAATCCCTTGGAGGGGAAGATCTCCTGGAGAAGGAAATGGCAACCCACTCCAGTATTCTTGCCTGGAAAATCCCATGGACAGAGGAGCCTGGTGAGTTACAGTCTGTGGGGTTGCAAAGAGTTAGATGACTGAGTGACTGAACACATGGAGAGGAGAAAGCCAGATAAACAGTAAATATCCAACAACAAAGTGAGTGCAGTGATTCAAATGCAGCCTGGTTTGTGGGAGTACATATGTATACAAATGTCTCTTCAAATATATAAACATGGTATTGTCCCTCCTCCCTGCCCCTCTCCCTTATTCCCTCCCTCTTTCTCTGCTATACCCTCAGTGGTCCTGCTGGGTGAATCCATCTGAAATGTATGGTGATATCCCTCGTCCGCAGTTGCTTCATGTGGTACTGTGAAAACAAAACCAATTTTAGCATCAAAGGATATTTTCAAGTATTTTTCTTCACTAGGCAAGCTGTAAGAATCTTCAGCTGTTTTGTTGCCATGGTGAGTGGAGTTGAAGCAGTATTTCTAGTCAGAGGAAAATCTAGAAAACGAATGATAATATGAAATAAACTAACAGCCATCATTCTTTAAAGCAAGGAAGTTTAAATGTGAGAGTCGTCACCTCCTCTCGGACATTCAGAGAAATATGTACTTGTGCCTGACGTTTAGGGAGTAAAGGTTGCCCATTTTCTCGTCTTTGCAAGTTCAGTTTTGAATATAGCTAAACTTTTAAATTGTATTGATACTTTGTTTTGAGAATGAATTTAAAATTTGATTGCAGTTAGAAAATAATCCTTTATGGAGGTGGAGTAGCTAGGTAGGTTTCAGTCAGTCCTCTAGAAATTCTTACCTCCTGATGGACCCAGAGAAATCTGTTTGTAGGAACTCATTTTCTTTATCTACAAAAAGGAAAAATGAAAGGAAAGAGGAAACTAATTATTTTTGCTCTTACAGAATTGCTTTAGTAGTAGCAAATAATGTACTGTGTCCTGAAAATTGTAAACTGTTATACCCCAGACAAACTTTTTAATTTTAGTATTGTCATATGATAATGTCGTTGCTGTTGTTTGATCGCTAAGTTGTATCAGACTCTTTTGCAACCCCATGGACTGTAGCCTANGACCCAGAGAAATCTGTTTGTAGGAACTCATTTTCTTTATCTACAAAAAGGAAAAATGAAAGGAAAGAGGAAACTAATTAGTTTTGCTCTTGCAGAATTACTTTAATAGTAGCAAATAATGTACTGTGTCCTGAAAATTGTAAACTGTTATACCCCAGACAAACTTTAATTTTAGTATTGTCGTATGATAATGTCGTTGTTGTTGTTTGATCGCTAAGTTGTATCAGACTCTTTTGCAACCCCGTGGACTGTAGCCCACCAGGCTCCTCTGTCCACGGGATTCTCCAGGCAAGAATATTGGAGTGGGTTGCCCTGCCCTCCTCCAGGGGAATCTTTCTGACCCTGGGATCGAACCAAGTCTCCTACACTGGCAGACAACTTCTTTACCATCTAAGCCATCAGGGAAGCCCCGTGTTTATCATAGAACCCTGAAATGTCATTTCTAGATATTTTTTCAAACGAATCCCTTCTGTTAATCCAATTTAATTTGTGTAGGTTTATTTGATTTCCTTTTGGTCTCTGATGTGTGTACTAAGTTGTTTCAGTCATGTCCAACTCTTTGCAGCGCTATCGACTGTAGCCCACCAGGCTTCTCTGTCCATGGGATTCTCCAGGCAAGAGTACTAGTGTGGGTTGCCATTCCCTTCTCCAGGGGATCTTCCCAAACCCAGTACAGCTCCTGCATTGTAGGTGGATTCTTTACCACTGAGCCACCAGGGAAGCCTATGTCTCTGATACTGTATTTGATTTCTTTATCTTAATGGTTTGCGAATTGAATATTATCTATTTTATTTAAATTCACTATTTTTCTTCTAAGTCAAATGTGCTGTTAATATTATTCAATAAATTATTTGATATTTTTAAACTGTAGCTTTACAGTGTCTGTTTAGTTTTAGCTTAGTGCCTTTGTTTCCTTGCTGAAATCCCCATCATTTCACACATTCTAACCATCTTATCCTATAAATCAATAATACCTGTCTCCATTAGTCTTTTCATTTAGTTATTTAATTTAGTAATTTTATCTTATCCTTTAATTCTTGCTTCCTAATTTCAACATGTAGGACATCCTTTGTTCTGGCCCTGTTGAGTGGTGGCTTTTTGTGATTACGGGTGACAATTCCCTGTATTTTGGAATGTCTCTATTCCTTATACTATGCTTGGCATTTTATATACAGATTAAAGAGAGACTCAGATAGATCATTTTGTTTTGTTTTGCTGCACTGGAAACACATACTTTATCTTCTGTTGGAGCCTAAATGAAGTGGCTAAACCATGAGTGGAACTGAAACTGAGGCTGAACAGCTACAGATTTAATTAGTTTTATTATATCTCTGATTTTAAATGACATAGCAGGAAATGTCTTTGCCTTTTCCCCCAGCCATCAACTTCTTGATGCCTGAGGGACTGTGGTTTTTGGTCTTTCCTCTATTTCTTGGGATTGAGTCTGCTTGCAGCGTTAGTTATTATTCAGGTTCTCTGAGTTCAGCTCCAGCTGTGTTCTGTTTTCCAGCTGTGCTCTGTCTCAGTTAACTTAGCAACAGCCCGGTGGAGGGCAACTGTCAAGATAATCTGGTTGGTGATTTCCTCCAGTTATCAACCAGATTTTCCTAGCAACAGTGTTAATAAAAATTGGGCTGCTGCTACTGCTAAATCACTTCAGTCGTGTCCGACTCTGTGTGACCCCGTAGACAGCAGCCCACCAGGCTCCTCTGTCCCTGGGATTCTCCAGGCAACAACACTGGAGTGGGTTGCCATTGCCTTCTCCAAAATTGGGCTACTTTCTCCTTTTCCTACAGAAGTCTCTCCAGTTTCAACAGTCATATCCTTCCACTTGCATTACCTATTTGTCCACTTACATGTCTCTCTTTGCTGACTGATAAAGGACTTATCCATTACAGAATTTATTTAATTTAGGTTTGTTTGCATGCATTGTTCTTCGATGGCATTAAAAGCAAGCATGCTTTTATTTTATCCAATGCTTTCTTGTTTCAGTGGGAACATGGGACTGTTACATGAACTCATCAGTTACTGCTTTTATTTTGCAGTTTGCTTTTTCCTTTAACAGTATTTATTTCCCCTATCTTCCTAAAGTGGATAGCTCTCTAAATTAGTTCATGTGATTCTGTTTCATTATTTCCAAAGACTGAATGATATATTGTATTATGACAATACCAAAGGTATATAAATTATCTCTCCTGCTGATGGCCATTACTACTTCAAATAATCGTGGAGTGAACAACATTGCATTTATGAGAGATATATTATCTCATACCCTCATGTGACTGTTTCCTGTTGGTTCATTCCTAGGATTGGAGTTGTT
The DNA here is from genome assembly GCA_006410735.1 of Raphicerus campestris. Taxonomy (NCBI): domain Eukaryota; kingdom Metazoa; phylum Chordata; class Mammalia; order Artiodactyla; family Bovidae; genus Raphicerus; species Raphicerus campestris. The sequence goes on from SJYW01056807.1 coordinate 64,389, forward strand.
GACTCAAAAGGGACATCAGTTGTAACTGGTCACAGATATGACCAGGTTATATTTAAAGTAAGTATTATCANGTAAAGCAAAAGAAGTATATATTTAACTAGACTCATTCAGAAAATGTTTTCAGGAATGAATGGACAGAAGTAGATCAGAGATATGTTGGTTGACTTTCTATTAAACAGATACACTTGATCACCTACTCTGTGCATTCATGAAGAATATGCATTAAATGGGAGCTAGAAATCCAGGAATGGGAAGCAAGGACTTTGTGAACATCAGCAGCAATAACTAGAGGGATGTGCAGGGCAGTTTCGTATGTACACCAAACATGGAAGACTTCCAGTCAGCTCTCCAAGACTGTCTTACATGCCTCTTGATTATGCNGCAAGGACTTTGTGAACATCAGCAGCAATAACTAGAGGGATGTGCAGGGCAGTTTCATATGTACACCAAACATGGAAGACTTCCAGTCAGCTCTCCAAGACTGTCTTACATGCCTCTTGATTATACTGTTTGCAAAATGAAGGTTTGATTTCTGTTGAGGAAGCCATTTGTTATCTGCCAGAAATATCCAGGAGACTCGGTAGTGGTTATCCAACATATGAAAAATATCTATTACCCAGGATCACAAGAAATGTAAGACTTGAAAGCATATCAGTAAAGTGATCAAAGATGATTCTGGTGTATATGTACACATCATAATTTTGTAGCTAGTCTCTTTTTTGATAGATGATCAGATCATGCTCTTTATCTTTACTATTTTCTGAAAATTGCAAGTAACATCCATATGCATATTTTTTTTCTTCTAGGAATATTTCCTTCAGATTCTTTCATGGAAAAAGACCATTTTCAAATAACATGTTGTACTAATTTTACATTGTGACATATATTGCCAGACTAGTCTTCAGAAAGGTTCTTTAAATTTATACCACCACCCATAACTTGAAAGAAACCATTTTTTACTCACTGTTAAAAAACCCCTGGCAAGACAGGGTAATATTCAAGGATGGTATGAAGGCAGTTGTGGCTCAAGAAGAGAGGTTAGTATGTGATTGGGACAATTACTGTTTATTTTGGGGATTCTTGTGGAATGTGGTCCCTCTATTAAGAAATTGATATTGGAAGAACTAGCAGGTTAAATAGAAAAAATATATTCTCACTTTGAGAATTGTGATTGAAAGTGAATCAGGATGAATAAAATATTAAAAATGGTAGAAAAGGGAAATTTAAATTTAGAAAGCATAAATCTGTAATAGAACACAATCCTGCTTCTTTTGCTGTAAACTGAAAACACTAAAAGAGGAAATGAATTGCATGTAGGGTAAGACTGTAGAGTCGTCGTGTCCTGAGCTCACTGAGAGAGCTGGATCCGGGTATTTAAGCATCTAGGATACTGGAGAAAGTACCAGTGAAATAAGACTAGAACATCTAAGATACTCAACAGTATAGGTGGTAGTGTAGCAGCTGGACTAGGGAAATTAGGGGAAGATGAAGAATTAAGCACTGCTTTTTCTTTTTTTTTTACTAAAATGAGTGAATTCCTAAATAAGTGAATCCTACATAGTGTCCACTAATCAAAACATCATGTGTATTCACTGCTCAACGGGTGTGAATGAACATTATCTTCTTTAAGAAAATTCTAGAAGGATGACCAACCATGTGAGGCAGACACCTGAAGGAGAGCAAGGCAAACAAACACACTCACTTCTCAGGGTTTTTCACCCAGAAGGCAGGGTGGTGAAAGCCTCAGGCCTGAAGGTGCAGCAGGGGAAGAGAGCCAGGGGGACGGTGGGAGGCCCTCCGCTGGCCCGCTGGTCCCCTCCCTGTAAACTTTTACTTGTTCAGGAACAGAGAGTATCCAGAGTATGACTGTGAAAGCACACGCTGATTGAGACCTGGGTAGGCTGAGCGGAAATGCCCCTGGGGAAATGCCCTGGTGGTCCTGGGGTTGGGACTCGGTGCTTTCACTGCTGGGGCCTGGGTTCGATCCCTGGTTGGGAACCTAATATTCTGCAAGCTGCAGAGCATGGCGAAAATTAATTAATTAATTTTTAAAGAAAGAAAGTAAGAAATGAAGCCAGGGCACATGAAGCAGAGCAGACAGAAAAACAAGGTTAAATTTTCTTAAAAAAATGAAAAAAGATTAAGGGGTTCAGAGAAGCTCTGGAGACAGCTTGGGTTCTTCAAAGCTATGGAAGAGGTGCTCAGAGCTAAATTTGTCCAGTCTTGAAGTACGTGGCAGTCTTTAGTGACATGTACTTTTTCACATGGGATTTTTGTACTGAGATGAAGTACCTAGTATGTTTTAGATTAAACTGTCCTTCAGACTTGAATTGAGAATGGATTCTCACTGTTTCTGTTAAATCCTTGGATGTGAAGCAGTCAGTTTGAGACAGATCAGGCAAGACTTGTGATTTATACACCACCTCGGAGGCAATGATGTTATGGAAGCTTCTCTGAGAGATCGTAATTGGAACTTTTGTGAGCTGTACATTTTAAGACTTGGTGTTTCAGGTGGAGGGCCTGGCCCTGGAGGCCTGTGTGAGTCTGCTAGACTGAGAAAGGCTAAGAAGCCACATGGTGATAGGAATAATGTGAAAACTGGAGAGTAACTAGCTTTGGAAATGTAAATTTTTATCAAGAAATGGGATTTAGATGTTTAGCCATGAAAAAAATGTCAGTGGAAGATGGATGTCGCGTGATGAAAGTGCTTTTCTTGATTTAGGAGAACTTCAAGGCTGGTTAGCTGCCTTGGGGTCAGCTCTGAAGCACAGTTCTCAACTCCTGATGTTGCCAGAATCTAGAGACATTTGTCGGTTATGTGGTGCCAGAAACAGGAGTGGAGAATTTTGAGTTGGTGTTACAGTATGTCACTGAAATTTTAGAGGAATGACAGGCCTCCGACAGGAGAAGTGACAGCTATAAATGGAATGTTTGCGGGGCCTGGCATTAAGTATGGTATCTGTCACGCGCTCTCACACTCCTTCATTTCTAAGCTGACGCAGTGCACTTGAGTTAGTATGAAGTGATGCACAGGTGCCCAGAATTTTGGTGTTAGTTTTCTTCCACAGCAAAAACTGCAGCGAATACTTCCGCTATTGTGCAGAGTTGAGAGAATCAGCCCTGGTTAGGTGGAAGCAAACTAAATAAAGTATTTTAACTGCCCCCCCGCAAACAAAAGAGACTTCCAGGAGACAGTAAAGAATACCCCTGCATCCTTGTGATTATTGAATCTAATTCAGGAGAAATGAAGATGGGAGGCAGCATTGAATGGTAGAAGGCAAGATTCGACAATGTTCATCCATGGCACCAACCCGGGATCCCGAAGCCAGAGTTGATTCAGGTGACTCAGGCCCAGTGGAAATCCTGGAGTCAAGGGGATGCTCTCCACTGCTGTTTGCCCTTCTCAGACTCTGGCTAGAGACCAGTGATTTGTTTCTGATGTGTGGCATGCTAAGTCACTTCAGTGGTGTCCAACTCCTTGTGACCCTCTGGACTATAGCCCACTAGGCTCCTCTGCCCATGGTATTCTTCAGGCAAGAATACTGGAGAGGGTTGCCATACCCTCCTCCAGGGGATCTTCCCAACCCAGGGATCGAACCTGCATCCCTTGTCTCCTGCGTTGGCAGATAGATTCTTTACTGCTAGCACTGCCTGGGAAGTTCAGGTGTATGGCACGGGTCACAAAAAGGCAGTGTTGAACCCGTTTGAAATTACCATCTGACTCCTAACAGACTTCTAGTAACAGTGGAATACATTCTAGAAGGAAAAAAGAACTCATGTAGCACTGTAATAGTTACTATTGAAAAAGACCCACGTGTAAATAGACCTGCACAGTTCAAAACAGTGTCGTTCAAGGCTCAGCTGTATTTGGATTGTATTTAATTAATTGTGTAGCACACACAAGTGTGAGAGGCAGTCAGATGCATATACTGAAAGGTAAAATTGTGGGGAGTGACATTTTGATAATTTAGGGAATGTCAGATCTGTTAGGTGCAAGGGACAGCAAAGTCCATCCGAACTGTTCTAAGCAGAGTCAACTTCCTGGCTCAAGCAACAGTCAGTTGTAAGAACTGGTTTTATTTTGTCCAATGCAGATTCAAAAATTGCTGTGATCTCCTGAGCACAGAGTCCCCCGTCTTCCACTGTTTCACTCTGCTTTCCTCTGCTTGGCCTTCCTGGGACAGACTTGCTTCTTGCTGTGGCAGTCGGACCACCAGCAGGTCTGTGCTTAAGTACTCTTATCTCTTCCCAGAAGTTGGAAAAATCCTGCGACTGAAACTTGGTGGCTCCTTTGGCTCAGTTCAGTTCAGTTCAGTCGCTCAGTCGTGTCCGACTGTTTGCGACCCCATGAATAGCAGCACACCAGGCCTCCCTGTCCATCACCATCTCCCGGAGTTCACTCAGACTCATGTCCATCGAGTCCGTGATGCCATCCAGCCATCTCATCCTCGGTCATCCCCTTCTCCTCCTGCCCCCAATTCCTCCCAGCATCAGAGTCTTTTCCAATGAGTCAACTCTTCACATGAGGTGGCCAAAGTACTAGAGTTTCAGCTTTAGCATCATTCCTTCCAAAGAAATCCCATGGTTGATCTCCTTCAGAATCGATTGGTCGGATCTCCTTTTGGCTCAGGCCTGTTTATTTTTTATTTCCTTAGTGGCTTAGACACTAAAGTGTCTGCCTGCAGTGGGGGAGACCTGGGTTCTATCCCTGGGTCGGGAAGATTCCCCTGGAGAAGGAAATGGCAACCACTTCAGTATTCTTGCCTGGAAAATCCCATGGACAGAGGGACCTGGTAGGTTACAGTCCATGGGGTTGCAAAGAGTCCGACAGGACTTAGCGACTTCACTTTCACTTTGACTTGTTTGTTTAAATCACCCCCTAGAATCAGATGTGATGCTGACTGAGAAGGCTTGGGTTCCAAGCCCACCTCTCAATATGGTAAGAGTTTATATTGAACTGAGAACTGGGGTGGGTGGCCCCCTCCTCCTTTCTCTCTGGAGATAACCACTTTCTAGTTTTCTTTATAGTTTTACCTTCTATATCCATCTCTGATTTTGAGTTTTACATAAACAGTTTCAGACAGTAGACAATATTTTAACTGGCTTCTTTGGCTCTGTATTATATTTGTAAGATTCATGCAAAGCATTGATCACAGTTGTGGTGTATTCTTTGTCATTTATGTATTATAAATGACAACATATATGAACAGACCAAACTTTATTTTTTCATTATGATGTGAGAGGATGTTTTACGCTTTCCAGTCTCAGGCAACTACCAAAAAAAATTTGGCAATCACGTATCTGTGGCCACATGAAGAACATACATTTCTCTCAGACATATACTGAGCTGGAACTAAATGTGTGGATCATAGGACATACATATTTTTGCATTTAGAAGATAAGGCCAGACTGTTACACAAAGTATTTGTATTATATATTCCTGCCAGAAATGTATGAAAATTCCTATTGTATTACATCTCCTTTCCACTCAGTATTATCAGATTAACTAAAAAAGATTAAAAAAAAAACCCATCAAACAACCACTGTCAGTCTGATGACATATACTTGTATCAAATTGTGATTGTTCCTGGTGTATCTCATTAGTAAAGTTAAGCACACCTGTTAACATGTCTATTAAGCATATAAATTTCCTTTTTCCTGAAGTACCTCTTTATTGTTTTTCACATTTTTGTTGGGGTTTAAGTCTTTATTTCATCAGGTTTTATGTCTTTATTTTGTTGGGTTTTATGTATTGTCTGTCTCTTTACTAAGTAGTCTTTATAGATTATGATTCTACTGATAATTCCTCAATGCCTAAATAATGCAATTTATGGGTGGTGTTTCCTGTGTCTTGCTTAAACAATTACTTCCTATCTTTAAGTAAGGAAGTTATGTCCCTGTATTCTTAGTTTTATAATTTTCCCTCTTGATTTTAATCAATTTGGAATTTATTTTTTGTAAAGTTAGAGTTAACCTTTACTCTTATCGTATGTTAGTGCAGTTATCCGATAGCCATTTATTGATATCAATGATCACAATGTTTATTGAGAAATTTTCCTCTGTCTTACATGCTGTGTCTCTCTTAAGTGAGGCATCCATATAAGAAGGATCTCTTTCTGCTTCTGCTTCTCCCATTCTCCCCACTGGTCTATGTGATTATCTATGGCGGCTGCGATCCAGCGCACTGGACCCAGCCGAGAGGAGTTACCCCACGTCGAGGTAAGGGGCAGCGGCTGAGAGTGCCAGGCTGTGTTGGCGCAGGAACAGCTGAGAGGAACTACTCAAGTCCCAGGTCAGGGGCGGTGGCCAGGAGGAGCTACTCAGTGTCCGAGGTCCGTGGTGGCCTGGAGGAGACACCCAGCATCCTAGGCCAGGGGCGGCGGCTGAGAGGAGCTATTCCACGTCTGAGGTCAGTGGTGGCCGAGAGGAGCTACACCATGTCCGAGGCCAGGGGAGTGGCCAAGAGGAGCTACCTCGCGTCCGAGGTCAGGGGCAGCAGGGAGAAACCACCTTGTGCCTGAGGCCAAGGGCGGTGGCCCTGAGAAGCCACCTTGCGCCTGAGGCCAGGGGCAGCTGCCGGGAGGAGCAACCTGAGGAGCAGTGGCTACGAGGGCGTAGGAGGGCCTAGAAGAGCTATCCCACACTGAAGGTCAAGAAGAGCAGTGGTTAGGAGATACCCCTCGTCCAAGGTAAGGAGCAGCGGCTGTGCTTTGCTGGAACAGCTGTGAAGAGATACCCCACGCCCAAGGTAAGGGAAACCAAAGTAAGATGGTAGGTGTTGCAAGAGGGCATCAGAGAGCAGACATACTGAAACCATACGCACAGAAAACTAGTCAATCTAATCACACTAGGACTGCAGCCTTGTCTAACTCAATGAAACCAAGCCAAGTCCGCAGGGCAACCCAAGACGGGCAGATCATGGTGGAGAGGTCTGACACAGTATGGTCCACTGGAGAAGGGAATGGAAAACCACTTCAGTATTCTTGCCTTGAGAGCCCCATGAACAGTATGAAAAGGCAAACTGATAGGATACTGAAAGAGGAACTCTCCAGGTCGGTAGGTGCACAATATGCTGCTGGAGATCAGTGGAGAAATAACTCCAGAAAGAATGAAGGGATGAAGCCAAAGGAAAAACCATACCCAGCTGTGGATGTGACTGATGATAAAAGCAAGATCCGATGCTATAAAGAGCAATATAGCATAGGAACCTGGAATGTCAGGTTCATGAATCAAGGCAAATTGGAAGTGGCCAAACAAGAGATGGCAAGAGTGAATGTCGACATTCTAGGAATCAGTGAACTAAAATGGGCTGGAATGGGTGAATTTAACTCAGATGACCATTATATCTGGTACTGCGGGCAGGAATCCCTCAGAAGAAATGGAGTAGCCATCATGGTCAACAAAAGAGTCTGAAATGCAGTACTTGGATGCAGTCTCAAAAACGACAGAATGATCTCTGTTCCATCTCCAAGGCAAACCATTCGATATCATGGTAATCCAAGTCTATGCCCCAACCAGTAATGCTGAAGAAGCTGAAGTTGAATGGATCTATGAAGACCTACAAGACCTTTTAGAACTAACACCCAAAAAAGATGTCCTTTTCATTATAGGGGACTGGAATGCTAAAGTAGGAAGTCAAGAAACACCTGGAGTAACAGGCAAATTTGGCCTTGGAATGCAGAATGAAGCAGGGCAAAGACTAATAGAGTTTTGCCAAGAAAATGCACTGGTCATAGCAAACACCCTCTTCCAACAACACAAGAGAAGACTCTACACATGGACATCACCAGACGGTCAACACTGAGATTGATTATATTCTTTGCAGCTGAAGATGGAGAAGCTCTATACAGTCAACAAAAACAAGACCAGGAGCTGACTGTGGCTCAGATCATGAACTCCTTATTACCAAATTCAGACTTAAATTGAAGAAAGTAGGGAAAACTGTTAGACCATTCAGGTATGACCTAAATCAAATCCCTTATGATTATACAGTGGAAGTGAGAAATAGATTTAA
>SJYW01056807.1:99413-111628 GCA_006410735.1 Raphicerus campestris
CGGAGCGCGGGCTGGGGGGTGGGGGGGCGGGAGCGCCCTGCCGGCGGCCGCCCAGGCTCCGGACTCGAGCGGAGCGAGCGAGAAGTAGCCGCCGGAGGAGCCGAGGAAGGAGCCGCGGGCGGGGGGCGGGGAGGAGGCGCCGGCGAGGCGCCCCGGCCGCAGTCCGTGGGCAGCGGAGACGCGGCGAGCCCCTGGCCGGGGAGAGCGGGCCGGCCTCCGCGGGGCCATGGGGACCCGCGCCCTGCCCGTGCCCGGCTGACAGGCGCCGCCACCCCGCCGCCTCCGCCGTCGCCTCCTGCACCCGGCCCGCCGCCGGCCACAGCGCGCCGCCGCCTCCGGGCGCCCCGCTCGCCCCTGCCTCCCTGCCTCTGCATCGGCTCCCACTCGACAGAGGATGGGGTCGGCGGATGCTTAGGTCGGAAGCGAGCCCTGCCTCCCTCCGAAGCCTGGTAATATTGATGCAGGCGAAGAGCGAGAGGAGCGAGGGAGAGAGAGAGGAAAGGGAGGAGGGGAGAAGGCAATCGAACCCCTAAGTCAATGCATATTGTGGTGACACCGGCGCCGGAGCCCTCGCGGTGGAGTCGGCCAGGGCTGTGCGCTCCCAAAATATGACCAGGGGTGCTTGGATGTGTCGGCAGTATGACGACGGATTAAAAATCTGGTTGGCAGCACCCCGGGAGAACGAGAAACCGTTCATCGATTCGGAGAGGGCTCAGAAATGGCGACTGTCTCTGGCCTCTCTCTTGTTTTTCACAGTCCTGCTCTCTGATCACTTGTGGTTCTGCGCCGAGGCCAAGCTGACCCGCGCCCGGGACAAGGAGCAGCAGCAGCAGCAGCAGCAGCAGCGGCAGCAGCGGCAGCGGCAGGAGCAGCGGCAGCGGCAGCGGCAGCACGAGCCGTCCTGGCCCGCGCTCCTGGCGAGCATGGGGGAGCCCTCGCCCGCCGCCCAGGCTCACAGGCTCCTCTCCGCCTCCCCGTCCCCCACCCTGCCCCCCTCCCCGGGAGGCGGCGGCGGCGGCAAGGGCGGCCGAGGCCCCGACAGCCGGGGCAAGCCTCTCCCGCCAGGAAACTCTGCCAGACCCGCGTGGCGCCTGGAGACGTGCTACCCGCAGGGCGCCTCCTCGGGCCAGTGCTTCACGGTGGAGAGCGCGGACGCCGTGTGCGCCGGGAACTGGAGTCGGGGGCCGGCGGCCCGCGGCGAGCCGCGGCAGCAGAGCCGGGGCCCGCCGCAGCCCACTCCGCTCTGGAACTTGTCGGATTTTTACCTTTCGTTTTGTAATTCCTACACACTTTGGGAGTTGTTCTCCGGGTTGTCCAGTCCCAACACTTTGAACTGTAGTCTGGATGTGGTGCTCAAGGAGGGCGGTGAGAAGACCACTTGCAGACAGTGCGTCGAGGCTTACCAAGACTACGACCACCACGCTCAGGAGAAATACGAAGAGTTCGAAAGCGTGCTGCATAAATACTTGCAGTCGGAGGAGTACTCGGTGAAATCGTGTCCTGAGGACTGTAAGGTAGGAGCCCGTGGATTTTTTTCCCCTTCCTCGCGCTGTTATCACTGTGTGTGGGGGGTGGAGGTGTCTTCTAGAGTTTTAAAGTCGCCTTTTGACTCTGGTTTTGTTACTTCTACCATTGTTTTTGTGGTTGTAAGCGCCTGACCTGCTGCTTGACTTGGGACTCTTGTGAATTGCTGGTGGATCAGTGCCTTCTGAGAATCCTTGGAAGATCAGGAGGACTCTGGTCTTCTGAGATGATAAAGCCGTGCTTTAACTATCTCTTAAAGCTACAGAGTTGGTTCAGATTCTGCCACTTTTTTTTTTTTTTAATGTAATTTGAGTGAAGCTTGTGAGGAAGACTCTGATGGAACTGCATACTGGTGACCACAGCTGAAGTCAGAACAGGCTAAGACAGGCATGTGTGGTCTGGCTTATGGACCTTCCACATGAACTCTCTGATAGTGACAAATTAAGCTGTTTGGCCGAAGAGACAAGAGAAGGTGTTTGTGATTGTTTATGTGGGAAGAACTAAAAGCGTTTTTCGTGTTTTCCAGGAGTAATTCTGGTTGTTTCCAAAGTTTGGGGGCCTACCTAAGTGTATTTACTCATATGAGATTCTTGTTTTCTCTTAGAAATGTGTATAGTTAGTGATCAGAAGCTCAGTATGAGTAGAAAATTTTGATTACATATCTGGTGATAACTGATCAGTGTTAGATTATTTATTAGTCACCTTATGTAATTAATTAGCTTGAATTTTCAGGATGCTCTCAGGAAATACTAACTGGCAAATGCTTAACGCCATGGCTAAAAACATACTGAACTCATTAATAACATATTATGTTCAGCCCCTTCCTGTTGAATATAATAATGGCTGTAAACCTTGCTGATTCACAAAGGAATAGTGTAGGCAAGTTTCTTAAGAAATGGCGAATGTGACCATGGGCACAGGTCCGAGTAGAAGTGTTGCTGTCCATGGTGCTGAAATGAGATTTGCTCAAGAGCTCCGTTGAAGAAGATACCGCAGTGACCTTTTAGTAGGTGAAGAAATGATGGCAGAATCTCAGTAAACCTTGATGTTTTGTTCGAAGGGTAATTTCTTAATGCAATAAAATAGTATTGCTTTTCAAAAGAAATAATCCGCCATATTGTCTCTCTACCTTTCTCTTCATCACACCCTGAACCTCCCCTAAGGAACACAACTGAGCCTCCTTTCCTCACTTGCTGGGAAAGTGTGGCCAAGGGCAGAATGGATCAAAGGGTTCTTGTGATCCTTTCACCGGAGAACTGGCCTAAGGGATTCCTACTTAAACTGAACACAGTTCAAGGGCTGTGGTCTAGGTTGGATTGATTAGTTGTGCTTTTGACAACTAAGCTAAACTAAAACTAAGCTTGTTTTGCCAACATTCTTTAAACCAGAAACGTATCTTCGTTGCAAATAATGATATTGCATTTGCAGCATTAATTTAGAATGCTGCTTCATTAGATAAATGGATCTTAAAAGATTTTTATATATTCTTCTTAACCATATGCCTGGGAACTAATCTTAATGGTAGAAGTTACTAATGAATGACTGGTATATTTATTGCATACTTATTTATTTTGACAAGATAATGTTTCCTCAGAATTGCAAGGAAATGGATCTGTATACTAATTTTACTACCAGTAAAAAACTTGCAAAGGTTTCAGTATATTTATGTTTAAAGTGATACCTTGTAATAATTTGAATTTTCTTGCTTCCTTGAATGTAAACTCTCATAGAAATTTCTAGTTACTTCAGTTTGCATAGGCTCAGGATTTACAAGGTAGTCTACGCTGTAGACTACGGAATATTCTTAAATAAGCGTGTCAAATTAATTTTATTTGAAAGTTCACATAAATATCTATACATATATATAAATAACTATAGAGTTTTCTCTTGACCTGAAATAATTCTCAACTTTATACTTATATCATCATAGCTATAAGGTATAGTGTAGGTTACATGAATATGTAATGTTATGAACTACTGCTAGATTGTGTTTGCATATAAAGTAGTCNGTATAGATATTTATAACTATAGAGTTTTCTCTTGACCTGAAATAATTCTCAACTTTATACTTATATCATCATAGCTATAAGGTATAGTGTAGGTTACATGAATATGTAATGTTATGAACTACTGCTAGATTGTGTTTTCATATAAAGTAGTCATTGTGAGCTATATACACAAAAGCACATTAAAAAAATCTTAACTCCTTTTAGAAACATTTCTTCATACTTAACACTAAACATAGACATTTGAGGTTTTCATCTCCACAACACAGGATTTATTACTTGTGATGCCTTGAGCTATTTTTTGGTTGGTTGATTGTCAGTTGGAAACACTTGACATTTATTCCAGGATAACTGTTTTCACACAGTTTCAAATTTTGGATACCAGGGTGAGGTGTGTTCAGTGTATGTTCTTGGTTGATAATTTACAAATCTATTGATTAGATCCTTAGCTTAACATACAGCTCCATTATGATTCTGCAAAACTGCGATCATATCCACATACAAGTATGTTACTTGACTTAAAATGCGGTGGTCTTTGAAGAATGTATCTGAGTTTCTTTCTGAACACTTTTATTTATTTCAAACATGCTTATAATTATGAAATGATGTCTATCTTCAGGAGCAATGTTCAAGATCTATAGTCCATGCAAAATTTTCTACATTTTAAGGTTAATGACAAAATCTTCAGTTCAGTTCAGTCGCTCAGTCATGTCCGACTCTTTGACACCCCATGAATCACAACACGCCAGGCCTCCCTGTCCGTCACCATCTCCCAGAGTTCACTCAGACCCACGTCCATTGAGTCTGTGATGCCATCCAGTCATCTCATCCTCTGTCGTCCCCTTCTCCTCCTGCCCCCATTNAGTTCAGTTCAGTCGCTCAGTCATGTCTGACTCTTTGACACCCCATGAATCACAACACGCCGGGCCTCCCTGTCCATCACCATCTCCCAGAGTTCACTCAGACCCACGTCCACTGAGTCTGTGATGCCATCCAGTCATCTCATCCTCTGTCGTTCCCTTCTCCTCCTGCCCCCAATCCCTCCAGGCATCAGAGTCTTTTCCAGTGAGTCAACTCTTCTCATGAGGTGGCCAAAGTACCGGAGTTTCAGCTTTAGCATCATTACTTCCAAAGAAATCCCAGGGCTGATCTCCTTCAGAATGGATTGGCTGGATCTCCTTGCAGTCCAAGGGACTCTCAAGAGTCTTCACCAAAAAGTCTTAGGCTACATTAAAAGTAAATGCATAATATTTCCAGAATTGGTAATATATTCATGAAAATCTAATTCAATAGTTTCTTAATATAGTTATACATTTATATTATAGGATATATGCTATAATATTAATTATATAAATAATCAGAATTCATACTTTAGAAGAAATATATTAACTTTATAATACCCATGTATAATTACATGATTAGTATAGTGACTTCCAAACTTTAAAAGTTAGGACATATTATTGCCTTCTAGTTTTATAATTGCTCCGATTAAACAAAAAAATGCCACATTCCATGTAGGTGTGCAATTAAAATGGATTAAATTTAATTTTTATTGAACTTGATTTAAGGGACTTTGGCCCATTATAGTGAAANATGATTAGTATAGTGACTTCCAAACTTTAAAAGTTAGGACATATTATTGCCTTCTAGTTTTATAATTGCTCCGATTAAACAAAAAAATGCCACATTCCATGTAGGTGTGCAATTAAAATGGATTAAATTTAATTTTTATTGAACTTGATTTAAGGGACTTTGGCCCATTATAGTGAAAAAAAAAAACCCCCTTAATATTGACTTAATCAAATCATATTGCTTTGGACCCGTAGTCACTGGAGATCAAATATAGCTTGGATTTACTTTAGTAAAGGTTTATTTGTAATATATAATAGAAATCATTTACATCCAAGAATATTTTTCAATATTCTTAGAGATAGCTGGTTTCATTTTTAAAATAAATATACGCTTTTATCTGGGAATTAATTTATGGTAAAGAACAAGAACTTCTGCATATATCATTTAGACTATAGCATTCAAGTAGCAAAAATTATGACAGTAATTCTTCTCTAAACTTTGCAGTTTTATTCTAAATAATGTTTTTGACATACAGCAAGAATCTGACAAATCTGTGGAAGTCTTCAAGATGGCTGGCAATATTAAAAAATACACTCTTCCAAGCATCAACAATTACAATGTACATTATTAGCATGCTCTAATTTTTGCTTAGTTGTTTTTCTTAGGAAGATTAAAAAATATGCCATTCTTTAGCTTCTAGGCATTCTTGAAATTACATATTATAAAACAGAAGTATTTAGGGAATATAAATGTCCATATTACAGGTAAACTTTTGTTACTCATAGTTTTATTCCTCAAGACAGATGGTCAGGAAAAAAGTGAGTTTGAGATTAGATTCTAATATCAATCACTGTATCACTGTATTTTAATTCTCTTAGAATAGATTATAATCCTTATACTGTCAAGAATGTATGCATTCTTTTATTTCATAATTTGATGCTGCTGCTGCTGCTGCTAAGTTGCTTCAGTCATGTCTGACTCTGTGCGACCCCATAGACGGCAGCCCACCAGGTCCCCCGTTCCTGGGATTCCCCAGGCAAGAACACTGGAGTGGGTTGTCATTTCCTTATCCAACGCATGAAAGTGAAACGTGAAGTGAAGTCGCTCAGTCATGTCTGACTCTTCGTGACCCCATGGACTGCAGCCTACCAGGCTCCTCCATCCATGGGATTTTCCAGGCAAGAGTATTGGAGTGGAGTGCTAAAGTAAATTATATTGCGTATTTTATTTAACAGACAATGATTGGAAGAATACTCTGCTAATGTTCCTCATATGTAACAATTGTGATACTCAGAGCTTTGTGTATTGTTTGCAGAAACCACTCAAAAACATTAAGCAGTTTGAGAATGTAAAATTTGGTTACATAATATGTAGTTTAAACAAAAAGTCATGTTAAAATTCTTATTTATTTTAATGTCATACACTGTAGATATTTTAAAATAATTTTTAAGGAAATAAAATATCTAACAATTTTTTCCATTTAAATATTATGTATAAAATATTTTGCTGTAACCAGTTTAGTGCTACTGTATTGATTATGACAGTATCCAGAGTGTGGAATACATCTGGAAATAGACCTCTTTTACATTCTACCACTGTATCATTTTCAAATCATATTTTTGTAACTGAATCACTTCTCTGCAATATCACACAGTCTAACCTTCAGATGGTCACTTTAACCATTAATAAGGCCATTTATAAGGTCAAAGGCATTGTCATAACTTTTTATGACCAGATTTTTAATTTTAATATTTTTGCCCCATATAAAAATGGGGTGCTTTATAAAACAAGGAATGATTTTGGTTGCTTTATAAACCAAGGAATGATTTTGGTTGCTTTATAAACCAAGGAATGATTTAAAAAAAAAAATTCTGACTTGTAACTGGGTCAGATTAGTAGCTATATAGGGCATAACCACAAAATGTTAATAATTGCTGTTATACATTGGTTTTAATTACTTTAATTAGATGAGACTGGTGTCTGCTTATGCAGGTGAATTAAAGTAAAAAGAAAGAAAATCAAATCCGTCTCATGCTCCCCCCAGAAGTATATCAGAACGCATTAAGATGCATTTGATACTAGATTGAATGTGCAAAAGCCAATCTATAGACAGCTGTTTGGAACGCGACACTATTTTGGTTTGCATTCTTGACCTATGGCCTCAATTCCAATCCCCCATTTCCANCTCATGCTCCCCCCAGAAGTAAATCAGAACGCATTAAGATGCATTTGATACTAGATTGAATGTGCAAAAGCCAATCTATAGACAGCTGTTTGGAACGTGACACTATTTTGATTTGCATTCTTGACCTATGGCCTCAGTTCCAATCCCCCATTTCCGTTTCAGCCTTAGTCTTCGGTGTCGACCTCACGTTGACTGGGCACCAAACATGTCATTGTTCACTTTATGTTGACTTACGCTGAAAAGATGTTTCTTGAATATCAGTTGACATTTACTCTAGCTCAGTGGTCCTTGGCGTTACAGCAGAATATCCTGGGAATCTTTGAAAACACGCCCAGCCCGGAGAGATTCTGGTTGCATTAGCCTGGCTCGCGCCCTGCGCTTGGGGCCTTCCAGTTTCCCTGGGGCCCTGCAGCCTCGCGTGAGAACCGCTGTCTAGCTGAGTGACACGCGAGGCGGAAAGGCCTTTTAGTCCTGAGCCTCTGTAATCCGTAATAACATCATTGGTTCAACAGATAAGAAAGGAACTCTCGTTGTTCCTAAGTGGTAAAGGCAGCAGGGCGTGGTCAGGGGTAGGGGGAGCGCATACCCCGTGGCTGGGCCAGGCGGGTCAGAGCTAGCTGTGTGCGAGCTTCAGGGAACGTGCGAGGNTCCTGCGCTTGGGGCCTTCCAGTTTCCCTGGGGCCCTGCAGCCTCGCGTGAGAACCGCTGTCTAGCTGAGTGACACGCGACGCGGAAAGGCCTTTTAGTCCTGAGCCTCTGTAATCCGTAATAACATCATTGGTTCAACAGATAAGAAAGGAACTCTCATTGTTCCTAAGTGGTAAAGGCAGCAGGGCCTGGTCAGGGGTAGGGGGAGCGCATACCCCGTGGCTGGGCCAGGCGGGTCAGACGAAATGTGAGCTAGCTGTGTGCGAGCTTCAGGGAACGTGCGAGGTGTAGGGGACGCGCCAAGCAGAGACCATGGAGAGAAGGGTGCAGAGAAGACGGCAGCTTTGAACATTCAAGGATGGGCCTGTTGGCTGTGGATTGTCTGTCTTTTGGCCAGAACTGAGTCATTATTCTGTTGTTCACTAGTGGGCTGAGCACATGAGTGCAGAAATGAGATGACTGTCTCTCTGTGAGACGGTCAACTATTTGATTAGAGGAGCCCCAGCCTCCTTACTTTGCCTCTAATCTTAGCTTGTACGAATGGCTAGAATTTAGACTTTTTCAAAAGTATGCATTGGTTTTAAGAGAAAACATTTCGGCTTGTTGTAGTATTTCATGTGGTTTGGTTTATCCTTTCTTCAACTATTTACTTTATTAAACTTAGAAAATTACTAATTCTTTTTTATCGTTCTTCTCCCTTATGGTGACGAGCCATATCCCCTCTTTTACTTCTCTCTGTCATACTGGAATAACTAGTTGACATTCCTACAGTGTTGTGAAGGGACAAGTAGCTGAGTACGCACAGAATGCTACCACACTTGATTTAGGAATTCATTTTAGAGGGATCTTATTATTGTTCTGTTTTGAAGGGATTGTANTTAGAAAATTACTAATTCTTTTTTATCGTTCTTCTCCCTTATGGTGACGAGCCATATCCCCTCTTTTACTTCTCTCTGTCGTACTGGAATAACTAGCTGACATTCCTACAGTGTTGTGAAGGGACAAGTAGCTGAGTATGCACAGAATGCTACCACACTTAATTTAGGAATTCATTTTAGAGGGACCTTATTATTGTTCTGTTTTGAAGGGATTGCAATATCATCACATTTTATTTTTTTATTCTTTAAAAGTTTAGATTAGAAATGCTGTGAAACACTAAATTTCAGTTTTACCTTAAATTAATAAGCAAAAAAACATTACAATCCAAATAATGAAATTTCAGTAATAAAATGTTTTAGTTTCCTTCGATTCTTTAAAACTGAAAACAGGAATTCACATTTGCCTCTCTTTGGTAATAAATAGTTAATGATTTATACTATGCATTGTGTAGAATGCATGAAAATATTTCCTTCTTGGGTGTTTAAAGTGTTAAAAGGTTAGCAGCTGATTTTCCTTCTCTGTTTCTACATGCTGCTGCTGCTAAGTTGCTTCAGTTGTGTCCGACTCTGTGCGNATACTATGCATTGTGTAGAATGCATGAAAATATTTCCTTCTTGGGTGTTTAAAGTGTTAAAAGGTTAGCAGCTGATTTTCCTTCTCTGTTTCTACATGCTGCTGCTGCTAAGTTGCTTCAGTCGTGTCCGACTCTGTGCGACCCCAGAGATGGCAGCCCACCAAGCTCCCCTGTCCCTGGGATTCTCCAGGCAAGAACACTGGAGTGGGTTGCCATTTCCTTCTCCAATGCATGAAAGTGAAAAGCGAAAGTGAAGTCGCTCAGTTGTGTCTGCATAGAGTCATTTATTAAAAGAAAAAGTTGTAGATGCTATTATGGATGGTAAAAAAAAAAATCCTGCAAAAAAAAAAAAAGCAAGTTTACTAGTGTTTAAATTCAGTTACTGATCTTAGCAGCAGTAGCAGTATGTCTACATGCGTGTTGAATGGGTGGATGCAATAATTACTTCTTTAGAAATACCTGGGAATTGTATATGTCAGATGCCCTGCCCTCTTGTGAAGGAAATTGGGCTCTACTCAAAACTGTGAGTCCTCACCCTTCGATTTCCTCTTCTTCCTGTCAGCGTGCCCTCCTGCTTTCATCTGGCTGAGTCCTCTCCTGGCATCTGGAGGCTTCACTCACAGGGCCTGTGTCCCATGGGAAGCCCAGAGTTCAGAAATCTTGCTTCTCTGCATCTCCACTGCCATCAGGAATAATCAGTCTCCTTCCTACTGAACTCTCACTGACTTAGTTTATTTGGGGGAAAAAAAAAAAATTGAACTAAGGTTTAAATGTATGATCACGACAAAGTATTGGTTTTCTCAGAAAATGATTGGAGCCACTCAGAAGTTTAAGTGCCAGGACGAGCTTCAGTAGTAGCTAACAAGTTTTAGAGTTGATTAGAAGTCAGGAACTAGTCTAATTCATTTAATCATGCCGTCTTTATAAGTTCTACCACGTATTTTACAGATGAGTAAAGTGAGGACATAAAGTTAACTCTTCCGAGGTCGAGCAGCTGGTAGTGTTCAAGGTCAAGCTCACTTCCTCATCTTGCTGTGTTTCCTTTTCTCCCTTCATTATGGCCATTACAGTCACATTGAGTCAGTTCAGTGCAGCTCAGTTCAGTCTCTCAGTCGTGTCCGACTCTTTGCGACACCATGAGCTGCAGCACGCCAGGCCTCCCCGCCCAATACCAACTCCCAGAGCCCACCCAAACTCATGTCCATTGAGTCGGTGATGCCATCCAACCATCTCATCCTCTGTCATCCCCTTCTCCTGCCCTCAATCTTTCCCAGCATCAGGGTCTTGTCAAATGAGTCCGCTCTTCGCATCAGGTGGCCAAAGTATTGGAGTTTCAGCTTCAACATCAGACCTTCCAATGAACACCACAGTTCATACTGAATAGTGAAGAGATAAATATATGAATCCACAAATACTTTAAAAATTTTCATTTTTCATTAAAAGCATTTTATAGATGATATAGCAAGCTATGATGGCAGGAATTTTGGAGTCCTAGACAGATGGAATGAATGGCCAAGAATTCCAGGTTCATCATTTCAGAGTCTTATTGCGGGGTAGGGTGGGATGTGGGGTGGGTTATGACTATGAATAAATGGTATGACTATCAGCAGAACACTTAGATTTCCATTTCAAGTAGAGCAGAGGAAGGATATAGATAGTTTTGAAGGGAGGGAAGCAGACTTTGGAAATCTGTAATAGTTCTTACACTGAATTCGTAAGTTTAGTAAGATATAGTCACTTTTTATTTAACATTTTTAAATAGCCATCCAATTTTTACCACAGTGTTTTAAAAGATGTTGAGTTTATGAGTTGAGAATTGTGTACATACTGCCTGAAATCTGTAACAGTTAGAAATCTTAATATTTCTTTAAACTTTATTAGCCTTTTATATGCCCTCTTTCTGAATACAATCACACTGAGGGGTCAGGGCTTCAGTGTGTGAATCTGGGGGGACATAATTCCACTCACACACTGAGTAAGCTGTGTGGCAAGAGCTGGAGGAAATGCCTCTGGAGAGATATTAGTGCTCAATTATGAAGAAGTGTGTATCCCATGCTAGGAGCTTGAATCTCATCCTTTATGTGATCTAATATCAGAGAGGAATTTTAATCAAGTGATTTACTTGAGATGGTTTGTTTTCCAAACAAAGCAAACTTAGACCTGGCAGCAATATGTTGATAGGTTGGAAGAGGGTGAAGTGATGCCAAAAACTGAATTTCAAATTATACTTCATTTCAGTTAGTCTAAATTTAAATAACCCCAAGTGGCTCGTGGCTACCAGGATGTAGAGAAGATTCTAAATGGCTATGGTGGCTATGAGAGAGGAGAAGAGAGCAAGAGTCAGGAGGCTTTTCTGAGTTCCAACTTACTAGTTGCCATGTAGAGGAAGGATGTGATTCAGACTTTAGGAAAGGTGATACTCTGGATGTGGATGCATGTAATGAGATAGCAAATCCAGGAGGAAGAACACATTGGGATTGAGAGTAGTGAAATGGCAGGAGTCCATTCTTGGAGATAATGCCATCAGGAGATGTCCAGTAGATAGCGAATCCTATAAGAGGGGCCTTTGGGGTGGTATCTACTCTCTACATGCGATGGAGTTTGATCTAGGAAGCTGTGGGCAGAGAGTAGATGATTTTACAGAAGCAGATTACATGGAGAGAATGTCAGAGATGAATTCTGAGGAAGAGCAACGTTGAAGGGTCTGGGCAGAAAAGGGACCAGAAATAGAGACTGAGAAGAAACAGGGAGTGGGTGTGAAATTCGAGGATGAGACAGGGGGAGGTGGGTGGGGAGGGGAGGGGAGGGGCAGAGGTGGATGGAAAGG
>SJYW01056807.1:150985-189667 GCA_006410735.1 Raphicerus campestris
TTTTTTTTTTAATTAGCTTATTATTTTAATTGTTAATTATTGCTAATTATTTCACAATAATAATAATTGCTAATTATTTCACAATATTGTGGTGTTTGGGCCATACATCGACATGGGTCAGCCATGGTGTACATGTGTCCCCCCATCCCGAACCCCTCTCCCACCTTCCTCCCTACCTCATCCCTCTGGGTTGTCCCAGAGCACCGGCTTTGAGTGCCCTGTTTCATGCATGCACTTGGACTAGTGATCTATTTCACATATGGTAATATCAGTGTATTATTTTAAACCTGCATGTGTTTGAACCGGCCCTTTTGGTGCATGATCAGATGTCAGGGATCTGGGCCTGAAGAAGCCACAGACTGTAGTTAAACTGAAAGTCCACGCTGACACACTGGAGTTAAGAGTTGTTAACCAATTCATTAAGAAGATATTTCCAAAATGTTTATCCAAGACTAAGACAATAATAAATGCTTTATTTGTATATCAATTTACTCCTGTAATCACTCATCTGGAGTGTTAGTTGCACAGAGGATAATATAGTGTTCCCTTCTCAACTAAATGTGTATTTACTCATGGATTGTCATTTAGAAATTTTAGAAACCATGCATTTTTTCCTCCTGCATGGAAATAAAAGGTCAGAAGATAATGGATAGACTCTGTAGTCTATTAAAACTTTTCCCAACCTTCTCTCTTCCCTCTGTAAGAATAAAAGAACCCCTGTGAGGGTGGAGAATAAATGTGTTTGTGTTATCCTTGGAAAGAAATAAACATACCTTGGACATCCTAAAATACGGCATAGAGCGTACCGGTGAAAGAAGCGCTGTGGAGGGAAACACGGCTGAAATGGCCAGTGCTAATGACTCTCATAGGTCTCAGCGCACTTGAGGGAACAATTGGTGGTGATATATGCGCATTTAAGAAGCCGGCATGTATCTTATGTAAGTAAGCTCTTAGAAGTCATTAAAAAAAATGGGGCAGTGACCTGTAGAATTTACTCACAGTCTGATGTAGTTAATGCTATCTCAAATGTTACACAGTTGAACCCATACAAAGATAAACCAAGGATAATTACACTTGTCTAAATATGTATCAGTTGCTGTTTTCAGCTGCCTGACTCAAGGATAATTATTTAATGTCAGTTGTTCAGGGTCACCCAACAAGTCAGTGATATGTTCGATGATTTAAGTTATTTAAGTGTAAGTACATTTAAATTTAGTTTTTATGGTTCATAAACTATGACATAAGTTTTATTCTTCAGTGGTACTGTACTTAATTACTTAGGTCTCTCTCTTAAAACGTAATTTTAAGGAAAAGATTGACTATATAAGGCACAATATCATTTTTTTTTATATTGACAAGTAAATATCTTAGTTTCTATTTATTTCTTGTTCAAGGCAGTAAACCCCACATGCACTAAATTGAACACAGTGATACAGTTTGTTATGCCTTAATTTTCCTTTGTAAATGTAATGCTTGAAACTTTAATAACTTTCATATATTATCATCTTTAACCAGCGCGTATAGACATTCCAAGTGGCCTCGCGGTGAGACAGCACAGCAGCGCCTGGGTATTCTCCCCGCCGGGAGGAGGGTCTGCTCTGTGGGACCCCCGCGCACTGAGCGCCCCTGCGCAGAGGGCTTTGTGACGGGCTGAGGCAGACGGCCCCTTTCTTCGGGCAGCTCGCCCGCTCCTGGGGCTCAGTCCACCATGGATGCTGAAGGCTGTGCACAGCGAGGGCATTAAATCGGTTTATGCTGGCACCGGGCCTGGAGAAGGCTTCGCAGAGAAAGAAGACAGCTTGGAAGCTTCATGTGAAGGAAGGGGAATGGACAGCAATGAGAATGCACCTCGTATGTCTTTGTTCTCCTTCCTCCCGGCGCTGGGGAGGTGTCTTGGGCTTCACTGGTGCCGAACGCATTTTAAAATGGTTGACTAAGGAGCATTCCAGTCAGAAGAGGGAAAGAGAGGAAAGGACCCAGCTGTGACATATTGGGCTGGGGGAGTGGACAGGACGTGCCGTTTCATTGTGATGAAGGGGAGGTCAGCGTGACTACCACTTGTCTCACTTTGGCCGTTCACCAAGATTGGAACCAAGGGAAATGAACCCGCTCACTGGACGATAATGGAGGGAGAGGGAAATATTGCAGATTACCCTATATCTGAATCAGGGACTCAGGAGCGAGATGTTCCCTATAGTGTGTATGCTAGATTTATTTGCAGAAAAGCAAGTCTGGAAAATCTAAAGCAGACCCCACTACTTAGGATAGGCAACCTGTCTGTCTCCCTTTGCTCAGGGCAGTGGCTCTTGAAGTCTTACTTTGAGGTTTTCATTGGCATCTGTAACCCTAGACATGCACCTAGAGTAACCTCTATATTTAGAGGGAAAGGAGCTCAAAGGACTATGGCCTGGGCAACAAAACTCAATCAGTTTAGGAAAGCTTAGTGCCATTCTGGGTTTCAAAAAGCTTAACCGCGTCTATAGTGAGCTTGCAAAGCCAAGAAAGACCATTGCTCAATATTAGTAAGCTCTGTTACATGGTGTCCAAGAGACAAATATGTGGGTGAACCCGTCCTCAAGGAGAGCAGTTAATTTCCTGCCCAGAGGCTTCCACCTAGGTATTGTTCGTGTGTCTCCACTGTCAGTCAGAAAACAGAAGCAGGGTTACTAGATCAGTCTAGGTGGTCCTTATGGTAATGAGTTCATGAGCTGGGTATGAAGGTGTGCATGGGAGAAGCAAGGATGCTCCCCTGCAGGACGCACAGAGTGAGTGGCAGAGGTAGCTCACTGCAGGTGAAGAATCCACCTGCACTGCAGGAGATGCCGGTTCAGTTCCTGGGTCAGGAAGATCTGCTGGAGAAGGGAGCGGCTGCCCACTCCAGTATTCTCGGGCTTCCTTTGTGGCTCACCTGGTAAAGAATCTGCCTGCAATGTGGGAGACCTGGGTTCTGTCCTTGGGTTGGGAAGATCTGGAGAAGGGAAAGGCTACCCACTCCAGCATTCTGTCCTGGAGAATTCCACGGACTGTATAGTCTATGGGGTTGCAAAGAGTCAGACGTAGCTGAGCGACTTGCACTATCAAAGAGACAAACGTTTAGATTTGGTGAGGAAAAAAATGAAGCAAACGTTAGTCATGCTTACACAGACCATTGCATTCCGGGTGTTTCTATCGGGTGCCCCTGCCCCTGTCTCCCTCTCTGCTAGGGCCGGAGACACAGTGCCTGAGAGCTCTTTTCAGTTTGAGGCACAACTGTGATGTATTTGAAATATTTTGCTCCGGTGAATTCTTATAGTCAGTTGAAACAGAGTACCATCCTTCGCCGCTGATTTGCAAGGCAACAAGGCTTGGAACATCACGCACTTGCACTCTTCTCTGGCCATTCCCATCAAATTCTTTCTCAGAAATTGAAAACGATCAATCCCGTGTGTAAATTATTCCCAACATTACCGTTGCTTTAGAGAATATACAAGCAACATCAAACCACCGTCCCTCAACCAGTCGTTAGAAAACCTCAGCTATGAGGACCCAAATTGTCAGCTTCCGGCGAGGTCTCTAGGAGGACACTGACCGTGGTGGTGCAGTCAGAGTGCGCTGACGCAGGGAACGCTGTGCTGGAGCTTTAGGGAGTTTGGTTTTATGTCCCAGAACCCACTGGCTGAGCTGAGTGACAGCATCAGTCCGTGACACGTGAGAAGAGCCCTGGCATCGGGGCTAGGATTCGGATCGGGTCCTGCCGTTTTCACCAGCAGGGACTTGGGCAAGGAGCTGCCCCCTGGAGTCTGCCGTATTTACTGTAGGGGTTAAAGTATTGCAGACGAAAGTGCCTAGTACATAATGGCCCTCGCTGTTTGCCGTTTAGTCACGAAGTCATGTCTGACTGTGCGACCGCATGGACTGTAGCCGGCCAGACCTCCTTGTTCCTCACTGTCTCCCGGAGTTTGTGGTGGGGTATCCCTGCTGTCTAAGGGACTCTCATTACAGGCTTGCTAAATTTGTTATTTGGAGATAATTTTATTTCCAGTTAGTTTAGCGAATTAAAACCATACACAAAATTTAGCCCCCATATTTCTAAGATAATTTTTCTAAGGAAACTTTAGTTCAGAGAGTTTAGCACTTGTCTGGGGGAATGTATCACCTGCCTTGGGGACATCATTATAAAAATACGTGCAGAGAAAAGACAGAAAAGTGCATATGTAGTGTTTTGAAAATGAATATTCAGATAATGCAAGTGCCATACCAAACACTTCTCGATGGTTTTTATCCTGAATAATGCAAAGCTATTTTTAAAGGTCTTAGACCGTAAAATAATAATTTGACTTCTGTTACCTGATTTTGAGCAGGCTGTCTGTTAGTTCTCATTATTATTTCCTGGAAACCTTAACTTAGATTCTGAGAGAAATGTTGACCAAGTTGTGTTCATTTTAGAAATGTTCAATTTAGAATTAAATTGTCGTTTCCCTTTGAATTCCTACTAACATAGTTTATAAATTGAACCAGTCTCCTCTGGTTTTCTCAGCTGTTCATTTGGTTATTTCATATAACAGGGACAGCTCCTGTATCTTTTTGTAGTCTTTGAGAGGGCGAGGCCTGCTGCTTTCATTTGTGGGCGATATCCTGTAGTATATAGCATGATGCTGACGCTCGGAAGGGGCTTAGTGAGTAGTTGGGAATAGCTGTGTGCTGATACATTGACACCAGGCTGGAGATTTTCCAGGCAGTCTTTCCTCTGACTCCATGAAGAGATCTTTCCATTTCTACCTGAAAGGCGTGATGAAGCTTTCAGTATCTAGTGCAGCTGAGTTTATTGGTCATTGAATTCTCTTGAACCCAACTTTGGGTTTTTTCTTTTTGTTCTGTCAGGCAAATGGTTATGCTCAGTTTTCAAGCCAAGCATTTGAACTAATAAAATTTCTAGCAATAGGGATGGTATAAAAATGGCTTTTCCCTTTTTACTCTGTTTAGCAGAGTCAGCAACCTTCCTTTTATTCATTCATCCGTGTACACTCTAACAGCTTATGAAATGCTGCTCTCTGCTAAACATTGTGTTAGGTCCCATGGTTGATGTACAAAAATTAGTTTCTTTCCTCAAGGAACCCATGTTGTGTACATATATTTTATTCTAGGAATTGTATGTCTATATATGTTATGCACTTGAGTAAATTTTAGATGACTGTAGAAAAAAGAAAATAAAAGGGTTACAGAAAAAATACAGAATATTGTATATTTTACTGGTTTTAAGATTTATAGAATCTTCGCAGATTGTGATTAGAAAATCTACATGCAAGAACTATTTATAAGGATATATTTTACAAATAGTATGATTTTGATGTTGTTTGTAAAAGTTGTTTTTATTTCAATGATCTGTAGTATATACAAATATATTTACCAATAAATTAGCTGTAGGCTGTAAAAGAAAAAGTGAAAACATACCAAAGACCTATTTTGGGAAGACTAATTTTGTCATTTCCATTTGGGATAATAAAACATTTTTCTAGGTATATCTACACAGCATACTCATTTATAATATGCTAAGTGAATAAATTTCAGTTCAGTTCAGTTCAGTCACTCAGTCATGTCTGACTCTTTGTGACTCCATGGACTGCAGCACGCCAGGCTTCCCTGTCCATCACCAACTCCCAGAGCCTACTCAAACACAGTCCATTGAGTCGGTGATGCCATCGAACCATCTCATCCTCATCCAGCCTTCTCCTTTACCTTCAGTCTTTCCCAGCATCAGGATCTTTTCCAATGAGTCCCTTCTTCACGCAAATGGAAAAAAGGGAGAGTGTTACAAACTGAAACAAAAAAATTAGAGCATAAGATTGGTGCCCTTTATGGAGCTGTGATACACATCTCTTTTCTTGACCTGTGAGAGGAGACATTTAGCAACCAACTTCTTGATAGTGGAGCTAAAGCTATTTCTAGTGAGAAATTTTTCATATTGGAACATTTGCATGAGATAGATTTCATGCACATTTCAACTTTTGAAAATCTCTAAAATATATTCCCAGCTAGCAACGTGGGCACACAAGATGGCTCCTCAAACCGCTGATACACACAGTTACAGACTGGAGCCAGTGATGGGTTCCGAAGGCAGAGCCAGTGCGGGACCGGGCGCGTGGAAGGGAAACGGGCCGGCAGCTCCCGGGAGCTGCTGGAGCGCACCGGTTCATCCTGGTGAGACATTTTGAAACTGCTCTGTCTCAGCGTTAATTAGGATATGAAGTTAAAAATCTGTTCACATCCAGCTGAATATTATGTCAGCAATGCAGGCCACATCCTTAGTTGGCCCCGGCAGGATTTTAATTTTCTGCTGTCAGTTTCCAGAGAAGTCTTGTAAGGAACGGAGGGTTCTGATCTCTCTTTTCTGTTGGCAGCTGCCAAGGTTCTGCCAGGTCCATCTGCCTTCGTCTTTTGACCTTTTCCTGGATTCCCTTGGAATTCTTGTACCTAAAGAGAAGAACAATACCCAGCATCACCTTATGGCCCTGTTGTAATCGCACCCCGCCCCCTCCCAATAGCTGCTCATCTACTCGTAACCTTTCTTGCAAATATTTTAACACAGCTTGACGTCATCCCGGTATACCGCTTAGTCCTACCCTTCCGAGATATCCGGGAGATGTCTTAGCTACGCTTCGCGTGCACTGGGTAGCTAGGAGAGGACGTTACCTATGGAGGCAGTGAAGCGTATTTTAATGAAAGAATTGTGTGCAGTTACCCAGAATCCCTCGATTTCTGTGGCAGCCGTCACACCGTTATAGTTCTAAGTGCTTTTCTAACAAATACCTTAATATTATGCTGTGTAGGGTACCTTTTTATTTTTGTTTTAATGTGTACAAGGGACACAGCACTAGTCAAAGCAAATGGGAGCAAGTATTACCAAGGCATTTAAATCGTTCAACTGACAAATTATGTAGAACCTGTAGCAAGATGATTATGCAAACCAATGTCCTTGAAATGTGATTCAGGAACTGGTTTTAGTGTGTAAGATGGCTGGGTAATATCGCTGATTTTCTTCTGTTGGATAAAATATGATTCTAGAGCAACCATCAAGGCTTTTTTTCCCCCAAATACCTAGAGTTTATTATCAATCTTCATTTGTAATTTGCAGATTACTTTGACTGAAGTGTGGGGATTTTAAAAGGAGTGTTAGGCCTAGTTGGGATCTTAAAAACAATGATTAAGTCCCTTTCTTCCTTCCTTCCCTTCTTCCTTTATTTTCTTTTACATCTCTTTCTCTTCCTTCCTTCTTTTCTCCTCTCTCACTATATTTTATTCTCTTATTCTTTGTTTTTCATTGCTCTCTCCTGTCTCCAGTAGTTAGTCAAAAAAGATGTAACTCAGATTCCAGAGTTACATCTTAACCTGTTAACCAACTGAACCTTAACAGGTAAATTCTTAACCTGTTGTTGTTGTTTTTCCTTTTTTCTAAGAAGTACAAGGAATCTGAACATTTGGATCCTCAGCCTTGCTCTTTTGCTTTCATTGACTTATCGTAACACAGTTTTCAATTTTTCAGCATTATTTTGATGCTCTTTTATATAAACTTAACGTGTGTTAATTCTACTCTCAAAAGTAGCTAAGAATCAGTCCATAGAGCCTTCTACCCTAAGATTTATTATTATAAGCAAACAAGCCCTGTTCATTGTAAGAGTTACTTGTAAAAATAAATAATGTCTCCACAGTTCTAGCCTTTAACCACGAAGGTCCTTGGGTTTGTAGAAAAGCTGATGTGCGTAGAACTCTTCCCCTTTTCATCATTCTCATATTTGCATATGCAAGAGAAGGAAGGTTAAAAGGAGGTTTAGGAAAACTAGTGTTTATGGAGTGTACCTAGGCCCTTGGCCCTGCATACATTTATCTCATTCAGAAGCAGGCCCCATTCACCTCTGCACCAGCGCGGATCCTCTGTGAAGCCAGCCCCAGGCAAGAGGCTGCAAATAGGGCATAATGAGAGGAGGCTGGCGGTGACACCACAATAACCTGCTTGTGATTTTGCAGGGCCTGTTTTCTTATCCCAGCAGAATGCGTTTCAGCCACTGCAGTGCATGCCTAGGGCCACGTCGTCTTTGCAGGCCTTCCCCTGGTGGGTATGCAAAGATTCTGCACTGCGTGGATGTGGACACCATGGTTAGGAGAAGTCGTCAGGGATCAACAAGACCAGGGGGTCTAAAGTCTGCCTTTTTTTGGTTGTGGGACTTTAAATACACTAGGCTGTCTGAGGCTGACTTTTTCTATAAAAGCAGGCTAATTATAAGAGAGTTGTGAACTTAAAAGAGAAAACATGAAGTTCCTGGCATTTCTAAATGTTCAAAAGCCCTTAATTTATGCATTTACTATGATTAATTTGGTGAATGTTACATTCTGCTCTGGAGCATTTAGGGGCAGATTGTTCGCCTTTATTACCAGGACAATGGGTTGCATTCAAAGTTGGACAAGCCAGAAAGACACAGTTCAAAAAAAGAAATATTGCTTTATCCCACATTAGCAAACTTTATTTAGAAATTCTGAAAATGAAGCTGTGAAACCCTCCAAAGAGAAAGAATTTCCACGTGGTCAGTTTCTAATACACCGTTTCTAATAAATTAAATGGCTCCATCACTTGGCTCATCTGCTTGTGAGTGAGCAGATATCAAAATTTAAAAGAAAAAAGGGCACAAAAGAGAGTCCTGTTCTGAGGATTCCAGGGACTAGTCACAGTGTCTCAGTGCTGAATAAAAATAGTCTTAATCTCTAGAGATAAGAAGTCAGCATACTTAACTAGCAACATGCACTTAATATGCATTTATTGTTATAAATTCTGCTCTTTGAAAACTAACTTGGCAAGGAGAGGATGAGAACATACATAAAGCTAAAGTGAATTGTTGTCAGTGATTGATGATCTTTATTAATTGTTAGTGACTGGCCAAAGGGTCCCCATCAGTCAGTCAGTTCAGTCGCTCAGTCCTGTCCGACTCTTTGTGACTCCATGAATCGCAGCACACCAGGCCTTCCTGTCCATCACCAACTCCTGGAGTTCACCCAAACCCACGTCCATCAAGTCGGTGATGCCATCCAGCCATCTCATCCTCCGTCATCCCCTTCTCCTCCTGCCCTCAATCTTTCCCAGCATCAGGGTCTTTTCAAATGAGTCAGCTTTCCGCATCAGGTGGCCAAAGTATTGGAGTTTCANAGGAATCAGCGAAAAGACATGGCCCTAAAACTTGCAGAGATTCTTAATAATTACTAGGAGAACTAACAGGTTTCACAGAAAATTTAAGTGGAGTTGGAATAGCAACA
Organism: Raphicerus campestris; assembly: GCA_006410735.1. NCBI lineage: Eukaryota > Metazoa > Chordata > Mammalia > Artiodactyla > Bovidae > Raphicerus > Raphicerus campestris. Next base: position 160,265 of record SJYW01056807.1, read on the forward strand.
TGAGTGAAAATTAACATTAAACCCATCTCAAGCGTTTGTTCATATCACAATAAGAGAAAATTTGGAAAATAACAATGTCAAAGGGAAATGTTAAATACAGGCAAACACTAGCAAATCTCCCATTAGGCTAGAAGAAAATTCAGTTTAAGAAACGGAACCATGAAATCCCAGACCAGAGAAAGATGAATTATTGACCATTTGGATGCTCTTTGATGTATTTATTATCCTNGTCAAAGGGAAATCTTAAATACAGGCAAACACTAGCACATCTCCCATTAGGCTAGAAAAAAATTCAGTTTAAGGAACGGAACCATGAAATCCCAGACCAGAGAAAGATGAATTATTGACCATTTGGACGCTGTTTGATGTATTTATTATCCTGCTCAAAAGGTTGAACGAAACAAGGTACATAAGATAAATAAAAGGAAATCCAATCATCATGACTCTGTTTTGCAGGAAACATATGTAAGAATTATTAGTCTACATAATTATCACATACAAAGATCACCTTAGATTAGCCCTAAAACATGTTTTGATGTAATAAAATTATTTGACTGTCAATAGCTGATTAAAAAAAAATAGCAGCATAGGAATACTGTAAGACACTAGTCAGTATTGACATTGATGTACTTTTGAGTCTGGTAGTCACCAATCTGGTATGAAGTTTAACAAGTAAAAAGCAACACAGTTTTTAAGACTGCAGAAGAAGAGGAGGGAGGAGAGGAGGAGAGGAAGGGGCAAGGAAGGATAGGGAGAAGAAAGGAAAAAAATGTCCTACCGTGCAGGAGATTCCTGTTTCCAGAATTTTCCTTGCTTATACTGATGTAGCACAGTTCTGCTGAGGTGAAAAGTGCGCAAGAGCCATGTCTTGTACATTTGAGGGCGTCACAGTTAGTGGAATACTGGAAATGTAAAGTCCTCATTTTCTATTAACATGATAATTTGGGTTTACAAAGTGAAAAGTGCAAGTGCTGTATGAGCTGTAGCATTACCGAAAAGTGAGAGTGTTAGTTGCTCAGTCGGGTCCGACAGACCCCGTGGACTGCAGCCCCCCAGGCTCCTCTGTCCGTGGGATTCTCCAGGCAGGAATACTGCAGTGGGTTGCCGTTATCTTCTCCAGGAGATCTTCCTGACCCAGGATAGAACCTGGGTCTCCTGCATTGCAGGCAGATTCTTTACCATCTGAGCTACAGGGAAGCCCAGAGCATTACTAGAAATATCAAATAATTATTATGTGTTCATCATTGTGCTAGGGAAAGGGAGAATATTGAAGTCACAAAAGAACAGAACCTTCCACCTTCTAAACGTGGAATTTAGTTGAAGAGAAAGGCTTTATACAGGAAAATGGAAAGGCCTTTGCTTCCAGCATTTAAACCTCAGCTTGGTAAAAGGCGCACGGTGAATGGCGCTGAGGAAAGCGTCAGCCTCGGAGGATGGCCTGCTCTGTTTAGTGAGACTTTCAGCCCTTTGCTGACCAGTGGCTTCTGCGAAAGAACGGGTACATTGCCCGTGAACAGTGAGCCCTATTAAAGGTTTCTATTCTTCCATAGATCAGTGGCTTTTTCTTCCTCTCTCACAAGATCTCTACTGATTTTTTTCTTTTTTGCCTGAGAATGAAAAATTTAGATTGACCTAAATATTACTTGACTGTAGTTCATTTTATCCAGAAACACTGGCATGTTTTATGAGTGCCCTTGGATGCTGAATAAAACTGCAAATTCAGGACTCTAACGCTACCTCAGCTAGTTTCGCCTGCCTTGCTTGATGCGCCCTTTTTTTTTTTAAACAAATATTTTATATACAAATTAACACTGTGAAATTGATGTGCATGTTCACTTCACCTCTTTCTTTATTTTGTTTTCTCTTTTTGTTTTTTCTGTTACACTCTCAGTCAATACGTTGACTGGGAATAAATGAATCCAAAGATTTTCCTGTTCTTCACCGTTAAGAGGATGTGTTCGGATAGATTTTTTTTCTCTACTGTTTAAGAACTTAAACCCATTATTCGATTCAATTTAAATGTAGCTTTAGGCAGGATATATTATACAGCATTCAAAATATAACTCAAAGAGCATGCGTGAAAATAACTGTCCAGTACTTCCTTTGTGACAGAGGTTTGCCTTACAGTGTCTTAAATCCTTAAATGATCCTATAATGGAGCCTCCATTATTTCTAATATTCCTTATATAGAAAATAGTGCAAGTGAGAATGTTTTAACCTACTTGTGTAGATTCCAAGAATACTTGCAGAAACTGGCAACACAAGACAGGTTTTCATAAATTTTTTTGGTGGATGAAGGACGTTTTGTAAAAAATAGTCTCGATATCTTAACGTATTTTGTGACAAGCATTTAACGTGGGCAGTCCCAAGCACAGAAAGGTGCAAACCAACAAAAAACCCCACATGCTAGTCTGGATAGGGAACAAAAGACATTCTCCATTATAATCAGCATTTTCAGATACAGTCTGTTCAGGAATCCAGCAGCTAACCTGGGGAAAGAGAAGGACGAGGCAGGTATTTAAGAGAGGAGGGGCCAAAAGCTCATGGGAGGACCGCCTTGGCTTAGATGGGGGTGGTGGGAGGGAAGCCAAGAGCAACATAATCAGAGCCTGCAGGGTGAATGGAAGGGCAGTAGCCCGCTGTTCTTCATTTCCAAGGAACAAGAAGTAAGGGGTGTGCTGCTGTGGGGTCGATTTCAGTTCGATGCAGATGAGCTGTAGGTGAAATATACAATGGCTGTGAGAATAATGTATAGAACCTATAATGATGTGTAACTTTTCTCCAGATATTATTTTAACACTGAAGATTCTTTCACCTGTTTGGAGTTGTTCAAGTATTAGTTACCATGCTTAAAAATAGAGTGAACAGAATGAGTTAATGAAATTCATACTCAAGCTCATGTTTTTCAGATAATTTCAAGCCAACTTTTAAAGACTGAAAAATTTAAAAACCCTGTAATGATTCACTGTCAATTTAGAGACTAAAGAAAGTAGTTGAGCTGAAGTGGGTTTATTTGTGTCTGGATACCAGAATTTATAATAGGCTATGTAGGTGGGACAGACTTTATAACCTAAAATTGCAGTAGAAATTGATTCAGAATAACTAAATGTGATTCAAACTTGTGACTAGTTAATGGCAGAAACTTTGAAGCTGAGATTACAAATGCTAAAATTTTGACACAGATATACTTCTTACTAGAAGCAGAATCAAGTATTACTTGCTGTCTGGTTGGTGTCAAAAAACATAGCTTGGAAAAGTTATAAAAATAGATTAAAACATTCAGGATAATGTTTTACAGATGCCCACCTACCTGACCAGAAGATAAGAATATAAATATGAGTTAGGGTTTGATAAATCACAGTAATGGATGAAGCCACCAAGTTAAAAAAAAAAAAAGGATTTATATGACCTGGGAGAATTTGAGACACACTTATTAGTAACTTAAGCACAAACAATGTAGTTTTCTGAAAACAGTGACTTTATTGCTTAACCTGTGAGCTGTATACATTAGGTAGTGAGAGAGTTCAGACTGGTCGAATTTTCTTCTAAAGAAATAACTTTGTAAGTACTTTATTTTACTTACCAACTTACTGGAACAGAATGATGCAATAGTTACAGTAGCCAGAGTCGGGTAGCTCCGAAGTCCATACTCCTCAGAAGACTTGCGAGCATGGGCAGTCGGTTTTAATCGCCCCGCTCGAGCCGCACACCATGGATCTGGTAACACGGGTTGTTGGACGATTAAAGACGTATACACTGTGACTCATAAAGAGAACAAGGGCACAGTCACAGCTCAGCTCATGTGATCCTGCAGCGCTTATGAGCCTCTTGGAGAAGGCGATGGCAGCCCACTCCAGTACTCTTGCCTGGAGAATCCCATGGACGGAGGAACCTGGAAGGCTGCAGTCCACGGGGTCGCGAAGAGTTGGACACAACTGAGCGACTTTACTTTCTCTTTTCACTTTCATGCATTGGAGAAGGAAATGGCAGCCTGCTCCAGTGTTCTTGCCTGGAGAATCCCAGGGACGGGGGAGCCTGGTGGGCCGCCATCTATGGGGTCTCACAGATTCGGACACGACTGAAGCAACTTAGCAGCAGCAGCAGCATGAGCCTCCAGTGAACTTCACATTTTTGAGAAGTCCACCTACGTAAGTGTTCACACTCATGATTGTGACAGTAATCTTTTCTGCCATGTGCACCATTACTGGAAAAACTTAGGGCTGGAGTTTCAGATGGGTCACAATGATTTTGGTGTGCAGGCCTATATACAGGTTTCTCAGCAGTAGCAGAGTGTTTCCTGTTGTATATATACAAGAAGATTGGTAAGAAAGAATGTTTAAAATCCTCCGTGATGAATATTGATGACAATTTAATAAGATAATGGAGAAATAACATTAGATGGGCATAATAGTCTAAAGCTTGGTAGGTTTTCAATGTTCACAGTAATAAGCATAGGCCGGGAGACAGAATAATTGTGTGAAACAATTATTTCAAGGTTCCAGGGTATGTCTCTACTAAGTGGATTTATTGGCCTGGCTAGAGTCTGGCATCTTTATCTCCAAGATGAAGATGGCAAATACACGTCTTCCCACCAGATTCACTCGGCACTTTTGTCCACCGAGCTGAGGGAGGCGGGCCCGTAGCATTTGCTCTAAGCTGTGTCTCACTCCGTCCCTTAGCCGTCTGAGTGAGGTGTGTGGTTTTCCCAGCAGACGGTGAGAGGAAGGAGGAGCCAATGGTTAGAGTGTTCGTTCCTTGGTTCCCTTCCTCTGATGCTGCCTGGGGCTCACGGCTGTGTTCTCAACAGGCGTTTGATCTTCCAAGGAGACCCTCTCTGGAATTTTCCTTCTCATCCTTTCCTTCCCTCTGTCTTTTTGGATGTTTGTTGTGGGAAGAGGTAGCCCCTTGCTTTCACGCTGCCCTTCATGGTATCCTTATATCTTGCCCACAATTGTTCCTTTATAAACAAAGCCTTATTCCAATTTGAGTGCCTTCTATATCCTGTCAGATCTTGATTGACACAGTAGTCTCTAGAATTCTACCCAGGAAAATTATCCATTGTTTCCATAGGTTTTGAGAAGCCCTGCCATCGAAGTGAACCTATGAATAAGTCTGTTCAGGAGAATAGTTACTGTAGACACTTCCTTGCATCTCAATGGAGTGACATCTTTCACCAATTTCATTTTAAATATTGATCAGAGCAGACCATAAGCTAATTCATTTATGATACTTTTAGGCAGTCTGAGAAGTTTTCTTACAAAGGGGAAAAAAAGTCACTGATTTACTGGGAAAACTCTTCCTGAACTGACAGATAGGAGCAACTGTTCTGATACGTGTGCGTGCTTCTGTGTAAGCATTCAGGACAGTTGCTGTTGCGATGCTTAGTAGCAACATGAGATTTCCATATCTTCACCTCCTGTTGTGGTTGCTTGAAATCACAATTTCTGCTGGAGACATGCCACTTAGAGTAAGCAGGGGAAGGGTTATTTAGGCCATGTCTCTGTGTGACTCTTCTTTTCTAAAACAAACGAATGCGTGCGGACCCTTGTGTGTACACGTCTTCCTGATAGCCCGCGTAGCCTGCCGTCTCTTACACCGTCCGCAGCTGTCAGCTGCTGGTGACTCTAGGGAAGGGGGGTTGGTTGCCTCAGTCTCTCCCTTAGTTGCAGAAGCCGTGGTGTGGGCGCGCTTCTCCATGACCCAGACCAGACCTGCTGCCTCTCAGGAGCTCGGATCTGTGAAGGGTGCTTCCTAGAACAGGGGAGAGTTGACTTCTAGTAGAATGGTAAGATATTTNAAGAACACTGGAGTGGGTTGCCATTTCCTTCTCCAATGCGTGAAAGTGAAAAGCGAAAGGGAAGTTGCTCAGTCGTGTCCGACTCTTAGCGACCCCATGGACTACAGGCCTACCAGGCTCCTCCGACCATGGGATTTTCCAGGCAAGAGTACTGGAGTGGGGTGCCATTTTAACATGTGTGTGATGGAGAAGGGATTAGGGCCCAGCCTGTCTGGCTCCAGAGCCAAGACCCCTGGTACTGCCCTCCACTGCCTCCCACCTGCCGGACTGCTCACGTTTAACCCTTCTAACGGTAAGAATGACTTAAAACAAGAGACCTTGCCCCCGATTTAGGTCACCCTGTACATTTGTTCTGGGCTTTCCTAACTGCATTCAGAAGCCACAGCTGTTAGGCCCTGGCACTTTCTTCTTCCCTCTGGCTGCCGAGACCAACAAGTCTTAGAGTTGACATAGGAGGAAACAGGGTCGACTGTCACTCTCGGGCCCTGCATGCTCCTGAGATAGCACCCCTGAGCTGCTGCAGGCCAGGCGTGGAGCAGCCAGCCTGCCAGGACTGCCAGCGGGGTCCCTCCCAGCTCAGCTCGGAGAGACTGTTCAGCCAGGCCCAAACGCAGTGCCCTTACCTTTGCAAAGGTGGACGTGACGCCTTTCTGTGTTGTAACAAGTTAAGTGAAATAACATGTTTGAGTACCCACCATATTGTCTACTTCAGGTAGAACTTTGTGTTTCCCATCCAAATGAAGTTGCTAGTCCAATGGGAGACCTAGGAATTTACATCTGACACTATAGTGTGGTAGTCTGTGAGATACATTTACTAGGCATATATAGAATATAGAGATATTAGGGAGGAAAGGTCCCTCCTGATTCTGGAAAGAGGGAGGAAGGTCCATAAAAAATAGGATTTCTCACTGGCCCTTGAAGAAAATTTTCAGCCTCCTTGGAGCATGATTAATTTCATAGCGATGTATTCCTGTAGGCTCAAGAAGTCAAAGAGAAGGATTGTTTTTCCAGCACTCCAACCTTGCCGTCTAGGAGCAAACCTCACACATATTTTTAACAAATATCTGTTGGACAAATTAATAAACAACAGAATGTAATAACCACAGTAATACACTGTTAGGTCAGACGTATTTTTAACTCCATTTCACTAATGAAAAATTTAGACCCAGAGAGGTTGTAATTTGTCGAAAATCTAGTCAGGAAAAGAGAAAGGATCACAGAATTTCTGACTGTGAAATCTGTGATTGTATTTTCTTAGCAGTTTTGTCTTCCTAATTGGTAACAAAATGGTGGAATACAATCAACTGTTCAAATTGCTTTTGGAACCCAGTGGTGACTGACAAGGATTTCATGTTCCCAGTTGATTTAAAGGGTAGATTTGTTGACAGTTCCCTAATAAGGAGCTGCAACTAAGATCTGCAAACCATTCAGAAAAACATTTGGCACCACATCCAAAACTCGCATGCACATAAACATAGATACACACGTTAGAACTGACTCAGAATTGCTGCTCCCAGAATGAGCCATCTGAAACACGTGGGAATATCAGGAGAAATGAGTGAAGTGGCGGCTCTTCTTGCTTTCATTAAGGGGTAAAGATTCTAGCTCAGTGTCGGTAGCATAGTAGACCCTCAATAGTTGAGGACTGGAAGCGTAACAGGCTGACATAATTAATTAGGTGATTAATTTAATACTGAGCTCTTTAAAATACTCACATTGCTCTTTTGAGGGGGAAAATGTCTTTAGTAGGAGTGGAAGCATAAAATAACTATTACATCCTAGTTGATTTTAAACTTATACAAAGTAATGATACTGTTATTTTTAAATGATAAGGAAATCAAAACAGAAAAACATTTTAAATTAAATGTAAGAGAAATCTCATATAGGATAATTTTTGTTTGGTTTGGTTTTAGAAAATGCATTGAGAAATGGAGAGGTATAAAAATTGGAAGAGGAAGAGAAACATTAATCCTCTGGGATTATTTTATAAACTTCGTAATTTGTTCACCTCAGGGCAAAGTAATCATAAAATCAGTCTGCTGAGAACTTCAAGGTATAGCCCTACAGGAGCTTTAAGCAAAGACATTAATCCCTACTCAGTGTTATTTTTACCCTGCTTAGTCTATGAGTATGATTTATAACGATGGACTATGATTTATCATGTATATCAAGATAGGTTCACATTTTCTAGTGCTGTCTTTGTTTCAGCTCATATCTCTGATGAGAAAATTTAAAATAATTCATCAAGGTAGAATACGACCAAGCTGGAGTGTGTCAAAATGTGAATAAAATATAGATCACAAGTCACATAGCTTCTGCAGACACATGGCCAGGAGACTGTTTACCTTAATTAAGAACCAGTGCTTTTCTTCTATCCTTTGATGAAAATAAGCTCTTTAAAAGTAAGAACTGTGAATTATTCATCCTAGCTTACTTGTGCTTAGCAAAGTGCTTTTTAGATACCCATTTAATGCTCATTAAATAAACCTATTTTTTTAAAGTGTAATAGGTAATAAAGATCTATCCTGAAATGTTCTACTGTATAAAACTTAAACATTAATTTTTAACTGGAAACAATCCCAAATCAATTGGAAGAGATTTTCTATATAATTAAAAAATAAATTTTAAAAGATTCATTTCATACAGCATAGCTTTTAGAGTTAAACAAGTGTGTTTATCAAATGGGAACCCAAGCTCTCAGAGACTTTATTAAAATAAGCTAATATGCAAGGTTGTGATGCAAGAGAGATACATTACTGTGTTTCTCATGATTATTTTGCCACAGAATTTTTTCTTTTCATTGAATATATTTTAGGGAAGGCTGCTGTAAGTGATGCTGCAAATTTCAGATTTTTTTCTTTTGCTGCTATATTTTCTCCATTTTTAAAATAAGGGATTCTTTTCACACAGCATTTCATACAATTCCTCATAGAAGTCCTCATTGAACTTATGTTTCAGATTGAATTTATCTCAGAAAATGAAGACATACTGACTGTATTATTTGTGCCAGGGGAGGATTTTTTTTCCCATAGAGTTTGTAAATGCTCCAGAATGCATAACTGTATCAGCCACATGGCGCCTCTACCTCAGGATTTTCACATTCACTGGCTATATATATATATATATATACACACAGAGAGAGAGAGAGAGAGAGAGAGAATATCTCTTTAAAGAAATATTTATATATATATTTTAATTTTACATCTACTTGAATTCAATTACTTGATAATCATTAAATTTATATATTATGTTCACCATCAGTTTTCTAAAATCTGCATGTTCATTTGCAAAATGTTTTTGAAAATCCAGGTACTTATACTAATAATAACTTAATGTAAAAATACAATCTCAAACCTACCTAGCAATTTGAGGTTTGGAAACATCCAGAAAGTAAAACTAAGAGGTATGTTAATTTTACATTGTTGTTAGATTTTTTTTAACTTTAATCACTAACTTGCAAATCTAAACTGCAAGATAAAATATAAGTACACGTATCTAAGTACATTTTCAAATGAAATTGTTTCATGCTCCTTTGAGAAAACCGACATGTCAAGTGATTTTATTTAAGGTGCTAAACCCAAATTTCTAATTCCTCAGAAGGCAAGTAACTGCAAGGACTGCTAAAGGTCAAAAATTTAGGCCAGAACCAAGAGTGCAGGAAAAGAATTACCAGAAGCAAAGAAGGCACGGGGTAAAAGGACGTCAGCGAGTTCTTTAAAAAGGGAAGAAAAATGAAAGTTTAGGTCATTAAAGATTTAATCGACTAGTCAAAGTCAGAGAGAACAAAGCCATCAAATGAACTCTTAATATGGCCCCATGGAGATTCATCCTGGCCATTAGCCTATCTTCCTAATTACACTAGACAGCTCTCAGACAGGCTGTTGGTAAACCCTGTACTTTTGAGGAACATAATTGGATAATGGCTTGGAAGCGATGAGAAGGATCATTGGATAAGACAGTCTGTATTTCTACTTATAGACCCTGAAGTCTTATTTCAGAAGTTAAAACCCAGTTGTAGATACTTATGGAAAATACTTTTCCTCAAGAAGTAGAGCTTTCCTTGAAAACCAAGCTAGAGTTACTGTTCTATATATCCATGGAAATTTGCTATACATAAATAATAATGACTAATACTTTCACATTGAAAGCTTTAGGCATGAAAAACCTGTGTCACTTATGAAGTTAACCTTGACCCTTCATCAGTCCTTGCAATGCATGACTAAGTGATTATGAGGTGTACCCAATTGCCCGAGTTGTAGGCAGCTCCCCGAAACAGAAATAATCAAGAGAATGAGCCAGGTAACTCTAGCGATTACTGGATTATCAAAATAATAGAAAAAGTAAAGTAGATTTTGAAGTCTGAGCTATTAGAGGAGTCTATGCTAATGAGATTTTTTGAGAAGTGACCATAGCCCCATGCAGTCAGGCTCAGGGACAGGGCTTCTGCTGTGCCCGTCCACAGCCATTGATCCAGTGCAGGGCTGGCTGGTAATTAAGGTTAACAAACAGTTCTTAAGGTCAGCGCTGTATTTATTTCCAAATTGTGAAGAATTTTCTGTATCTGCCAATCAGTTACTTTGTTTATCAATTTCATGAGTAGTATGAATTTTTAAAATTTATACTCTTACCAGATAGAGGGAAATTTGTTCAGAGAATAGTTCAAACTGTCCATCCTTGATCTTAATAAATGTTCCTGGAGATCTCAACTAGGAAAAGAATCTCAATAATTTGGTTCATCCTAAATGTTTTTGAAACTACCATGTAGTATTCATTTATTGGGCCCTCTTGTGTTAGGATATTTCCATAGATTATCTCTAGTCCTGAAAAGGAGGCCCAGTTATACGTAAGTATGTTTATTTTTATTTTGTACAAGAACAGCCAGGAATCACAATAGTTAGCTAACTTGCCCTAAGTGTGCAGTGCTTAGCCTGTCAGAGTCATGCTTGTAAAAATAAAACATTATCCATTTATTGAGTGCTTACTGCCAGCCATAAACTTTTCAAAATGCTGTAGATGCAATATCTCATTTTCTTCTGAGAGGAATTTTATAGGGTGTGTGTCATTGACCCCATTTTCAGTTATGAAAGCTGAGGCTCAGCTACGTGAAGTGATGGGTTCAAGCGCACAGGGCTGTCCAGTGTCGGAGCTGCTGCATCGCTTAGCTGCTCAGTCGTGTCCAGCTCTTTGCGATCCCGTGGGCTGTAGCCTGCCAGGCTCCTGTGTTCCGGGGAGTCTCCAGGCAGGAATACTGGAGTGGGTTACTTTCAGGTTCATTTGACCCCACCTGCTCTAGATTCTGGGAGGGTCTGCAGGAGTGATGGTCCAAGGATGGTCCTGGGGAGTTTCACTTTCTCAGCATCTCTCTCCTTTATACACATCTCCCTACTCTTCAAACGTATTTCTTTTACATAAAAACATAGCAACAAGAAAAACACTGTGTAAAGATCTAGCACTGCCTCAAAGCATGTATTAAAGCAGGGTATGATACCATACGGAAGCAGAAAACTTCTATCGTGAATGGCATTATAGGATTATATAGCGACACATTAAATATATATAAATATATGTATGTGGTTTATATGACGTGACCTTCAGCAGCACCCGTATAACACTTAAACAATTAAGTGAAAGTACATTATATAGTTGTTATCATTCTAAGTTTATGGTACTAATGCACTTGTAAGGTACTTTTCAGAAGGAATGCATCCGTCCCCTAATTGACATATAGGTATGTGACATCCTAGAACATTCTGATACTGTCGAGGTCCAGCCTCAGCAGAATCCAGGGATATCCTCAGGATGGATGACGTCAGTGAATGAAGAAAGATAGAGATAGAGATAAGAAAGAACGACACGGGGTGACCAGGCTTCTTCGGTGAGTGAGGCCCATTTACTTTATTTTTCTTGGGGCTTTTATACCCTGAGTTATACATACAGCAAGGTGAAAAATGCAGCGTCAACTCAACGTTCCATCAGTAATAACTTTTATCGATATCAGGTTCCTTCCTGCAAGAGTCTTATTTTCTGTACATCATCTTCTATTCCAGAGGCCTGTTGATATTCCATGACCTCCTTTTGATAAAGGTTGGTCAGCCAGAATACCAGAACAATGATTTTCCCTTAAAGTGTTTCTTCTTAAATTCTTAGCCTGCATCACCCTTAAAAGTACAGAGTTACATTTCTATGGAGCAAAGATTCAGTGGGCTACAGCAAAGAAAGGACTTATTAACTCAGAGTCTAATGTTGCTAACGCTAAGGCTGCTGCTTGTTATTTCTATATCTTAGCTATATGCACTCCCAGAAACACAATGGATAAGGGATGTGAGAACTTGGCAGCAAGCATAGGCGCAACAATGTTGCAAGAGTCTGGATAAAGCTGCCAAGTAAGCTAGAATGCTAACGGGGGGTTTGAAACACTCCTTTCATGCCCAGGAGATTTAGAAACTAAAGCCCTAAGTTAACTCTTTCCAGAGAAATGTGGTCGGGCCAGCCCCCTGCTAATGTCAGAAGAGCTGGTGAAAGACATGAAATAGTAAGACAGACAGATTCTGGTTTAGGGGGGGTAGATGCTCGAGCAGGTCCAGGGGGTCCTTCGAGTCCTGAGGCCTTGCTTATCAGGACTCTACCGCATGACCTTGTCATGGGTGGGATCTCCCGAGCTGGCTCCCGGCAATATGCAGACCATGAAACTGCATGTCGCATGCCTTTGCAGAGCCTCTTAGGACCACAGAATGGTGTGTCGTACCCAGGGGTTGGTACAGATCCCTTGTTCAGGGCTAGAAGGTGCTGCCCGTTTGCACGTGGATGTGGAGCAGGTGGGGGGAGTCCCCGGCCCCTGACTTCATCTCGTCCGGCCCTGGGGTGAGTAACAGGAAGTAACAAGCCATTTCTGCATCCAACCACAAAGCCCAGTGTGACTTTAGAAAAGCTCCTGCAGAAGGGCACGCGTGGATTTACAGCTTCTTCATTTTTTCTGTTTCTGCTCACACATGACATTTACCTTCTTTGCACGTGAGAGAAGCATTCTGTGGAGCATCCTGCTGTCACTGTCTGCGTGTGAATCTCTTTCTTCATCTCTGGTTCCTCCTCATCTGCTGCGTATTCCCTGTCCCCCAGGCCCCACTAATTCTAATTCTGATGTCTGTGACCTGCTTCTTTAATTGACAACATAATATGAAATTCTTGAAAAATCAAACCCTCTAAGTTGCTTTTGGGCTCCTTCTGTAATATGAAAATCAAAATGAATTTGTTTTTACTTCTGTAGCTTTCAGATGATTCTTTTTATGGATCAGACACCATTAAAGCCAGGGATGGGACCTGAACACACATTCTCTGCCTTTCAATGAATCATTTTGAGTCCAATGCTCAGTGGCTAAGTTGTGTCCGACTCTCTGCGATCCCATGGACTGTAGCCCACCAGGCTCAGACTTTGTCCAAGGGATTGCCTAGGCAAGAATACTGGAGTGGGTTGCCATTTCCTTCTCCAAATATATGAAATAAGTATATGATAATTTGCAGTTTAGAAGTTTTGTTACATTCAGTTTATCTTAGTGCAATTTGTCATATTTTTAAATGGAATCAGCCATCTTTGAATGTTGTGTTAATACAAAGGTATCAATATGTTCATAACATGCGAGGAGATTTTTCTTATATTTTACATATATAGATAAAAATTCTCTCACAGGTTGACAAAAATGCTAAAATATCCAGTTTGACACTTTACCTGTCAGCTTAAATCTGCATTGAGTATATGGGTCATTAACCCAGACAGTATTTGAAATAGCAGATTCACTATCTCCTGTCGTTAATGCTAATTGACCGCATTTCAATCTGCTTTGTAGTATAATTTCACTTGAAAGAAAGATAATTAATTTTTAGTGACCTCGTCATACACTTTCTTTCTCTGATTTGCACTTGATTTAAAAAGGAAATGTTCTGGAGAGCACATTGTTACCCACAGCTTACTCCTTTGCAAGGCAGGATCTCCAACACATCCGCTGAGCGCTGTTTGCCTCAGATGGCTGTCTAATATGAAAGATGTCTATCTTACTTACTTGATCGTGTGGGATGACACAGACTCATCTCACCAAGACTACCCTCCGCGAGCTTTGCTAGGGTTCTCAGGGGCCCATAAGCCACAGGGCCCTGGTGCTGGAAAGGGGTGGAACTGGGAGGCTCGTGTCACAGCTGCACCTGTGTCTACAGTTACCCCACCGCCTGACTCACCGTGAAGAATGAGCGACTGAGTGTGAACAGTGGTAGCCTCTGATAGGGCTATTATGGATGACCCTCCTCTTCTTTATGCTGGTTTTTGATTTTTACAATGAGCAAAGGAGAAAACTCAGCTAAAATATAGCTATTTTTATAAAAGAGAGTAATGTGACCTATATAAAGAGGAATTTTAAACAGCTAGTTGATTAGACCCTAAAGGAATGTGATTTGTCATAGATATAATATGTTCCTCAAATATTTATAAAGGTTAATGATAGCTGCTCTCTGAATATTTCATTCCTTTTAAAGCCACCCAAATCTAGGTAATATTTATTCATTTAAATATTTATTAATTTCGTAGGCTTATAAAAACTTAAGGCTAACTTTTAGGACCATTCAGTGAGAACAGGTTTTTGAAATGATGCAAGCAAGGTATCTCTTTTCATTTATTGTGAATGTAAAGTGTGAATGGACAGGAATCCTATTTACTAAATGGCTTATAAGAGACTGTTTAATTTCTTTTCTAAATCTGTCTCATTTTTAAAACCTATCCTTATTTAGAAATCTATCCTTTAGTAGTGTAAAGGATATATACAGTGTGTTATACTGTATACATTTATATAGATTCTCATAGTTAGAACTAGATAAATAACTATTATATAAGTGGGTTTGCAAGTTTATGTGCTAAGCTGTAATAGCTAATCAAGAGAAGATGACAGTTTAGAATGCGATTCCTTCTATAACCAACCCAAACTATCCCACCCACATTAACCTGACACTGAGCCTTAGAATTTTGTTTTTCGATGACTATTTCAGGGAGAAATTTAGAAACCCTGCTGGACTGCATTCATTCAGAACAGATTCTGATAATACCCAACTCTTTGGAAATGGGTATTTATGGTTTGTTGAACGTTTGCAGTGCAGTGAAAATATGTAAATTGTGGTTAACACAACAAAACTGGAAAATGAAGCTAGTTGTGAGACTTCAGTATCTCTTCTGCTGAGGTGCTTGCGTGTCTGGTGTGGGGGATTTCTGTGGTCTTCTCACGACATGTTTTCTTTGCACTCAGTGTTAAGTCTCATTCAGAGAAGTGGTGAATATCTCTAGAAGAGACCTATCTACTAGATACCTCTTTGTGCGGGTGAAGAGCAGCTCTTATTTAAGAGGTTACTAAGGAGGGATTGGAGGCTGGAGGAGAAGGGGACGACCGAGGATGAGATGGCTGGATGGCATCACTGACTTGGTGGGCGTTAGTCTGAGTGAACTCTGGGAGCTGGAGATGCACAGGGAGGCCTGGCTCCGTTTCATGGGGTCGCAAAGAGTCGGACACGACTGAGTGAATGAACTGAACTGAAGGATGCAGTAATTTGCAGCAACTTGAAAAGCAGGGGCTGTCCTCTGCGCCCTGTGCATAAGCCGNTACTTGATAATCATTAAATTTATATATTATGTTCACCATCAGTTTTCTAAAATCTGCATGTTCATTTGCAAAATGTTTTTGAAAATCCAGGTACTTATACTAATAATAACTTAATGTAAAAATACAATCTCAAACCTACCTAGCAATTTGAGGTTTGGAAACATCCAGAAAGTAAAACTAAGAGGTATGTTAATTTTACATTGTTGTTAGATTTTTTTTAACTTTAATCACTAACTTGCAAATCTAAACTGCAAGATAAAATATAAGTACACGTATCTAAGTACATTTTCAAATGAAATTGTTTCATGCTCCTTTGAGAAAACCGACATGTCAAGTGATTTTATTTAAGGTGCTAAACCCAAATTTCTAATTCCTCAGAAGGCAAGTAACTGCAAGGACTGCTAAAGGTCAAAAATTTAGGCCAGAACCAAGAGTGCAGGAAAAGAATTACCAGAAGCAAAGAAGGCACGGGGTAAAAGGACGTCAGCGAGTTCTTTAAAAAGGGAAGAAAAATGAAAGTTTAGGTCATTAAAGATTTAATCGACTAGTCAAAGTCAGAGAGAACAAAGCCATCAAATGAACTCTTAATATGGCCCCATGGAGATTCATCCTGGCCATTAGCCTATCTTCCTAATTACACTAGACAGCTCTCAGACAGGCTGTTGGTAAACCCTGTACTTTTGAGGAACATAATTGGATAATGGCTTGGAAGCGATGAGAAGGATCATTGGATAAGACAGTCTGTATTTCTACTTATAGACCCTGAAGTCTTATTTCAGAAGTTAAAACCCAGTTGTAGATACTTATGGAAAATACTTTTCCTCAAGAAGTAGAGCTTTCCTTGAAAACCAAGCTAGAGTTACTGTTCTATATATCCATGGAAATTTGCTATACATAAATAATAATGACTAATACTTTCACATTGAAAGCTTTAGGCATGAAAAACCTGTGTCACTTATGAAGTTAACCTTGACCCTTCATCAGTCCTTGCAATGCATGACTAAGTGATTATGAGGTGTACCCAATTGCCCGAGTTGTAGGCAGCTCCCCGAAACAGAAATAATCAAGAGAATGAGCCAGGTAACTCTAGCGATTACTGGATTATCAAAATAATAGAAAAAGTAAAGTAGATTTTGAAGTCTGAGCTATTAGAGGAGTCTATGCTAATGAGATTTTTTGAGAAGTGACCATAGCCCCATGCAGTCAGGCTCAGGGACAGGGCTTCTGCTGTGCCCGTCCACAGCCATTGATCCAGTGCAGGGCTGGCTGGTAATTAAGGTTAACAAACAGTTCTTAAGGTCAGCGCTGTATTTATTTCCAAATTGTGAAGAATTTTCTGTATCTGCCAATCAGTTACTTTGTTTATCAATTTCATGAGTAGTATGAATTTTTAAAATTTATACTCTTACCAGATAGAGGGAAATTTGTTCAGAGAATAGTTCAAACTGTCCATCCTTGATCTTAATAAATGTTCCTGGAGATCTCAACTAGGAAAAGAATCTCAATAATTTGGTTCATCCTAAATGTTTTTGAAACTACCATGTAGTATTCATTTATTGGGCCCTCTTGTGTTAGGATATTTCCATAGATTATCTCTAGTCCTGAAAAGGAGGCCCAGTTATACGTAAGTATGTTTATTTTTATTTTGTACAAGAACAGCCAGGAATCACAATAGTTAGCTAACTTGCCCTAAGTGTGCAGTGCTTAGCCTGTCAGAGTCATGCTTGTAAAAATAAAACATTATCCATTTATTGAGTGCTTACTGCCAGCCATAAACTTTTCAAAATGCTGTAGATGCAATATCTCATTTTCTTCTGAGAGGAATTTTATAGGGTGTGTGTCATTGACCCCATTTTCAGTTATGAAAGCTGAGGCTCAGCTACGTGAAGTGATGGGTTCAAGCGCACAGGGCTGTCCAGTGTCGGAGCTGCTGCATCGCTTAGCTGCTCAGTCGTGTCCAGCTCTTTGCGATCCCGTGGGCTGTAGCCTGCCAGGCTCCTGTGTTCCGGGGAGTCTCCAGGCAGGAATACTGGAGTGGGTTACTTTCAGGTTCATTTGACCCCACCTGCTCTAGATTCTGGGAGGGTCTGCAGGAGTGATGGTCCAAGGATGGTCCTGGGGAGTTTCACTTTCTCAGCATCTCTCTCCTTTATACACATCTCCCTACTCTTCAAACGTATTTCTTTTACATAAAAACATAGCAACAAGAAAAACACTGTGTAAAGATCTAGCACTGCCTCAAAGCATGTATTAAAGCAGGGTATGATACCATACGGAAGCAGAAAACTTCTATCGTGAATGGCATTATAGGATTATATAGCGACACATTAAATATATATAAATATATGTATGTGGTTTATATGACGTGACCTTCAGCAGCACCCGTATAACACTTAAACAATTAAGTGAAAGTACATTATATAGTTGTTATCATTCTAAGTTTATGGTACTAATGCACTTGTAAGGTACTTTTCAGAAGGAATGCATCCGTCCCCTAATTGACATATAGGTATGTGACATCCTAGAACATTCTGATACTGTCGAGGTCCAGCCTCAGCAGAATCCAGGGATATCCTCAGGATGGATGACGTCAGTGAATGAAGAAAGATAGAGATAGAGATAAGAAAGAACGACACGGGGTGACCAGGCTTCTTCGGTGAGTGAGGCCCATTTACTTTATTTTTCTTGGGGCTTTTATACCCTGAGTTATACATACAGCAAGGTGAAAAATGCAGCGTCAACTCAACGTTCCATCAGTAATAACTTTTATCGATATCAGGTTCCTTCCTGCAAGAGTCTTATTTTCTGTACATCATCTTCTATTCCAGAGGCCTGTTGATATTCCATGACCTCCTTTTGATAAAGGTTGGTCAGCCAGAATACCAGAACAATGATTTTCCCTTAAAGTGTTTCTTCTTAAATTCTTAGCCTGCATCACCCTTAAAAGTACAGAGTTACATTTCTATGGAGCAAAGATTCAGTGGGCTACAGCAAAGAAAGGACTTATTAACTCAGAGTCTAATGTTGCTAACGCTAAGGCTGCTGCTTGTTATTTCTATATCTTAGCTATATGCACTCCCAGAAACACAATGGATAAGGGATGTGAGAACTTGGCAGCAAGCATAGGCGCAACAATGTTGCAAGAGTCTGGATAAAGCTGCCAAGTAAGCTAGAATGCTAACGGGGGGTTTGAAACACTCCTTTCATGCCCAGGAGATTTAGAAACTAAAGCCCTAAGTTAACTCTTTCCAGAGAAATGTGGTCGGGCCAGCCCCCTGCTAATGTCAGAAGAGCTGGTGAAAGACATGAAATAGTAAGACAGACAGATTCTGGTTTAGGGGGGGTAGATGCTCGAGCAGGTCCAGGGGGTCCTTCGAGTCCTGAGGCCTTGCTTATCAGGACTCTACCGCATGACCTTGTCATGGGTGGGATCTCCCGAGCTGGCTCCCGGCAATATGCAGACCATGAAACTGCATGTCGCATGCCTTTGCAGAGCCTCTTAGGACCACAGAATGGTGTGTCGTACCCAGGGGTTGGTACAGATCCCTTGTTCAGGGCTAGAAGGTGCTGCCCGTTTGCACGTGGATGTGGAGCAGGTGGGGGGAGTCCCCGGCCCCTGACTTCATCTCGTCCGGCCCTGGGGTGAGTAACAGGAAGTAACAAGCCATTTCTGCATCCAACCACAAAGCCCAGTGTGACTTTAGAAAAGCTCCTGCAGAAGGGCACGCGTGGATTTACAGCTTCTTCATTTTTTCTGTTTCTGCTCACACATGACATTTACCTTCTTTGCACGTGAGAGAAGCATTCTGTGGAGCATCCTGCTGTCACTGTCTGCGTGTGAATCTCTTTCTTCATCTCTGGTTCCTCCTCATCTGCTGCGTATTCCCTGTCCCCCAGGCCCCACTAATTCTAATTCTGATGTCTGTGACCTGCTTCTTTAATTGACAACATAATATGAAATTCTTGAAAAATCAAACCCTCTAAGTTGCTTTTGGGCTCCTTCTGTAATATGAAAATCAAAATGAATTTGTTTTTACTTCTGTAGCTTTCAGATGATTCTTTTTATGGATCAGACACCATTAAAGCCAGGGATGGGACCTGAACACACATTCTCTGCCTTTCAATGAATCATTTTGAGTCCAATGCTCAGTGGCTAAGTTGTGTCCGACTCTCTGCGATCCCATGGACTGTAGCCCACCAGGCTCAGACTTTGTCCAAGGGATTGCCTAGGCAAGAATACTGGAGTGGGTTGCCATTTCCTTCTCCAAATATATGAAATAAGTATATGATAATTTGCAGTTTAGAAGTTTTGTTACATTCAGTTTATCTTAGTGCAATTTGTCATATTTTTAAATGGAATCAGCCATCTTTGAATGTTGTGTTAATACAAAGGTATCAATATGTTCATAACATGCGAGGAGATTTTTCTTATATTTTACATATATAGATAAAAATTCTCTCACAGGTTGACAAAAATGCTAAAATATCCAGTTTGACACTTTACCTGTCAGCTTAAATCTGCATTGAGTATATGGGTCATTAACCCAGACAGTATTTGAAATAGCAGATTCGCTATCTCCTGTCGTTAATGCTAATTGACCGCATTTCAATCTGCTTTGTAGTATAATTTCACTTGAAAGAAAGATAATTAATTTTTAGTGACCTCGTCATACACTTTCTTTCTCTGATTTGCACTTGATTTAAAAAGGAAATGTTCTGGAGAGCACATTGTTACCCACAGCTTACTCCTTTGCAAGGCAGGATCTCCAACACATCCGCTGAGCGCTGTTTGCCTCAGATGGCTGTCTAATATGAAAGATGTCTATCTTACTTACTTGATCGTGTGGGATGACACAGACTCATCTCACCAAGACTACCCTCCGCGAGCTTTGCTAGGGTTCTCAGGGGCCCATAAGCCACAGGGCCCTGGTGCTGGAAAGGGGTGGAACTGGGAGGCTCGTGTCACAGCTGCACCTGTGTCTACAGTTACCCCACCGCCTGACTCACCGTGAAGAATGAGCGACTGAGTGTGAACAGTGGTAGCCTCTGATAGGGCTATTATGGATGACCCTCCTCTTCTTTATGCTGGTTTTTGATTTTTACAATGAGCAAAGGAGAAAACTCAGCTAAAATATAGCTATTTTTATAAAAGAGAGTAATGTGACCTATATAAAGAGGAATTTTAAACAGCTAGTTGATTAGACCCTAAAGGAATGTGATTTGTCATAGATATAATATGTTCCTCAAATATTTATAAAGGTTAATGATAGCTGCTCTCTGAATATTTCATTCCTTTTAAAGCCACCCAAATCTAGGTAATATTTATTCATTTAAATATTTATTAATTTCGTAGGCTTATAAAAACTTAAGGCTAACTTTTAGGACCATTCAGTGAGAACAGGTTTTTGAAATGATGCAAGCAAGGTATCTCTTTTCATTTATTGTGAATGTAAAGTGTGAATGGACAGGAATCCTATTTACTAAATGGCTTATAAGAGACTGTTTAATTTCTTTTCTAAATCTGTCTCATTTTTAAAACCTATCCTTATTTAGAAATCTATCCTTTAGTAGTGTAAAGGATATATACAGTGTGTTATACTGTATACATTTATATAGATTCTCATAGTTAGAACTAGATAAATAACTATTATATAAGTGGGTTTGCAAGTTTATGTGCTAAGCTGTAATAGCTAATCAAGAGAAGATGACAGTTTAGAATGCGATTCCTTCTATAACCAACCCAAACTATCCCACCCACATTAACCTGACACTGAGCCTTAGAATTTTGTTTTTCGATGACTATTTCAGGGAGAAATTTAGAAACCCTGCTGGACTGCATTCATTCAGAACAGATTCTGATAATACCCAACTCTTTGGAAATGGGTATTTATGGTTTGTTGAACGTTTGCAGTGCAGTGAAAATATGTAAATTGTGGTTAACACAACAAAACTGGAAAATGAAGATAGTTGTGAGACTTCAGTATCTCTTCTGCTGAGGTGCTTGCGTGTCTGGTGTGGGGGATTTCTGTGGTCTTCTCACGACATGTTTTCTTTGCACTCAGTGTTAAGT
Source organism: Raphicerus campestris (assembly GCA_006410735.1). NCBI lineage: Eukaryota > Metazoa > Chordata > Mammalia > Artiodactyla > Bovidae > Raphicerus > Raphicerus campestris. Next base: position 181,764 of record SJYW01056807.1, read on the forward strand.
CTCATTCAGAGAAGTGGTGAATATCTCTAGAAGAGACCTATCTACTAGATACCTCTTTGTGCGGGTGAAGAGCAGCTCTTATTTAAGAGGTTACTAAGGAGGGATTGGAGGCTGGAGGAGAAGGGGACGACCGAGGATGAGATGGCTGGATGGCATCACTGACTTGGTGGGCGTTAGTCTGAGTGAACTCTGGGAGCTGGAGATGCACAGGGAGGCCTGGCTCCGTTTCATGGGGTCGCAAAGAGTCGGACACGACTGAGTGAATGAACTGAACTGAAGGATGCAGTAATTTGCAGCAACTTGAAAAGCAGGGGCTGTCCTCTGCGCCCTGTGCATAAGCCGCTCCCAAGTTGAAAGATAAACCACTCTGTGGATGCTCTGTCTTTGTTCTTTCAGCCCGATGGCCGAAAAATGACTAGTCAAATGTTGTTCTCCAAAGGGCTTGACTTGAGATCACATAGTTGACCTCAGCACAGAGAATATTTTGTGGGAGAAATTGTAAACTCCATTAAAGTATGTCCCAGATACATCCCTGGGTATTGGTACTTTTTCCACTAATTTTACTGATCTTGATCATCTCATGAATATTTCTTTGATAGAAGACACTTCTAGTTATTTCACGCTACATGTTTGATAATACAAACAGCCCTTTTAACATAATCACAGTAATCTTTAGGTGCTGTTTTTAAGATGTCAGATGTACTTGGTTTTCCAATTCTTGATTTTTTTTATTTTAAACCTTATTGTCCCCTAGATGAGACAATGTCCCTTCATTAGGATATTTTGTCAGATATTGATGTCAGGGTCTCTCAGTCTTTCTTTTTCTCTCTATGATAGACAGAGATACATAGATACAGATATGGACATAGGTACAGAGATATCCAAATATAGACATATTATAGATTTTATACATACGTGTGTGTTTGTCTTAGTCGCTCAGTCATGTCCGACTCTTTGTGACCCCATGGACTGTAGCCCACCAGGCTCCTTTGTCCATGGGAGTCTCCAGGCATATAGATATACATATAAAATGAAGCTTTGCCTTGGTGCTGTAGTATCTTGCCATCTGTTTCCTCTTCTGTCACACCCAGGTGTCATAATATCTTTACCTCCGCTCCTCAGCTGAAAGAAGAAATGAAACAGAGTGGGCATCCCAGTGGGGAAGTTCCCTTGAGGTCATGGTGGCTCAAAGTATGTTGCCTGGCAGACTTTTCCAGAGCTCACGGAACAGAAGTATTTGAAGACCAAACTAAGAAGACTGAATTACTGGGACTATTACATTTATTTAAGTAGAGAGTGCAAGGCAGGAGGAAGGAAACACCAGGTAACACCCTTAGGACAGCGTGTCAGTGGGCTGGTTTTGAGCAAGTAAGGTAGACCTCTGGGCCTGTGATGGGAAAACTCACCAAGTGTCTGGATATCTGGTAGTCTTGTCTCTGCATAACCTTGTATATGATATCGAGGTATTAGTTCAATGACACAAAAGAGTAAATATTTTACTATTAGCATGTCTATATTATATTTCTGCACATATCCCTGTAACCACAAATGCTCAAGTCAGGGACAGAAATCATTAGCTATTTCTAAACTTTCTAATAATATCAATTTTCTGCTTTTTCATTAATGATGTTTGTTCAGGACAAGTAGAAGCAGGCCTGAGAGCTTTAAGAAAAAATTCTGAAGGAAACTTTAAATGGAAACAACCCCATTTATTTTTTTTCTCCCCAGTGAACTGGAAAGGCCTGCTTTTTTTTTTTTTTAATTTCAGTATGGAAAACTTCAGTATAGATCCCAGATGTTCTAAAAGTACATAATCTGAGAACCAGTGATTTAGTCTGAAGAAAATAATAACAGGGCAACTAAATAACTATTTTAAGACAGTAAGTGGACATTATACACAGGATAGCATCTAGTGAACTTAATTTACCAGAGCCACTATTTTTATCCATTGAAAGCCTGTTGGTGACTAACTCCTGGGGCAGGGGGAGGAGGAGGTTTAAGAGCACTTTAAATGGATATCTCTTATTTGTGTGGATATTGATTTTCTCATTTTTTTGGTTTCTGTTGTATTATGTATTTTACAGCATATATGAAATGGTTTCAAACAATTTGTTGGATGCCAGAATAAGTGATGATTTCATCACTTATTTTTAAAGCTAAGACTTAAAGTCTATTAGAAGAAGAAAAAAGTATCCAAACAGATGTGCTCATTGTTATTCTTTTCGGTGTTCGCAAAGGCTGATATCCAGAGGCTGGGAAATCTGTAATTATTTTATCTTGTCTCAGTTCCCTCTCTGAAACCACATCATGGTCTCTCATTGCCCCGCAGACACAATCAAAACTCCTTAAGAAAATTTATGACTTTTCATTTTTGTTAGCAGTTTAAAAAATTGCATTAAAAAATAACATTTTCTTTCTCAGCCATTTGTACGTCTACTGTTCTGTAGAACGTTCTCCAGAACGTTCTCAAATGTCTCTTGCAAAACTGAAACTGGACCCACTAGACAACAGCTCCTTTCTCCCTTCCTCCCAGCTTCCGACTGTCACTGCTCTGTAAGACGGTCTTGATCTGGCTTCTGCCTATGCTGCTTGGCTTTTGTCCTACCCATCTCAAAACCTGCTCTTGAGGTGCACACAGTCTTCCTGTCCCCCATTCAGACTCTCCCTTCAGGACTTTGGTCCATGTTCTTTCCACTGGTCAGGAGACTCTTCCCCCATCTCTTGTATGGTTAACCTCTGACTCAACTTTTACATTAGACTCTCTTAGAGTGAGTTCTTATATGCACCTTATATTTCCAGTTATCACAATAATAGCTTTAACATTTTCTCTAACAGTATGTGAGCCTTTGAAACTAAACAGGAGCTATACAAATGAGACCACCCATTCTTTCCCATTCTTTTTTTTTTCCTGGCACCATAAGGACTTTTTGACTGAATGAGTGGGTTGGTGCTCAGCCCTACCAGTTGCATGTCCTTGAGTCCATAATTATGATGATGGTAATAACAACTGCAGCAATAGTGATAGTAGTGAGAAGATGCTCTCCCTGATGTTTGCCGAGCAATTTTAGACACTAGGCACTTTTTTGCCCTTGCTTATATTACCTGCTTAATCTTCATGGTAACTCTGTGCAGTTAGATACTGTGATTGTGCTCATTGTCAGAGGAAGAAAAGGCAACAGGGATGGTTAAGTGATTTGTTCAAGGTCACACAGTTCAAAAGAGCAGGACTGTTCCTAGAATCAGACATTTTGAGCCTGAAGTCAGGTTCAGAAATATTGCCGGCGGAAATATTTGGGGCGCCACTGCCTTATATAATAGTGATTATTGTAACCATTTCAAATATGAGTGACAAGCATTAAATGCTCTAATCTGTGGCAGTTCCTTAGTACGATGCCTGATGTGTAGTGAAGATTCAATAAATGACAGCGGCTTCTGTCATAATGTATGTCAAGGGCGCTGTTCAGTGCTTCTAATGACGGAGGCTTTCAATAAATGTTAGCTCCTGTCTTCCCGCGCTGCTCCCTTAATTAGAGCAAGTCTGTACAGTAGAATCAGGTCAGGAGCATACTGCAATGACCGCCAAGAAAATGAAGTCTAATTGGTAGAAGCTGCAGAGAAACAGCGCACATTTAAGAAGAAAACGACATCCTGTAGCTGAGTGCTCAAACTTCTCTGGGATTGTGGTAAAAAAATGTCCAGCGTTTAGATAATGCTTATAACTCTGCAAGCGTGTGCACATTTTTCGTATTGTTTTTACTTCACAGCCGAAGAGAAAGGCTTAGACTATCACAGTTCCCGTCTTACAAGCCTGCACGATCCAGACGCTCAGGTGAGCTCAGCGCTGCGGTGGCAGGAAGGCAGGCCGCCGAGCGGGAGCATCCCCGCGGCGGGAGCATCCCCGCGGCGGGAGCATCCCCGCGGCGGGAGCATCCCCGCGGCGGGAGCATCCCCGCGGCGGGAGCATCCCCGCGGCGGGAGGAACACGCACCNTGCACGATCCAGATGCTCAGGTGAGCTCAGCGCTGCGGTGGCAGGAAGGCAGGCCACCGAACTGGAGCATCCCCGCGGCGGGAGCATCCCCGCGGCGGGAGCATCCCCGCGGCGGGAGGAAGACGCGCCGAACCCGGCTCCGCTCGGGAGAGGGGGAGCCGCGGGACACACAGCTGCGCGCCGCTAACAGCCTCGGCCTTGGCCTGCGTTCCTTCCAAGATGCTATTGGAAGTCTATCTGAAGAGCAGGGAGTGAAAGCTCTGTAAACATGCAGCCCCTAGCTGTAGAAACACTGGATTTTGTCTGATGGATGGTAAAGGAGAGCTGGACATCTCATCACTCCCGACGCACCTAGTTTATTTGGAAACAGGCGAATACATGTTTATGCTCCCCCTCATCCTGGCCCGCTTGGAGCCTCCGTTGGGTCGTGTCTCCCTCTCCATTAGTCCCCAGTCTTCTTCCGCCTGTGGGGACGGTCGCGGAGGGCCTTCCTGCCTTCCTGCACCCACAGCGGTGATCTCCCCTCCTCATCTGGGTCAGGCAGGCCCCGCACCTTCCCGAGCTCCTCACTCTTCGCTCGGCATCCTCCCCTCACCCTGGTGTGCACAGCCTTCTGACCTTGCTGCTTGTGTAAAGGTGTGGACTGTGTCTCCAGCCTCCTCAGACCTTGAATAGGGCAGGGCTTTTGTGTTCACATGAGTCTTTAGTTTGGAATCACATCTGCATATAACTTTTCTTTTTTCTTTCCCGAAGTACCACTGAATGGATATTCATAATGAGGGACAATTAGAAGTTAAGGCACACATTGATTTGTAGCTTTGAATACCAACCTATGAAATGAAACTTCTGACAACAACGCATCAAAGAATTCATGAACCTAATTGTGAGGATTTGTGTGACAAGTGCATCTAATGTCATTACAGCACAATCAGATCCTGAAACCTTCATATGCGACTAAACGATTAATTTCACAGGCACTGAGCCTTCTGTCCTTGTTTACTGTGTGAAAGAGAAAGAGCAGATCTTCTTTTTGAGGTTAATTGTTGCTTTCACTGCTGACACGCCCTCTTTCTTTGCACCCCTTCAGGATTGCCTCTGACCCATGATGCACTTGTGAAAATTGATATTCATGGTTTATGGGCTGCAGGGAATGATTTAAATGGTGACTAATCCCTGGAGGTGTTCAATACTGTTAAGCATGCATGTTGAATAAGGGCCAAACATTTCAAAATGACAATTGTGAGGATACAGAAACCATGTCAAGCCTGTCCAGGCTAACATTTATTTTATTTTTTGTTAGATGTGTAGCCTTTATCATGATTTTATGTAAATATATCTAGTTTATATACATATATGTATACATCTGTATCAATGTTTTATATGCATTGACATTAAACTAATCTAATATTAATTATGACTGATTCTAATAATCTGCATATTTGCTTACCGAACATCTTTGCTCCTTGAAGTACAATCCATGGACAAGCAACATTGGCAACACCCAGGGGAACTTGATATGAAATTCAGCTGCTGCCCTGAACTACTTAGTCAAACTTAGTTTTAACGAGGACCCCCACCCTAAAGTTTTCTATGCATATTGAAGTTTGAGGGCTGTTCTCCATCTCTGTGAAATGTATTCTTTGTTGATGGGCATTAGTATTTGGTTTTGAAACACTGGCATTCCCTGTTGCTCAGCTGGTAAAGAATCCATCTGCAGTGCTGGAAACTCTGGTTCAAATTCCTGGGTTGGGAAGGGATAGGCTACCCACCTCAGTATTCTTGGGTTTCCCTGGTAGCTCAGCTGGTAAAGAATCTGCCTGCAATGCAGGAGACCTGGGTTCTGTCCCTGGGTTGGGAAGATCTCCTGGAGAAGGGAACTGGAGAATACCCCCTCCAGTATTCTGGTCTGAAGAATTCCATGGACTATTCCATAGGGGTGCAAAGAGTTGGACACAATGAGCAATGTTCAGTATGAAAATTGTTGCCATTGTTTTGAGGACGTTTGAGTCCCTAGAAAAATAATTTAATATTTTTCATAACAAAGTCTTCAGATTTTACCTGGAGATTTTATTCTTGAGTCACACAGATGAAATATTGCAAAGAAATATTAAATGTATGTCTTTAATGACTTAAAAGACAAGATTTCATTAGATACTCGGTGTTTGGCAGAGTTCTTATCCCTGAAAGTAGGTCCTTTCTCATGAATGACCCCTTTGTTCTTAGTGGTCATATCTACATTTTATGTAGAAATCTACAGGACTGTCACAGAGTTGTGTATGAATAAAAATTTTGGCCAAGTGGATTTGCTGGATTTTGATTTCCATTGCTCCTTAAAGGCTCCTGGTGGTGCTGCTGAAGATTTGAGTTCTGAGACGACTTCTGCCTGCTGAAACCAGTCAATTCTCGGTCTGCAGCAGCCTGTAACTTCTCCCTGTGTCTGTACATATGTGTGCAAGCATATGTGCACTCAGGCAGACTTAGAACCAGTTTTGAGCAGCTCTAATAGCTTTGTCTGTCAACTGAAGTTCCTTATAGGAACTATGGCAGTTAAGAGAGGTAAATAGAGTACAATTCTGGCCTTCCAGGCATTTGTAATCTAGTGTGCAACATAAATTGAGCAGAAATTGTACCCATATGACATGTAACAAAATAGCCCTTGATTACTTTGGATGGGGTAATGAAAAAGACATTTAAAAAAAAATAAATTGATATTGAACCTTAAAAGATATGTGGCAATCCAGCAGGTGGAAACAAGCAAGCACATTTTAATTGGAAGCAACAATGTGAGCAAAGACAAGAAACCAAATATGGTGTGGCCTGGAGAGGAAATAGTTCCACTGGGGGAAATAGTGGAGAGGACGCTGGAAGCTGGAAGCTAGCTTCCGCAAGGGTCAGAGACTAAGCTGACCCCTCTGCTTTCTATTCAGAAAGTGAAAGCGGGCCACGGGCAAGGCTGAGTGGGGAGGGTCATACGATCTAAACAGAGCCCGCACAGAGGAATCCGGCAGCACACGCAACATGCCTTCGTTATTTTTAAAGATTTTTTGTTCCTTTTTGATTTAGGGAGTTGATTTACTCAGGAAATTATTTAAAAATATCTTATCTCTTGAGCATTAGCTCTCATGTCATAACAGCTCCTGGAGAATTTCTACAACCTCAGGGTTCTCACAAGTAACTAGATACCTTGTTTTTGGTGTAAAGCTGAAATGTATAACACAGTTTAACTCTTTGCCCTTATAATTTATCTAAATTTGTCAACAATTTTAGAGCTGAGATTTGAGATCATATTCAACGACCAAAGGAAACACACAGGATTGTTACTACATATCACTTGACCAGAAGACTTAAATCTTTTCATGAAAAACTCCCAGAAAAAATGGAAACTAAAAGAAAAATAGCAAAAATTAAAGAAAGAGAGCGTTACTTCCATCATTCCATAATATCTGTGTCTTCTCACTTTTCTAATAGCTTAAGTATATAAAGATATTATTCTTGAAAACACTGGGAGACTGAAAATACTCGAGTGGATTAGGAGACACATGTGTTCAAATACTTAAGTAGAAAATCATGTAGTCTTCGAAAGAAAACATCGTGAAGAAGCGTCTTCTTCAACTTGGATATGAAGGACAGCGATCCTCTGTTTCCTGTTTCACTTCCATCCAGGTTTTGTTTAAAGTCTTTATTGACAACTTTTTTCACTGATCTTTTTAAGACAGTGTCTGGAAAGCCATTTTGTCTTGAGTTGATTGGGAATTAGAAAAGAACCATCTCTAAACAAGTTCTACGTATTTGTCTCTGTGTGTGTTAACTCAGTCGTGTCTGACTCTTTGTGACCCCATGAACTGTAACATACCAGGCTCCTGTGTCCATGGGTTTCTCCAGGTAAGAATACTGGAGTGGGCTGCCATTCCCTT
>SJYW01056807.1:200670-275981 GCA_006410735.1 Raphicerus campestris
GGGAGAGGGGGAGCCGCGGGACACACAGCTGCGCGCCGCTAACAGCCTCGGCCTTGGCCTGCGTTCCTTCCAAGATGCTATTGGAAGTCTATCTGAAGAGCAGAGAGTGAAAGCTCTGTAAACATGCAGCCCCTAGCTGTAGAAACACTCTGGATTTTGTCTGATGGATGGTAAAGGAGAGCTGGACATCTCATCACTCCCGACGCACCTCGTTTATTTGGAAACAGGCGAATACATGTTTATGCTCCCCCTCATCCTGGCCCGCTTGGAGCCTCCGTTGGGTCGTGTCTCCCTCTCCATTAGTCCCCAGTCTTCTTCCGCCTGTGGGGACGGTCGCGGAGGGCCTTCCTGCCTTCCTGCACCCACAGCGGTGATCTCCCCTCCTCATCTGGGTCAGGCAGGCCCCGCACCTTCCCGAGCTCCTCACTCTTCGCTCGGCATCCTCCCCTCACCCTGGTGTGCACAGCCTTCTGACCTTGCTGCTTGTGTAAAGGTGTGGACTGTGTCTCCAGCCTCCTCAGACCTTGAATAGGGCAGGGTTTTTGTGTTCACATGAGTCTTTAGTTTGGAATCACATCCGCATATAACTTTTCTTTTTTCTTTCCCGAAGTACCACTGAATGGATATTCATAATGAGGGACAATTAGAAGTTAAGGCACACATTGATTTGTAGCTTTGAATACCAACCTATGAAATGAAACTTCTGACAACAACGCATCAAAGAATTCATGAACCTAATTGTGAGGATTTGTGTGACAAGTGCGTCTAATGTCATTACAGCACAATCAGATCCTGAAACCTTCATATGTGACTAAACGATTAATTTCACAGGCACTGAGCCTTCTGTCCCTGTTTACTGTGTGAAAGAGAAAGAGCAGATCTTCTTTTTGAGGTTAATTGTTGCTTTCACTGCTGACACGCCCTCTTTCTTTGCACCCCTTCAGGATTGCCTCTGACCCATGATGCACTTGTGAAAATTGATATTCATGGTTTATGGGCTGCAGGGAATGATTTAAATGGTGACTAATCCCTGGAGGTGTTCAATACTGTTAAGCATGCATGTTGAATAAGGGCCAAACATTTTAAAATGACAATTGTGAGGATATAGAAACCATGTCAAGCCTGTCCAGGCTAACATTTATTTTATTTTTTGTTAGATGTGTAGCCTTTATCATGATTTTATGTAAATATATCTAGTTTATATACATATATATACATCTGTATCAATGTTTTATACGCATTGACATTAAACTGATCTAATATTAATTATGACTGATTCTAATAATCTGCATATTTGCTTACCGTACATCTTTGCTCCTCAAAGTACAATCCATGGACAAGCAACATTGGCAACACCCAGGGGAACTTGATATGAAATTCAGCTGCTGCCCTGAACTACTTAGTCAAACTTAGTTTAAACGAGGACCCCCACCCTAAAGTTTTCTATGCATATTGAAGTTTGAGGGCTGTTCTCCATCTCTGTGAAATGTATTCTTTGTTGATGGGCATTAGTATTTGGTTTTGAAACACTGGCATTCCCTGTTGCTCAGCTGGTAAAGAATCCATCTGCAGTGCTGGAAACTCTGGTTCAAATTCCTGGGTTGGGAAGGGATAGGCTACCCACCTCAGTATTCTTGGGCTTCGCTACCCACCTCAGTATTCTTGGGCTTCGCTGGTAGCTCAGCTGGTAAAGAATCTGCCTGCAATGCGGGAGACCTGGGTTCTGTCCCTGGGTTGGGAAGATCTCCTGGAGAAGGGAACTGGAGAATACCCCCTCCAGTATTCTGGTCTGAAGAATTCCATGGACTATTCCATAGGGGTGCAAAGAGTTGGACACAATGAGCAATGTTCAGTATGAAAATTGTTGCCATTGTTTTGAGGACGTTTGAGTCCCTAGAAAAATAATTTAATATTTTTCATAACAAAGTCTTCAGATTTTACCTGGAGATTTTATTCTCGAGTCACACAGATGAAATATTGCAAAGAAATATTAAACGTATGTCTTTAATAACTTAAAAGACAAGATTTCATTAGATACTCTGTGTTTGGCAGAGTTCTTATCCCTGAAAGTAGGTCCTTTCTCATGAGTGACCCCTTTGTTCTTAGTGGTCATATCTACATTTTATGTAGAAATCTACACGACTGTCACAGAATTGTGTATGAATAAAAATTTTGGCCAAGTGGATTTGCTGGATTTTGATTTCCATTGCTCCTTAAAGGCTCCTGGTGGTGCTGCTGAAGATTTGAGTTCTGAGACGACTTCTGCCTGCTGAAACCGGTCAATTCTCGGTCTGCAGCAGCCTGTAACTTCTCCCTGTGTCTGTACATATGTGTGCAAGCATATGTGCACTCAGGCAGACTTAGAACCAGTTTTGAGCAGCTCTAATAGCTTTGTCTGTCAACTGAAGTTCCTTATAGGAACTATGGCAGTTAAGAGAGGTAAATAGAGTACAATTCTGGCCTTCCAGGCATTTGTAATCTAGTGTGCAACATAAATTGAGCAGAAATTGTACCCATATGACATGTAACAAAATAGCCCTTGATTATTTTGGATGGGGTAATGAAAAAGACATTTTTAAAAAAATAAACTGATATTGAACCTTAAAAGATATGTGGCAATCCAGCAGGTGGAAACAAGCAAGCACATTTTAATTGGAAGCAACAATGTGAGCAAAGACAAGAAACCAAATATGGTGTGGCCTGGAGAGGAAATAGTTCCACTGGGGGAAATAGTGGAGAGGACGCTGGACNATTGAACCTTAAAAGATATGTGGCAATCCAGCAGGTGGAAACAAGCAAGCACATTTTAATTGGAAGCAACAATGTGAGCAAAGACAAGAAACCAAATATGGTGTGGCCTGGAGAGGAAATAGTTCCACTGGGGGAAATAGTGGAGAGGACGCTGGACGCTGGAAGCTAGCTTCCGCAAGGGTCAGAGACTAAGCTGACCCCTCTGCTTTCTATTCAGAAAGTGAAAGCGGGCCACGGGCAAGGCTGAGTGGGGAGGGTCATACGATCTAAACAGAGCCCGCACAGAGGAATCCGGCAGCACACGCAACATGCCTTCGTTATTTTTAAAGATTTTTTGTTCCTTTTTGATTTAGGGAGTTGATTTACTCAGGAAATTATTTAAAAATATCTTATCTCTTGAACATTAGCTCTCATGTCATAACAGCTCCTGGAGAATTTCTACAACCTCAGGGTTCTCACAAGTAACTAGATACCTTGTTTTTGGTGTAAAGCTGAAATGTATAACACAGTTTAACTCTTTGCCCTTATAATTTATCTAAATTTGTCAACAATTTTAGAGCTGAGATTTGAGATCATATTCAACGACCAAAGGAAACACACAGGATTGTTACTACATATCACTTGACCAGAAGACTTAAATCTTTTCATGAAAAACTCCCAGAAAAAATGGAAACTAAAAGAAAAATAGCAAAAATTAAAGAAAGAGAGCGTTACTTCCATCATTCCATAATATCTGTGTCTTCTCACTTTTCTAATAGCTTAAGTATGTAAAGATATTATNGTGATTTTGTAGCCCAAGTAGAGAAAACCTGTTACTATTTCCACTTTTTGCCCTCCTATTTGTCATGAAGTTATAAGACCAGATGCCATGGTCTTAGTTTTTTGAAAGTTGAGTTTTAAGCCAGCTTTTTCTCTCCCTCCTTCACCTTCATCAAGAGGCTCTTTAGTTTCTCTTCACTTTCTGCCACTAGAGTGGTATCATCTGCCTTTCTGAGGTTGTGGATATTTCTCCCAGCAATCTTGATTCCATTTCGTGATTCATCCACCCTGGCATTTCACATGATGCATTCTGTATAGAAGTTAAATAACCTAGGGAGTTACCTGAAGTGAATTCACTCAGTTGTGTCCAACTCTTTGCGACCCCATGGACTGTAGCCTACCAGTCTCCTCAGTCCATGGGATTTTCCAGTCAAGAGTACTGGAGTGGGTTGCCATTTCCATTTCCAGAGGATCTTCCCAACCCAGGGATCGAACCTGGGTCCCCCGCATTGTAGGCAGACGCTTTACTGTTTGAGCTACCAGGGAAGGTAGGGAGTTACTTAGGTTACTGTAATTTGATTTATTAAAAATAGGTGANTGTAGCCTACCAGTCTCCTCAGTCCATGGGATTTTCCAGTCAAGAGTACTGGAGTGGGTTGCCATTTCCATTTCCAGAGGATCTTCCCAACCCAGGGATCGAACCTGGGTCCCCCGCATTGTAGGCAGACGCTTTACTGTTTGAGCTACCAGGGAAGGTAGGGAGTTACTTAGGTTACTATAATTTGATTTATTAAAAATAGGTGAAACGAATGTGCAAATATTTTAACTTTATAATTGCATGCATTATTTTATTATAGTTTATTATATAATGTTATATATTATATTATATTTTATTATTTATTATAATACATTTATATTTATTATAGTTTGCACATGAATCTGAAAGATAATAGTAATTAATAATAAATGATTCATAATTTCATGTTATACCATTATATTTAATTTATTTTTAAGTATTTCTACACTAAGTTCCCCAAACCAAAAGTAGTTGTTTGAAATCTTCATCCTTATTTTCCAAAGATAAAGAGAATAGCTGTAATCACCAGTGGATACCACATGGATTATTTCTATCTGCATTCCATTCTAGGGTTTTGTTTCTGTTCCTAATGAGATATTCTCATTCTGTCGATCTATTCACATCGATCAATCATTTCCAGTGAGAAAATGCATCATTCATACCTGAGATTTCTAAAAGTATTATTTTTGAGATATAAATTGTGCAGGTATCTATCAAATCCTGTTGATCTGAAAACACTGTAGAGGTCATTTCCTCTGTGATGCTCAGTTGCTGAGTCGTGTCTGACTCTTTGCGATCCCATGGACTGTAGCCCGCCAGGCTCCTCTGTCCCTGGGATTCTCCAGGCAAGACTACTGGAGGGGGTTGCCACTTCCTCCTCCAGGGGATCTTCCCGACCCAGGGATCCGACCTGCATTTCCTGCGTTGGCATGCAGATTCTTCACCACGGTGCCACCTGGGAGGCCCTCGGTCCTGATAAATAGCACTGCTTGCCTTGTGCATCAGAATGGCGTTATCCCCGTAGAGCATTAGACGAATCTTTGTCACCATGTGTTCCTGATGAGTCACTGGGGTCACTGTCAGTGTGAGAACTTGTCCCTTGTGTGACCAGGAAGCCCCGCAGTCAGATTTTTCAGCAGATATGCTCTTTGATTATAAAATGTAACTGCAGTTTTGCTTTGCAAACTATTTGCAGCTCTTTTGAAAATGTGTCTCTTCATTTCCAACTGCCTTCTTATTTACTCATTCTAAAATTTTAGGGGACAAGGTCTTAATAATTTGTTGTTATTGAGCTAAGTGTTATCATTGTTGTTTCCTTGTGCAGTCTTAAATGACTAATTATTTGACTCAAGTTGACTATTTAGAAGGATGAGGACCAGCCTGGGGACAGAGAATAGGGAGAAGCAGGGAAATTGGGCAACGAGCCGACTTGTGATGAGAATCATGTAAGACTCATACGGTTAGTGTGCAATTGGTCCTATGGAGGTTCTCCATCAAGGTCGTGAGTCTGTATAACTTATAAAAGTCAACCGGAACAAAAACAGACACATCGATCAATGGAAATGAAGAGAGAACCCAGAAATGAACCCTTGCACCTGTGGTCAATTAAGCAACAACAGAGGCGTGAAAAGTACACAGTGCAGGAAAGACAGTCTCTTCAGTGAAAGCTGCCTGGAAACTTGGACAGCTACCTATAAAAGAATGGAATTAGGACATTCTCTGACGCCATACACAAAAATAAATTCAAGATGGATTAAATACCTAAATGCAAGACTGGAAACCATAGAACAAGGGAAATATAGGCAAAATAAACACTCTGACATAAAGCATGGCAATACTTTTTTGGACCTGTCTCCTAAAGGAAGGCTCCCCAGGTGGCTCAGTGATAAAGAACCCACCTAACAGTGCAGGAGACGCAAGAGATGTGGGTTCAATCCCTGGGTTGGGAAGATCCCCTTGAGTAGGAAATGCAACCCACTCCAGTATTCTTGCCTGGAGAATTCCATGGACTGAGGAACCTGGTGGTCTACAGTCCATGGGGTCACAAATAGATGGACATGACTGAGCACACACAGCAGAAGCAAAGGAAATGTAAGGAAAGATGACCACATGGGGCCTAAGTAAACTCAGAAGCTTTTGCACAGCAGAGGAGACCATCAGCAGAGTGAAAAGACAGCCTTCTGAATGGGAGAAACTGTTTTCAAATGGTATGACTGATAAAGGGTTAATATCCAAAATATATAAACATCTCATACAACTCAATAAAAAAAAATGGGCAGAAGAACTGGATAGACATCTTTCCAAAGAGGGAACGCAGACATCCACCAGGCACATGAGAAGAAGCTCAACATCAACAAGCATCAGATGCAAATTCAAAGCACAGTGAGACCCAAACCTCATGCCCATCAGAAGGCTGTCATCAGAAAAATCACAATGCCAATGGCGTGGCTGTGGAGTGAAAGGAAACCTCATGTGCTGTTGGTGGGAATGTAATTAGTGCAGCTGCTATGGAGAGCAGTATCGAGACTGCTTTAAAAAGACCAAACTAGAACCACCAGAGCGTGCATGCATGCTCAGTCATGTCTGACTCTGGCAACCCCATGGACTGTAGCCCACCAGGCTCCTCTGTCCATGGAATTTTCCAGGCAAGAATATTGGAATGGGTCCATTCCTGGGTATATATCCTAAAAAAAAAAAACAAACCCAGCAATGATTAAAAAAAATGTGCCCTAATATTCATAGCAGCATTATTTACAATTGCCAAGATACTAAAAGTACCTAAGTGGCTATCAGTAGAAGGATGAAGAAAATGTGGCAGATATATTCAGTAGAATACTACTCAGTCATAAGAACATGCAGGTTTGCCGTTTGTGGCAACATGGACGGACGTGGAGGGCTTTATGCTAAGTGAAATATGTCAGACTGAGAGAGAAATACTGGCTGATCTCACTCATATGTGGGACTTAGGAGAGCAGCAGGCTAGTGACTACGACAAAAAGGGGACAGACTTGCAGATACAGAGAGCAAACTAACAGTCGAGGAGAGGAGAGAGGGACAGTATACGGATGGGGATGAAGGGGTGCAAACTATCATGCAGAAAATAAGCTGCAAGGATATATTGTACAGTATGGGGAATATAGCCAATATTTTATAAAAACTGCAAATGGAGTACAACCTCTAAAAATGGTGAGTAACTCTACTGGACACTTGTAACTTATACAATACCGTATCAACATAATCAAACGGACTCTTTGCGACCCCATGGACTGCAGCCTACCAGGCTCCTCCGTCCATGGGATTCTCCAGGCACGAATACTGGGGTGGAGTGCCATTTCCTTCTCCAGGGAATCTTCCCGACCCAGGGATTGAACCCAGGTCTCCCGCATTGCCGGCAGACGCTTTACCCTCTGAGCCACTCTGTGCAGCATAATCAACTATACTCCCAGTTTTAAAAAGTGGTGAACTTCCATCCAAAACAAACTTCTCAGAGGTAGAAATAAATCTCAATTGGGAACATTCTAGAAAGTTGGTTGCAGTGTCTTTTTTCTGTCTGGGCATAAATAAAATGTATATGCTATTAACAATTTTAATGCACGTTCTAAGAAATATCATCAAGTTACTCCTAGAAACCTACACGTGAATGATTCAGATGGCAAACAGGTGGGAGTGACTTACATTTTCATTCTGTCGCCTTTTCACAATGAAATAGTGCTGAGTGCAGAGGCCGGTATTTTTAATGTTTTAATCTTGTGCCTTAGTATCAAACTGACTGAGCTAGAATCATTTTATTGCTTCTTGTAAACATGTATTTAAGACTATGGAGAAATTTATTTATTTTTCGAATGTATGTTTTAGTACCCGTCTGTCTGAATTATCCATGGCTACATTTTGTATTCTTCAGAAAGGATATTATAACCTCTATGTTAGACGAAGGAAATTGTTTCCATTAGGCATACTGACTGCCAGACAGCAGTGTATTCTACAGGACGACAGGTTATTTGCAATACTTTTATAGATTACTGACACCATCAGACAAGATGCAACAAGAAATCTACAAATAATTAGAAAAATTATTTCTACTCTAGTTCCTTTAGCATCTCTGGAGGTTACTTATGCAAGAGTATACTGTGGAACTAAGTAAAATTTAGCTTTCTAGTTTGAATCCTTTTTCCAAAAACAAGTCAATGTTTTAGTGTTAAGAAAAAATGATTATATAGTACAGAAACTGTAAATGGTTAAGAAATATGGGAAATGATCTCCTATCATTATCAAAGTTAAGTAAAATTTAATGATAACATCCTTCTGATTTCCCCCATCAATAGTTTTAAAAAATTGTTTGGTTTTAAGATGTCTGTTGCTGTTAAGGGTTCAATGAATGGGAATTTTGCATCGCACTGGAGTGTTGATAAAACCTATTTCAAAAATAATTTGTCTCAGTAAGCTTATAAATATTTATCACGTTTAACCTAGGAATTTCATTTATTCTTAGCTATTCAGTAGAAGCAGCAACTACAACAAACTCCCGAGAAGTGCTTTTATGAAATTGTTAATAATGATCTCAAAAGCTAGAAATTACATAATGACGAGTAAAGAGGTTACTGGTGCTTGCTTATGCAGGTTTAACAATGCTGTTTACCAACATTTAACAATAATATTTTAGTATCAATAAAAGGAGGGATTTTGGAGAAGTTGATGTGGTTCTCAGCTGGCTTCCGCACTGGTTGAACAGACAAAACACAAAGTTACAGTTCCTGGAAATGTGTGTAATTGGAGATGAGGACCGGCTCCGGCGGTCGGCAGCCGTCAGCGTCTCCTCACTGCCTGCGAACGCACTGCCAAGCTAGTCCAGGAAAACTTGTCTCACTGTGGCGGAGGGGCTTTCATTTTATTTTGCATTTTGGAGAAGGAAGCTTCCCATCTCTCCTCTGGCACTCCCTCCTAATACTTTGCTGGTCTGTCAGGGTCTCGTCCCACCCCAAATTAGCTACCAGTCTTTGACTGACTCTGGCTTTTTCTTGTAACTTGTTAAACTAACAGCAGTGACTTAACAGACAAGAGTTTATTGACCCCAGAACTGGGAAGGACAGAGAGAGGGACCGTGTAAGACCCCTGACATTTGAAAGGTGATCTAACACCCACATGGAACAGTGGGGGTGTAAAATGTAACATGGGCTCTTGCTGTCCTTGGGGGTTATTTCGAGAACTAACAGAAGGGGCGTTTTAAAGAGATTCGTAACTAGGCAGGAAGGGATGAGTGGGTTTGTGGCTTATCTGTGCAGTTGTTTCTGCCTGTGAATTGCAGCGTCTTATTTTCAGGGAAGCCTGCTGACAGCAGCAGTCTCCAGGAGTGTCACCACCCTGTGTGAACCAGTCAACAAGGGAACTCCAACTCGGAAACGCTCCCCAACCTGCGGAGCCGGCCACCGCCGCCGCCGCCGCACTCTCATGACAGGGTCCAGATGCCTTATAGACAGACTGCAGCTGCTTAAACATAGCGTGTTCAGTGTGTGTGTGTGTGTGTGTGTGTGTGTGTGCGTGCGTGCATGCAAGCGCACGTGCATGTGTGTCTATCTTGGTGCGACTGGGAGAGAGGCCATAACGTACAGTCTTTGTTCTTTATATCCCATTGGACTGTAGGTCACATCATTTAACCAGTCACTATGTGGTTATTGTCTCNACTCTCATGACAGGGTCCAGATGCCTTACAGACAGACTGCAGCTGCTTAAACATAGCGTGTTCAGTGTGTGTGTGTGTGTGTGTGTGTGTGTGTGTGTGCGCGCGCGCGCGCGCAAGCGCACGTGCATGTGTGTCTATCTTGGTGCGATTGGGAGAGAGGCCATAACGTACAGTCTTTGTTCTTTATATCCCATTGGACTGTAGGTCACATCATTTAACTAGTCACTATGTGGTTATTGTCCCGGTCCCCAGGGTCTTTATTGTCCAGCAGGGAACATAAGATTAATATATGTGACAATAGCTTTGACACAAGATAAAATGAGATCAATGCCAGGAGAGAGGCCCACGAGTCAGAGTATAGAAAAATCGCTGAAAAGAGTTAGTAGTTCAAGAATACACAGTCATCGTTCTTAGACAAGACTAGGTTACACGCTCCTCTATTAGCTGTGACGTTGTCATTTCAGATTCTGGGCCTCACTTTCCCTTTACCCTCCTACCAGGAACAGTTTGTGAGTAAAGGGGCAGGGCTGGAGGAGAAGGCTGTGTCCTTTTGACAGCAGTCTGTCCATGATGTGAATTCAAATCTAGAAGGTTACAGCAGTTTGTACACCATTTACACTGTTTTAACCAGCATGATTAGATATTTTAATAAAAAGAATGATTTTATGAGCATGACNAGGCTGTGTCCTTTTGACAGCAGTCTGTCCATGATGTGAATTCAAATCTAGAAGGTTACAGCAGTTTGTACACCATTTACACTGTTTTAACCAGCATGATTAGATATTTTAATAAAGAGAATGATTTTATGAGCATGACCTTTTAAAAAGGTCTGTTTGAGGCAAGACAGGTAATCCATTTTTTATTTCCTTCTTTGCCACTTACCCCTTTCTCAATCTGAGTAAAGAAAAATTAGTCATGAAACATGTATGTATTTAGATGGGAATAGGGAGAGGAGAGTTTTTCTGATTTCATAGTATCTTCCTGGGTGAAACGGGATAGTCATCATTCTAACTCCAAGAGAAAAACGCGAGCTGCCAAAGTGCAAATATTGGCTGAAAACATTTGGCCTTTTTCTGCAAATTAATTATTTTATTCATTCAACCATGTTGTCGTCCTGATCGCTTGGAATCTAGAAACGCCCACTATTTAGTCTGCCACAAAAGGCACCTTGGCTTTGGCATGCCTTCACTGTATGTGTCTAGTAGTCAAATGTGGAGCTAAAGCTCACTAAACCAAAAGTATCTCTGAGTCTCATGAGAATATGTGGTCTGGGTTCCCATTTTCCACTAGGGTTCATGCAGCTAGATTAAGTCTTTATTAAGTCGTTTTCAGCGTCTCCGAGCTCCCAGCCTCCCAAGTCTCCTGATGGAAAGTTGTTTTCTTGATGGACATCAGGGTCTCCCACAGGCACCTGAGAGCCTTTGACCCCGCAGATATCCGGACAGGGTTAGGTCACCTGTGAGCTACTGTTCTTCTCCCACAGGTGGGGCGTGTTCATAGCCATGTCTCAGCTCTGGCCCGGAGTGTGCTGGGGAGGGGACGCAGAAGTGAACTGTCTTCTGGAGGATGTAATATCAGGCTTCCCAGTGGCACCGTGGTAATGAATCTGCCTGCCAGTGCAGGAGAGACAGGAGACTCAGGTTCAAACCCTGGGTCTGGAAGATCTGCTGGAGGAGGAAATGGCAATTCACTGCAGTCTTCTTGCCTGAAAAATTCCATGGACAGAGAAGCTTGGTGGCCTATAGTCCATGAGGTTACAAAGAGTATTATATATACAGTTCATTGACCTACAGTGGATGACGTCAATGGTAGTTCTCATCATCATTAGTAACATGACCACGTTACACATCTTATTTTATCTTAATTATATGCTTCCCTGCTTGTTCAGATGGTAAAGAATCTGCCTGCAATGCAAGAGACCCAGATTCAGTTCCTNATTCTATCACGACTTTCTAAGGTCCCAGCATTATCTTGGTGTAAAAAATTTATCCGAGCGTTTTCTAGAGGGCAGCAAATTGATCCTATTCATCCTTTCTTTGCTGTCATCCAGAAAACACACATATCCATGCAAACAACTGGGGGAGAGAGTCTAATTATTTGTATTAGAATAACATGCATTTCCCAAATCAGGAATCATTGTGTGTCTTTGTGCTCTCAGTTCAGTTCAGTTCAGTCATGTCCGACTCTTTGCGACCCCATGAAGTCCCCGAAATAAAAATATTTTGGAGCAAACAGAAAGCACAGAATATCAATCAGAGTTCTTATTTGCAAGCAACTAATATAAGCGTGAGAGTATATTGCATTTCAGGCTGCTAGAAACTCTAGGGGTAACAGAAAGTAACAGAACAGGAGCTCTAGGGCAGCCAGTTAACCCGGTTTGAAAGCTGTGTGGTTGTGAACAGTGCAGTGATCTCACAACTCCCAGCCGCAGGGAGAGGTCACATCTCCCTCTCTGGAGCAGTGCTCACTGCTGGCGCTGAAGACATTCACCAGAAGTGGCTCCACCCCTTCTCTCTGCTTCATCTCCTTTGCTTCCTGTCCACAGTAGGGACTGAGTGCTTCTGGTTGGCAGAGACGAAGTCCTCGAGCTGTACCCTTGGCTGGGGAACGGAAAGAGTAAGGAATTTTCAGTTGGGTGGTGAGAGTTGGGCTCTGTTTCCAAAGGGAGGAGATTCCAAAATGAAACAGCCACAACTAATGAAAAAGCCCTACTAGTCCTAACATCTAGCTAAAGCTCTTCATCACTGACCTTGGAAGCACCATTTGTGTGGCTCACAAAATTGAGGAAATTAATGTTTGCCAGACTAGAGTTGCCGTAGCCTGCCTGAGTGGCCAGGTGTGGGAATGGTCATGTGAATGTGCTTAATCGAAAAGGTGCAGGACAAAATTCTCACGAGGCAAGCTAAGCAATTAACAGTTGCGCTCAGATGCAAATGACGGATGCTTTTAGATTAGAAGATAGGAAGGTCAAAGAATTGAAGGCCATCTCGTAGCCAATCCTAGAAGCCGCCTGAGGGTGTGCACTGTTATCCCAAGGCCTGTTCTGTGTGAGTAGGGGCTGAAGTTAACATCTTCTCGTTTAGAAAATCCATTCTTTTGTCTTTTTTTTCTGGATAACGATGCCTTTGCTCAGGAGTAATCTTGCTTTCCAGTTCTCAAATGAAGAAGCCTGCCTCAAATGGTGCATTTAAGTTTGCACTGAAGAAAGCCCTTGCGAGGGGTTGTAGGGTAGCAGTGAGCGTAAAGAAATGAGTGTGGCCGTGAAATCTTTGCAGGATAGAACTTGCCTACTTCAGAGGAACCCAAGTGAGAAATCTAAGTATAAGAACCCTTATTAGGCTTCATGAAGTAACTGCCAGTATAATCTGTCTTGCTGAGCTGCATGCCCTTATACTGTACCCATCCTCTGTTCCCAGCAAAAGAAATATGAGGTGAAGGAAGAAATGTATAATGTCGAAAGGGAGCAGAGTTCTGCTTACATTCCTGACGAATAATTTGACTTTCCCTCCCACGTAGATGTCGGGGAGAGCAGTTTTCAGGCGTTTTATTGCCACTAAGGATTGAATTCTATTTTCTGGAATACTGCAGACATCCAGCTTTCTCTTCCTCTGCAGTTGAACAGGATATTGAGAATGTGTCCTTAAAGGGAATAACTTGTCATTTATCCAGATGCCACTGTGCCGCTGGAGCTGGAGCTCAGATTCCCTGTGGAGTTGAGCTGCTGATGGCGCCTCAGTTGTTTCTGCCGCTGCAGCTCCAGACACCCCATCCCTCGCCTCCCCTCTGCCCCTTCCCTGCCTCGCACATCCACAGTGCGTATCCACTGGACTAGAAACTAGCAGCTCCTTTCCCTCTGCTGCAAATCTATCGTCAAATACAAGCTCTCAGTGGAAAAAAGGAAAAACAAAAGCAAAGCCTCCCAAGACTTGCACTGGCGTTTTCGTAGGAGCATCTGTTTGTTTTGCTATGCTGAAAGTCATCCTTGTTTTTGTTTGTCTGCAGTTAGGGGCTTGGCTTTGGAATAAATTGCGGGGACAGTTCTATTACTTTCTCATTTCCTTTCTTTCTAAGCCAGTGTTTTGCTTCTGTTTGAAGATGCTTGCACAGATTACGATCAGTGCCAGCTTCTGTGTTGTTTTATGCTTGAGCATGACTGTAAACACAGTCCCTTTTTGATTGTAATGAGAAGCATGTATGACCAGCACACACGTGCACCCACGCACTGCTCTCATCTCATGGACTGGGCGTGTGAGCTCTGTGCAGTGCATGTCTTGGGCTGCATGGCGGTGATCTAGTTGTTAAGTTGTGTCTTGTCTTACACAACCCCGTGGACTGTGGCCCGCCAGGCTCCTCTGTCCGTGGAATTCTCCAGCCAAGACTACTGGAGTGGGTAGACATTCCCTTCTGCAGGGGATCTTCCGCACCCAGGGATTGAGCCCAGGCCTCCTGCACTGCAGGCAGATCCTTTACTGACTGAGCCACCAGGGAACACAGTCTGCTAATCGTGCAGAAGCAAGTGAGTGCTCCTGCGATGCGTGCCCCTATCTTGAGCACTTTCCTGGGGCTAACTGCAGTAAATGGCTTGAATTTATTTAAATTCAAATTTCTTTTGAAAGAAAATAGCAACATTGACTCCAGCTTGCGTTGGGAGCGCATTAGGTGAGGCGCATCCACTCTACATTCTCCTGAGGGCAGCGATTCCGCACAGAAGTCAGTTGCATAAGCTTCCTGACTGGACAAAGCTGGGTTTGGATCACACCACCACCATTTACAGTGTTTTGACCTTGCGCATATCTCTCTTCTTTGGCTGAAGAATTGATGCTTTTAAACTGTGGAGAAGACTCTTGAGAGTCCCCTGGGCTGCGAGGAAATCAAGGCAGTCCATCCTAAAGGATATCAGCCCGAGGTGTCCATTGGGAGGACTGATGCTGAAGCTGAAACCCCAATACTTTGGCCACCTGATGCGAAGAACTGACTCATTTGAAAAGAGTCAGTTTCCCCCTGATACTGGGAAAGATTGAAGGCAGGAGGAGAAGGGGACAACAGAGGATGAGATGGTTGGATGGCATCACCGACTCAATGGACATGGGTTTGAGTAAGCTCTGTGAGTTGGTGATGGACAGGGAGGCCTGGCATGCTGCAATTCATGGGGTCGTAAAGCGTCAGAGACGACTGAGCAACTGAACTGATATCTCTCTTTCACTGTCTGCAAAAGGGAGTAATGTGTATTTTTTCAGATGCCTGACACAAAAGTTTAAATGAGAGAAACGTCTTTAAAGCCTGTCATACAACATGAAAAAAGAAGTCTGCGGAAAGCCAGTTTCTGTGAATTATGTAGACCAGCTGTGGGACTGATAATTGGAAGACTGGTTGAAAGTCTCTTAGCAAATCAGTTAGACCCACCGGTCGGGACCTAAACATCCAGGGAACATTTTTGCTCCCATTTTCCCCTCCTTCAGTTTACTCTCTGGGGTAAGTGATACAGAGAAAGTGAGACTTGAGGTATCTCGATTCCAGGGTGAAGTTTAGTAATAAAAATACAGTGATTGTGTCGCATCCAATACTCTGAAAGGCAGGGATCCCTATCTTCTCATCATTTTACCTGAGAATGCCTGTGGCCAGGTGTGTATTCCTCAAAGTTCAAGACTATACAATTCTTCTTTGGATAAACTCAATAACCCCAACAAAAGACCTAATGATGCTAAGACCTAGGAGCCCACAACAGACAGCTGGCTCAAGATAAATGCCGCTGCAATAAAAGATAAGGGCAGGATAGGATGCAAAAGAAATTGTCAGACAATTGAAGAAGAACTCTTGGAAACTGGGACTATAATCGCTGAAAAAATTAACAGAGGAATTATAGTCTAAAGTTGAGAGAATTTCCCAAAAAGTATGATGAAAATGAAAGAGATAGGCAATTGTATAGAGAATATTAGTAAATGATATAAGACAATATAGGAAGTCCTAGATCAATTACTTGGAATTTCAGAAAGGGAAACCAAAAGAAAATAAGTGGAATATTATCAAAGAAAGAAAAAATTCAATAATATATGCCAGGATTGGAAAATACAGATCTTTACATTAAACACCACCAGGCATGCGGAACAATGGGTGGGGTAAAAGGTACATGGCCACACAGTTTCGCGCTTTCAGGCATAACAGTGAGAACCAACATCTGAAAAGAAAAGAGGTTTCGTGCAAATGTGTCAGATTTAATTATATGTCTTAAGAGCAATGCTGGAAGCTAGGAGACAGAACAAAGCCCTCTCAATTTCTGCAGGAAAAATATTTTAGAATTATATAGCCAGCCAAAGTATCAATAAGAGTGCAATAAAAATAAAGATAGTTTTGGAAAAGTATGTACAATTCTAAAAGAAGTTTTTGCTCTCTTTCAGTATTTACCATGATGCGCCACCAAAACAATGAAGTCAATCATGAAAAGAAACAGGGACTTTAGCAAGAAGAAAAAGAAGTTCTTTATAGGGGCCGGACTAGAAAATTCCAGTGTGAAGTACTCCAAAAAGCAAAACAAAATAAAACAAATGAGCAAGCCAAAAAAGTAGAATTTATAGGTTTCTGGTGCATTTGAAAATAAGTGGATTAGATGATAGAGCTTTTACAGTTGTCTTTGGGAAGTTTTCACAATGGACCCGTTTAAAAAAATAAGCAAATGAGATTCAAACCAATTATTAATTCTAAGAAAAACAAATTTGTATATTATACTATTTGTCATTGTAATAAAAACATATTACAATGTTTGGATTCAGCAGGGAACAATATTTAATTAGTTATAAATTGTGCAAGCTAATTTTTAATTTAAGTAAGATATTGCTTGAGACGGCAGAATATCCATCCCAATAATGGAAAATGAGTAGAAAATTCCTAAAATGTATATTTTAAGAATTAATTTTAAGGGTTATTTTTTTAAAGAAATATAGCTGTAGATATTAAAATGAACAACTAAAATGTGCTTGTTTCTGAGAAACAAGATTGGTGAGTCAGGAAGGGGGTAGATAGAGGATGCTTGTCATAATAAGCTTTGTAATAGCAATTGAGATTTTAAACTTTCTATTGTATTCATTGTAGCGCTTGCAGCTTACACCATTACTTCTGGAGAGTGAAATTAAAAGTCAAGGAAATTTAACAAGATAGCTAATGTCATTTGGATAGTAAGTGAAAGAACCAAATTTAAATCAAATCTGGTGACTCCAAACTTTCATACTCTCGGTCTTGTCAGTGTCATCAACAACTGTGTGTGTGTGTGTGTGTGTGTGTGTGTGTGTGTGTGTGTGTGTGTGTGTAAACTCTTTTCCTGAGTTAATGAGTAACGCAGTGTGAAGTCCTTTCAAACAGAGACACATGGGGCCGGCTGGACTGGTCAGCGCGCCCTCGTTACAGCTCACAGTCTGTGGTGGTTTCCTTGCGTGTCTTTCTCCAGATGGCTGCACGGCTTTCGGAGCCCTCCCCTTCTCAGTCGAGGCAAACCCACTAAAATGAACACAGGTTATCGCCTGTTTTAAAGAGAAAGAAAACAGTGATGGTGCTCCAGATGTTCCTTCAGCCTGCTCCCTCCATCATCATCCCGGGACAAGACCCTAGACTGTCCAGGAGGGTCAGTGCTCAGTATGGCTTTTCAGTTGCTTCAGAAAGGAGGATCTGTGAACAGACTCATAGCCAAGCTGATCCAGGATAGCTGGATTTCATACCATGCGATTCTCCACCCTTTATCAAGCTTAGGCCTCTCAAGGAAACGGCCTCTGGAAACAGGAAAGTGACCCCAGTTAGTACTATAGTAAGTGGTTAGAGCGCTTTGCCTGACTGAACCCCGAGCAGGTAGACACTTGAAAAGTAGTTGCTTTCGGGTGTGTACACTGGCACAGCACCTTTGGAAGGTAATTTGCTATTTATCTCCTGAATTTTATATTCAGGAGATCCTAAATATCCCTGGTATATCCCTTGATCAACAGTTCACTTGAGAAATTATGTATGTCCAAAGATAACTCACTACATTATTATTATTTTTTTTTTGTAATAAGGAAAGATAGGAAATAACCGAAATTTCTATCATCAGGAGACTGGTTAAATAAGTTATGGTATATTTATATAATGAAATGGTAAGTAATTGCTATTATAAAATTATGAGGATAGCCTTTATGAATTGACTTGAGATTTCCTAGAAAAATATGTTTAAAAACTAAACAGATAAAACCAACAGCCAAAATGTGGAACAGTGTGTATGGCGTTGATGCTGTTTGCATGAGAAGGGTAGAAATTTTATAAATGAATTGGCTTGCATATTATACACTGGAAACCGGGAAGATGAGTGGATGGGGTAAGAGTGGAGAGGACTTTTCCACAGATGTTTTATGTTGTGAGGTTTGAATTTGCTGCTGTGCCAAACGAAGGTGGGGTAGGGAAGAGTTGAGTTGTTTGTTAAGAGACCGTTAAGTTACAAAGTGTTAGAGTCAAGAACAAATGCAACCAGAGAAAAATAGGCTTTCAAACCAAACACTATTTCAACATAATAATTTGTAGCTAATGATATTTGTACTTTATATTTAAAGATAGATATTGTGAAAAATTTGAAATTCCCTCCTTCCACCTCAATAGACATTTTGATGAGAGTTTTCTTGATAAATAAAAGGCCTTTGAAAACAATAAAATATTCAGTACAGAACAGAAGCAGCCCATTTTTAATTGAAAATATNTTTCAGTTGCTTCAGAAAGGAGGATCTGTGAACAGACTCATAGCCAAGCTGATCCAGGATAGCTGAATTTCATACCATGCGATTCTCCACCCTTTATCAAGCTTAGGCCTCTCAAGGAAACGGCCTCTGGAAACAGGAAAGTGACCCCAGTTAGTACTATAGTAAGTGGTTAGAGCGCTTTGCCTGACTGAACCCCGAGCAGGTAGACACTTGAAAAGTAGTTGCTTTCGGGTGTGTACACTGGCACAGCACCTTTGGAAGGTAATTTGCTATTTATCTCCTGAATTTTATATTCAGGAGATCCTAAATATCCCTGGTATATCCCTTGATCAACAGTTCACTTGAGAAATTATGTATGTCCAAAGATAACTCACTACATTATTATTATTTTTTTTTTGTAATAAGGAAAGATAGGAAATAACCGAAATTTCTATCATCAGGAGACTGGTTAAATAAGTTATGGTATATTTATATAATGAAATGGTAAGTAATTGCTATTATAAAATTATGAGGATAGCCTTTATGAATTGACTTGAGATTTCCTAGAAAAATATGTTTAAAAACTAAACAGATAAAACCAACAGCCAAAATGTGGAACAGTGTGTATGGCGTTGATGCTGTTTGCATGAGAAGGGTAGAAATTTTATAAATGAATTGGCTTGCATATTATACACTGGAAACCGGGAAGATGAGTGGATGGGGTAAGAGTGGAGAGGACTTTTCCACAGATGTTTTATGTTGTGAGGTTTGAATTTGCTGCTGTGCCAAACGAAGGTGGGGTAGGGAAGAGTTGAGTTGTTTGTTAAGAGACCGTTACGTTACAAAGTGTTAGAGTCAAGAACAAATGCAACCAGAGAAAAATAGGCTTTCAAACCAAACACTATTTCAACTTATAATAATTTGTAGCTAATGATATTTGTACTTTACATTTAAAGATAGATATTGTGAAAAATTTGAAATTCCCTCCTTCCACCTCAATAGACATTTTGATGAGAGTTTTCTTGATAAATAAAAGGCCTTTGAAAACAATAAAATATTCAGTACAGAACAGAAGCAGCCCATTCTTAATTTAAAATATTTAACTAAAGTCTGAAAAATGGATATATTCAAGGAAGCAAAGTAATTATAGGTGAAAAACATGGTCAAATATCAGAAAATGCAAATAAGTTTTTACTACAATAAGGCACAAAGTTTAAAATGAAATTATCCATTTTAATCAGNTTTAATTGAAAATATTTAACTAAAGTCTGAAAAATGGATATATTCAAGGAAGCAAAGTAATTATAGGTGAAAAACATGGTCAAATATCAGAAAATGCAAATAAGTTTTTACTACAATAAGGCACAAAGTTTAAAATGAAATTATCCATTTTAATCAGTTGAAATTATCCATTTTAATTTATGAATGCAGAGTTAAAACTAATATTTCTCACTAAAGTTCATTACAAGCCATTAATTTCAGCTCTTGGAAATTTTTTTTCATTTAAATAAGATACTTGGTATATTAGTATGTTTATATAAAGTATTCTTCACAAATCCACTGGTACAAAGGAATTATTTAGTAGTGTCAAATGACCAGAAGTCTTATAAATAGTTGTCTTAGGGTTAGTAATTCTATTGAAATGTTACGTACTTAAAAATTAGGCATAGTTACAATTTCAGTTTTTATAGCCATGATATGTGGCTTTAGACAGGTAACTTAAATTCAGTATAATCATTATTTAGACAGTCTCTAAAACTCACCAAAGTTTCTCAGTGTACCATTGTTTTAATCCCTTCTTTCTCCTATACTATTTATCTGTCCATGGGATTCTCCAGGCAAGAATACTGGAGTGGGTTCCCTTCTCCAGGGGATCTTCCTGACTCAGAAATTGAACCTGGGTCTCCTGCATTGCAGGCAGATTCTTTACTGACTCAGCTACAAGGGAAGGCATTATTATTGATCATTAATCCATAATGACCATACTCGCTTCTTTCTAACTTCTTGCCCATACAAGTAAAGAAAATAAAAACAACATGTGGGGAAAAGAAGCAAGTTACCGGGGAGGGGAGTCTAAGGAAGCGAGAATGTGTCCATAACCGTGGAGGAGGCTGGTGGAGGTGGGATACAGGCCTGGGACTCAGCACACAAAATGTAAAAATCAGGGCAATTAGAAAAGTAAAAACCTCCCAAATGCAAAATGATTCCAAATATAAACATCATGTAATTTACAGACATTAAAGCTGTGAGTTATTGAGCTTTTTTGTATAGCAAACATTATGAGTTATTTCATAAAGACATCATCTAATCTAAATTTCCAAACATTTCTATGAAATATTATTGGTTCTGATATTTCAGTTGTATATATATGTAATAGCTGTGTATATACCAGAAACACACACAAATTATAGGTATCCTCACACAGAATACATATAACGTACAGACACATGTGTACGTTCATGCTTGCCGGCCTGGAATATGAAGTGCTTTGCTCATATACCAGAAAGTGGGCAATAGAGCTGGTATTTAAACTGAGTGTCTGACTCCCGAGTCTTTAATCCTACCCACTTTTGTCTCTGTTCATTCTGCTTTCCGCTTGAGTGAGGTTCTCAGTTGAGAAATGGAAATCAGATTTGAATCATCCATTATCAAATGGATGTCCACCAAGATTAACATTTGCAAGGTCCTGGAAGTTTTGAAATGTAAATTACATAGAGCATAGCTTCTATCAGAGACACTCCTGTGCTTCCTACTGTTTTGAGTCTCACAGACTCAAAAATGACTAATAAAGGCTCTTACCAAGAATTATGGATGAGCAAATGTACCTCATATTTTCCACCATAAAGCTGCACTAATTCATTCAACCAAAATTTATTGAACCCAGGCATTGTGTTGAAAATTGCATCTTATTTATGCTTTTCATAAAGATGTGCTTAATTGTATATTGTATAGGCTTCCTAAATACAACAGTATATCAGGAAGCCACTGAATAATAAATCAGGGATACACAATGCCACAGAGAAAGAACTCAGCTAGAAACCAGAACTGTATTATTTGCACATTCACTGGCGACCTGTGTTATCTTTAGTCTCTTAAGAACCCAGTCCTTTCATCTATAAAATGAGATGGACTAAAATCTCTGTATTTAAATCAAGAGCTTATTCTGGGCTGTGAGCAAGCACAAATGAGACAGCAGTGTTAGTAGGAAGAAATAAATAAAACTGTTCAGGTGAAAAACTATGAATCTGCCTCTACAGTGATTTTTTAACTTGTTGAGAAAATATGTGAGAGGAGAATCACTGAATGTGCCCTTATGCCAAGGTGACCGTCACCCACTGGGTGTGTTGATTTAAATGGCTGTGGTTTCTAGGATGTTAAAGTTATGTTTTATGATTAAAAAGTGCCCTGACCTTATTTATACATCTAGATTCATGGCAGTTGTCTTACCGATTATATATACATGTGTGTGTGTGTGTGTATATATATATAATATATATATCAGTTCAATTCAGTTCAGTCGCTCAGTTGTGTCAGACTCTTTGCGACCCCATGGACTGCAGCATGCCAGGCCTCCCTGTCCATCACCAACTCCCAGAGCTTGCTCAAACCCATGTCCATCGAGTTGGTGATGCCATCCAACCATCTCATCCTCTGTCATCCCCTTCTCCTGCCTTCAGTCTTTCCCAGCCTCAGGTTCTTCTCCAGGGAGTCAGTTCTTCGCTTCAGGTGGCCAAAGTATTGGAGATTCAGCTTCAGCATCAGTCTCTCCAATGAACATTCAGGTCTGACTTCCTTTACGATTATATATATACTCATTTTTCTCTGAGTGTTCAACAGCAACATATATATCAATATAGACTCATCTTTCTTTGACTGTTAAGACACAGTAGGTGCTTTTGTATTTTTATTCCCATTCACCTTAAAGGTAGTTGTTGCTGGTCCTATATCACATGTGAGAAAACTGAGACTTGAACTCAGGTAACTCTTTCCCCTCCAAGTAAGCTGGGGAGCTAGGATCTACAACCAGAGCCAGTTCCAAAAGAATGTCGTAGAAACAGTTTGTTCAGAAGGAAAGGTGACTGTTTTATCCCTATAAATAAGATTTGATTACATATATTTGGTGGCACAGGAGTACTTTATCAGTGGGGCTCTGTCCCTGTTACAGGCAGATTCCCCCCCACCGTCCCCTCAAAAGAAAATAAAAGAATTTAGTCCCATGCAAACCAATCATTGCTTTCATAGTTGATCTTGACATTTTAATGAAACAGAAAGAAATACAGACAGACTTAGAAGCAAGTGCAGCCTGCCTCATCAAATCGTCAAAAGTGAAGTGGAGAGAAGAGCGAGCAGCGTGCGGAGGAAGTAAAAAGTGAAAGACACCTTGGCTTTCCATTTTAAAAGAATGGTTCCAGCTGAGAGGTTCCATTCCTGAGCTCCTAGGATTTCAAACGGTCTCTTCACTCTCCTCATCATTTCTAGTTTCAACGTCTGTTTGAAAACTCCCTGGTCCAGGCTTCTAACAAGTACTGGTCGCTGCTGCAGGGTATCTTGTGATCGAACCCGGGTCTTCCGCGTGGGAGGCAGGCGCTTTAACCTCTGAGCCACTGGGGAAGCTACAGAGTGATTTCACCCATGGCAATATGTCTTTCTCCTCGTTCTGTATTTTAATGGTGGAGTACAGAGAAGACAGATGGTGGAATGTGCGGTGTTTGTAACATCACTGCGACTTCTGTGACCCCACGTGCACAGTTTAATCACTCTCCTCTTCAGTTTCTTCATCTGAGTGTTAATGAAGGTGGTGCTTTTCACCTAAGGAGATCTTGCAAATATCCATGAGGTAAGCGTGCAAAACAATTAGCCCAGTACTTAGAGAAGACCATGGCTCTTGAATCTGACAATCATGTTTTAGCATTTCCCATACTGAATCACGTCTTCTATTTGATGTGTGTGTTTATGAATTTTTGGGGGGAAACATACTATATTACCTTCGTTGGGTCAAAGCTGGCGGCAGTTAAGCAGGGCAGTATCGCAGAAAATACTCAATAATAATCATTACTTAGCTGAGGATCAGCTACAACTAGTTCTTCCTTCACCTCCATTACAGAGAAAAGGGAAAATAACTTTGTAAAAGAACTTTGCACAGCTAACAGACTGTTGGTGATTTCCATGCAACTCTCACTGGAGAGTGTTTCTGCTGCTGTGTCTATTCTAAATCTGCACTGCTCTTTGCCATATAACCTCAGAACTTTTATTAAAATTCATTTAAGAACTATTACCATTTTTTAGTTATTAGGCACATATTAGAAGGGTAGATTTCTAGACATCCTTCTATGTTATTAGTCTGACATAGCCATAAATATAAGTTAAATTGAGAAGATTACTTTCAAATATATTGGGTGGGCCTTTTTAGGTATAATGGATAGTTTAACTTTAGACTTAGCATTTTTATGTGATTTTGTCTGAGACTCAAAAAGAAACTACTAAGAATCATATAGTCTGGATTTCTTTAGTGGCAAATAAAATACAATGCTTTAATCCATAAATAGCTGAATTAAAGTAATTTATTGATTACTTCAAACTGGGCCAGATTTATGTAACACAAAACCAAGTTAGATTTGATTTCTCAAGAAAATTGAGATTCTGAATGAAAAATAAAATTTGTGTTTCATCATATTTTTTTCACATATCCTATATACCACTTCACCAAATTCATTTTTCACACAAAATCAGTATTTAGAAAATTAATTCATTGTATATGTAACAAATTCAGCTATCAAAGGGAGATAGCAAAGAATTGGCATTGACTGCAAACCCTTCAAACTAGAGCCTAATTTGGGGAGGAATAAATTGAGTCTTTTATCTATTTTTAAACTTTTCATAGTTCAAAATCATCAGGTGAATGATTTTAAATAATGTGAATTATTTATGAATCTCAACACATCTCCCATCATTTCTTTTCTATGCAAATATACTGAGTTGTGCGTCAGATTTTATTTGGCTTCATTTGTTTATATACAGACTCGGGAAACACTTGCGGCCATGTGTTACTGTGTGTGCGCTGAGTTGCTCTTTGTGACCCCATGGACTGTGGCCTGCCAGGTTCCTCTGTCCAAAGGACTTCTTACAGTGTGCTAAAAACAATGTCTGCAAGTGAGGATAAAAAAAGACAGACAGTCTGTCTTCAATTTATCCACAACATAAAGGAGCCACTAGAGTATTATGCCTTAATTTTTTTTTAAGAAACATACATTTTTACTAAATCTTTTTCAGACTTTATGTTTGTTTTATTCATATACCACTTTTTAAATTTTCAAATTTGTGAAATACATCACAAATCATCTAACAAGGCCTAACATTCATATGAAATATTTGAGAATAAGTTACACAGTATAAATGGAGTTCAGATACTTGCCTTTCCTAATGTTCCATTGTTAGTTGGTTGCTGCACTTTTTTTGACTTTGAAAAAATTCTGCTACTAAGAAAAAGGGACTTCTGCTACATGGGAGACAGAAGAGGAGCTCTTCATTTTACTGATTCTGATCTCAAAAGCCAAGCGCATGTGGATGCCAGTGTTATGATATGATACAATCTGTATAGAAAGTCAGAAGAGAAATACATCCTGGGGTACTTTGTTGATCTGCTAAGGGCAGCTGTAACCAAGGACCACAAATGAGGCAGTCTGCCTGCAATGTGGGAGACCCAGGTTTGATCCCTGGGTTGGGAGGATCTCTTGGAGAAGGGCATGGCAACCCACTCCAGTATTCTTGCCTAGAGAATTCCATTCAGAGGAGCCTGGTGGGCTACAGTCCATGGAGTCACAGAGTTGGACACGACTAAGCAGCTAACATTTTCAAACAACAGGCGCCTTCCCAGGTGGCGCTAGTGGTAAAGAATCTGCCTGTGAGGGCAGGAGACTCGAGAGATGGGATTCGACCATGGGTTGGGAAGATCCCTCGCAGCAGGGAATGGCAACGCACTCTAGTATTCTTGCCTGGAAAACCCCATTGCCCGAGGAGCCTGGCGGGCTGCGGTCCAGGTGGTCACAAACAGTTGGACTTGCCTGAGCGACTGGACACTCAAACAGTAGCCGGGAGCCTGCCAGTCTGCGATCAAGGGTGGTTCCTTCTGGAGCTGTGAGGGTGAATGTGTTCCAGGCCTCTCCCTCGCTTCTGGGGGTTGCTGGCAAGTTCTGACATCCCTTGGTCTCTGCATCACCCCAGACTCTGCCTTCATCCTCCGACCACTGTTTGGTGTGTGTCCAAATTCCCCTTTTGATAAGGGCAGCAGTCATGTTGGATTAGGGACCACCCTAATGCTCTCATCTTTACTTGACTATTTGCATTTGTGATGGTCCTATTTCCACATGAGGGACGTTCTGAGATACTTGAGATGAGGTTGTCAGCATATGAATTTTGGGGAACTCTATTCAGCTCGCAACAGACAATCAACTCTTGGCTCAGATTTACATGAAATGATTTTCCAAGTCTCTGCAAGAATGCATGAGTGCATTCTTACCATCATCTTGTTGGTGTACCTTCATGACTGTTAGAAATTTTCCACAAGTGTGCATAGTGTGAATAATTAAACTTTTACTTCTCCCCATGTCTTCATCCTCTCCACTGCAGCATTTGATCCTGTGCTTAAGACACCATCCTGAGTGGCATCTGCCCCCTCTCCTCCCATCCCTCAAAGTGTTTGTTCTGATCGTGTTTGGTAGACTAGTCAAAAACATTATTTTCCTCATGACTGCTCCTCCCGACTCAGAATCTGTGCCATTCCTCACTATGTAGCTTTTATTTACAAAATTTTAAGATGAGCACTTTCAATGTAAACAGTTGATCTGCTCTACTTAATCAAAACATCTTTAATTTTGAATGCTTTCTTTAGTTCAGATCACTCACTAATTCCCCACTTCAGCTTCTCAGAACAAACACACTTCAGAGTCATCATTCAGAATGTCCTACACTGAATTCTCCCTGGGGAAGTCGAGTCTTGGAAACCTTTAGATGCTGTTGGACCTGTGAACTGCACATGGAGAATATGATGGTCTCTAGTTCACATCCCTTCGCCCTGAGTGAAGCCCCGTATCTCTTTTTCTTGCATTGTGAGTGTTCTCACCGAGACTTTGATTGCATTAACCCTTAAAGCATAGTAGAGTGGGCTGAGCNGATGGTCTCTAGTTCACATCCCTTCGCCCTGAGTGAAGCCCCGTATCTCTTTTTCTTGCATTGTGAGTGTTCTCACCGAGACTTTGATTGCATTAACCCTTAAAGCATAGTAGAGTGGGCTGAGCATGGAATTGCGATCACAGCAGAACTGAATTTGAATGTCAGTTTAGTTTTTCCTTTAGCTCTGAATCCCTAAGCTCCCCTATGCCCATGTTCTTCATCTGTAAACACAGGATAGTAAGACCTGCTTTGAAGACTTTACACTAAATCAGCTAACACAACAGTACAAGGCGGTTAATGCTGCTCGGATGCTGAATTTAAATACTGATCGCTTCCAAAAAGGTACAAGCCCAGACTTAGTTATGTCTATGGGGAGCTATACTGTTTAATTAGCAAAATGATAGCGTACCTGCAGTGCCTCATGGGATGGGACCTTTGATAAGTGTCTTCAACTTNTCTCTCACTGCACTGTCCCTGGCAGCTGCCAGATGTTGGTGTTT
This sequence comes from Raphicerus campestris, assembly GCA_006410735.1. Taxonomy (NCBI): domain Eukaryota; kingdom Metazoa; phylum Chordata; class Mammalia; order Artiodactyla; family Bovidae; genus Raphicerus; species Raphicerus campestris. The sequence goes on from SJYW01056807.1 coordinate 227,791, forward strand.
ATTCTCTTTGCACATGCTGAAATACACGTGCCCAGAGTCCGGGTCAAGGTGCAGGAAGCCCACTAGCTGTGGCCTGCAGGAGCCCTGGTGGGTGGACTTACTTCATCTTCCCTACTGATACCTCTTTAAGCTCTAGCACTTATTTTGTAGCAGAGTACATATTATATAGAACAAACTATAATCATAAATTCATCAATATTATTTATATATACACCAATACTTATTCCTTTTAACATGTATTTACTAACTCCAAGATCTATGTGTCTCCAAATATTACATTGCCACTAACATCCTTTTCATGTTTGTGGTAAAAGTGAAAATGAAAATAGAAAGCTATAGGGTGGCTATATATATATATGCAATAATTTTGCAATTTAAATAAATTTAACTGGTGTAATCTAAGCGATACTGTGCAGATGAAATGCTATTTTGGAACAACATCAGTCCTCTGGGTAGATATTCAAATTGCACTCTATATCTAAGCAAGCTTTTTTTATTTAAACGACTCAAGGAGAGTTATCTGTATTTTTCTAATTACTATACTTCAAAAATTAATGAGTGACATTAAGACATTCTGATGGGAGAGTTTAATAAATGAAATAAGAATATATTATACTGGTGGGCTGCCATCCCTGGCGTCGCACAGAGACGTACACGACTGAAGTGACTTAGCAGCAGCCGCAGCAGCAGACTTAGTGTTTTAGGGCTTTTTTACCTTGACATTATTAAGAACTTATATATTTGATTTAGTGCTATAATGTCTGACAGTTATGTTTGAATCATAGTCATAACCTTATTTTTCATTTTAACAGTAACAAAATTAGCCTTGACCAATAATGCTACGTTAAGAGCTATTTGATTTTCACCAATCTTCTTTGCTCTTGTCTCCATTCTGTGACGCCGCTCTCAGTCCCTTCGTCAGCATGTTTGTTGATGATATTTGAGTTGTGATGTTGCTTCTCGGTAACCTGACCATGGCGTCTTCTGGTTGAGGCAGTTACAGAGCTGAGTGCTGCATGTATTTCTCATTCCCGTGCCTTTCTCTCGCCACTCTGATCCTGACCACGTCTCAGACTCCCACTCGCGTAGACGGTAGCAGCAGAATACGTGAATGCCTGCTCTTTGCCAAGAGAGCTTTGAAATATATGCCGTTTTCTACACATTCGTGTCAGCTGCTCAGTTGCGTCCAGCTCTTTATGACCCGTGGACTGTAGCCCGCCAGGCTCCTCCAGCCATGGGATTCTCCAGGCAAGAGTACTGGAGTGGACTGCCATTTCCTTTTCCATTCTGTACATTTAAAAAAATACTTATTTCTCTCAGCAGTTGGGTTTTCAGAGACATGGCAACTGAAAATTAGGAAGCCAAAGTTAAAATTATACAGAATTTATATATAAATTATACCAAATAAATATAATATTTATAGCAAATTATAACAATATAAATTATACCAAAATTATATATCAGAAGAGTACCTGTCTCTTATACACATCTCAGAAATTCATATGTTGTTTACAGATTAAAGAGATGGGAAACTTAGCTGTGGAGAGGGTCACCAAAGTGATCCTACAGATAAACAGAGCAAAAGTAATTACTGAAAGGGTGGATAACTGAAAATCAAGTGGCGTTTTGCTTTGCCTTGCAGAATTTTATTCTTTCTTCTAGACCTGGAGTCCGCTACTCCAACTGTACCAGCCTTTCAACCTCATGGATGCTTTGTCACGCTTGCCCACAAGTATCATTTCTTACTAGTATTAAAACAACCCTCTGGCCACAAGTCATTNTTGTTCTTTTTTTCTAATTTTTTATAACCCATGGGATTGAAAATTATCAGATTGGCTGAAAAGTCTTAGATAATGAGTTTATGATGATGAAATTAAGATCTGTGAAGGCTATATTTACAACTCTAGTAGATTTAAACTGTTTTATATCAATCTATTTTCAGAGAGCCTTTTATTATTATTAAGAATTAATGAAATTTTCTGACATCACTCTTTTTCATGGAAAGGTCTTTGTTTTAAAGATATTGAATTTCATCCAGTGCATTTGCTTCTAGGAATTACACAAGATCATCTTTAACAAAATAGAAAAATACAGGACAAGAATCTAGAATACCGTGTGTAAAATCAACAGCTAGTGGGGCCCTCCTGGATAGCACAGAGAGTTCCTCAGGTGCTGTGATGACCGCAGGGCTGCTGGGGGTGGAGGAGGGAGGGAGGCTCCAGAGGGAGGGTATATGTGTACATTTAGCCGACTTACTTCTTTGTACAGCAGGGACTAGCACAACATTATAAAGCAATTATCCTCCAATTAAAAAGACATAAGTATGGGAAAATGTGATGGAGGGATTGACACCATCATAAGAAACTGAGCTGTAGGAATTTTGTGGTAGGACTTAGGGGGTTTTTGTTTTTGTTTTAAATCACTGGGAAATTTTTGTTGGATTTTCTGGAATAAAGTTAGAGAGTTACCAAGCTTGGCTGCTACATTCTCATGTTCCTTTTCCCACTGTGAGATCGTCTTAAATTTTTTTTCCTTTCATTTAATTCTTTCAGCCATAGCAATGATATCTAAGACTCAGATGGGAACATAGAATTCTTAGGATTTGTTTAAGCATATCCATTCCAATCACTTTTTTTTTTTTTTTTTAGTTTCCACAGCAACAAAAAGAATTGCATATAGTGATTCTATGAATAATCTCCTGGAAGCCCAAAGTACAGCTTAACTTTATTCTCAAGGCTAGAAATGCTCCTAGAAATAGTCCAAGAAAATTCTACCTTTTTTTTCTCCTGCCATTCTTTTAGCAAGGTTTTCATCCCCAAGAAATGCTTTTGTATTGGAATTTTACTTCCGCTCCAGTGGTGGATGGGAGGTTGCAGTTATTTCCAATCTAGAATCGTTAAAGTTTCCTTCAACTTCATTTATCTCCCAGGAAACATAGTTGGCAGAAACCATGAAGGGAAGAAAAAGCAAAAACAAGTGAACCCAGTGGACACAGAGCAACCTGTGGATAAATTCAGGATGCAGTGATCCGAGGCATCCAGCATAGCTTCTGATCGTTGGTGCTGTCCACACTGTGAGGAGGAAATCATCAGCAGAGTGATCCCAGGGATAAAGTCCTGTATTCACAGTGTAAGGATGATAAATTTATCAGGACAGGAACAGGAACAAAACTTGAGGCAAAACTATCACACTATTGTAAAGCAGTTATCCTCCAATTAAAAATTTAAAAAAGGAAAAAAAAAGATGTACAGCACAGGTAATATAGTCAGTACTTTGTAGTGACTGTAAGTGGAGTGTAACCCTTTTAAAAATGTATAAAAATTAAATGAAAAATCAATTTTAATTAAAAAATAGTCACCAGATGCATGAGCTCTTAAAAAAAGAAAAATTGAAATAAAATAATACTCCTGGAGTGTTTCAAGGAAGATAGTCTCAAAATTCCAACGCTTAAAAAATGATAAAAAGAAAAAAAATGTCTTTGTAAATGTTTTGTTCCCTGACCACCATAAGCTTTCTGAGGAGAGCTTAAAACTCCCAAATGCATTAATTTAATGATAGGAAAATAATGGCCAGGTTTGTTCATACTTGACATTTTGATTCTTATTTTTTTTAATTTGGTATTTTTCACTCTTATCTGCAGGATGATATTAGGTTGCAAAATAGTTTGAACTCAAGCAAGAGCTTGTTTTCACTAGTAAATCTCCCAGATTAAAGGGCAAGTAAATAAAAAGTAATACAGTATTCTGCATTGTAACTCAAAAGGTTTTTTTCAACAAAGCATAAGAAAGCTATTTATAGAGTGAATTATAGTGAAAAGTGTTAGTTACAGACCCCCTGGACTATAGGCCTCCAGGCTCCTCTGTCCACATGATTCTCCAGGTTAGAATACTGGAGTGGGTAGCCATGCCCTCCTCCAGGGAATCTTCCCAACCCCGGGATCAAACCCAGGTCTCCCACAGCCAGGCAGGTGGTTTTTTTTTTTTTTTTTTTTTTTTAACATCTGAGCCACCAGGAAAGCCCAGAGGTAATCATACCCATATCTAGAAAGATTTTTTTTAAATTATGCAATATCTTCATCTTATTCATGATCTTGTATTCATTAAAATGGAAAACTCCCAAGTTTAAAATTAGCTCTGATGTAGTCACAGGGTGCACTCTCCATGGTCCTGACTGAACATCTCAACCTCTGGTGGAAAGACGCACCCTCCCTTCCCTTCTTCATTCTACTGCGAGTCTTGTTTTGATTGGACTAGCTCGTGGCCCTTGAGAGTCAGTAACTGTCGAGTGCGTGTTATTGAGAATGCAGTGTGTGGAAGTTCTCTAGGAGTCTCCTGTAATAAGCCGATGCTTCAGCTGTCTTCACAGATGGTTGGGGGTGCTGGAAGACGAAGGTGTGGGTGGGGCCTGGGTTTCCTCTGAAAAGAGGTAAGCCAGGAGAAATGTTGGCTCCATTTCAGAGGTAATGAATGTGCTGTTCCGCTGAGCAGGCTAGTTTTAAAAATCTGTTTAATACTTGTGTCCATCGACTTTTCAATTGTTACGTAAGGTATAATCTCAACACTTCATTGTGCGGGTTTTGTTTATTTCAGGGGTTTCCCTTACCCCACCCATAGAAGCAAATGAAATCTGCAAGACATTAAAATACCGATGAAAATCTCATTCAAATGAGATAAGACAAAACTGAGCCGGGTGACTCAACATCCAGGCATTGAACAGTTGGAACAGTGAGATGCCCTCAAGCACCCTTGACATGACCAGTTGTCCCCGCTTGCGGACTGTTGCTCTGTGCGAATAGAACGGAGCGTGGGAGGAGCCCTGGTCGGAATGTCTGAGTGGCAGTGTCCATTGGCGGGGTCCTGTGGGACGCTGGGCAAGTCCTTGACCCTCTTTCTCTCTCTCTTCGTATATAAAATAAGGACAGCAGCTCGTTTTCCTCATCTCGCCTAAGTTTTAAGGTCAGATGCGAAGAGCTGACTCGTTGGAAAAGACTCTGATGCTGGGAGGGATTGGGGGCAGGAGGAGGAGGGGACGACAGAGGATGAGATGGCTGGATGGCAACACCGACTCAATGGACGTGAGTCTGAGTGAACTCCGGGAGATGGTGATGGACAGGGAGGCCTGGCGTGCTGCGATTCATGGGGTCGCAGAGAGTCGGACACGACCGAGCGACTGAACTGGACTGAACTGATGATAATGGACTTCTAGTTCTTTCCGTAAGCATATATCGCTGTTTGAATGCTTCATCCGCCCGTCAGCTCCTTTGTTGGAAACTAGATGACGACCCCTAGATGGCGAAATCTCGGTGCGCTCCCCCACCAGGCCATTTCTCCTTGCCAGACAACTGGTCCTTACGGATGCGAGACTTTGCTGACTTCTTGAAAAAACTAAAGTGACCTTCCTTTGCATTTGCTATTATTAACTTGGGAGCCATCTGCGTCTGCTTATCTTGTTAGATAGATCAAGAGTATATTATTAATAACCATGGAGGATATGCCCCCCAGCGGCCCACACTCCTCCCACTCTAGAGCTCCCAGGCAAATCTCAAGTACTTACTGTAAGACCGGACTGATCAGCAGAGCAAGTTTAATCTTTAAAATTTAGAGAAAACGATCAAGGATGTCTTTAAATTAGTATTTCTTTAGCTTTTAAGTTTTACAGTTTCCAGGCCAAAGTAAGTCACAGATGTCAGCAATAGTTTACATAGAATATGTTTTTAAAGGACAAGCTGACTTTTAAGAGCTGAGGCCTGACCTGTGCCTGAATCCTTGCTTACCATCATCTTTTCAGTGTGGACTCAAGGCCCATCACAGGTTACAAAGCTTCCTGAAAGTCTATTTTATAAAACGTTGACTCCCCTGTGCTGTCTCCATTACATACATTTCCTTTTAACTATTTAACACAGCTTGAATTTTTAAAAGTAATTCTCTAGGATTTTTTTTGACTGACCAACTTATGTTAAAAGTTTGATTTGCACTTAAACAGGATTAAATAATGGTAAATATATGCAGTGTATACATTTAATATGCCAAATAGGAAAAGTAATTCATATGAAACAACTAATTCTTTAACGCAGGACTTAAATGAAAATGCTTAGCAAAGGAAATGTCAAATTTAATCATCTTAAATATCTAATTAAATAATTTTAAATTCAATCATGTTTCAAATATAATGGTAAAAACAATAAAAACATTGTCATCAATATATTAAAAAGCCTATTTTTGTAAGTTTTATTGTGTAACANCAAAGGAAATATCAAATTTAATCATCTTAAATATCTAATTAAATAATTTTAAATTCAACCATGTTTCAAATATAATGGTAAAAACAATAAAAACAGTGTCATCAATATATTAAAAAGCCTATTTTTGTAAGTTTTATTGTGTAACATTCAACTAAAGAATAATCTTTGAGAAGGCTTTTGGTATAAAAAGAACACAGATGTATATATATTTCTCTTGATGATTTAATGTCTTGATTCAAGATACAGCAGTCTCATGAGAATCTGTGTATCTGTGTACACAGTGAAAACTGCAAGTTCCCACACATAGTAGGATAAAAAGAAAGTAACAGAGTTAATTCATATTATAGCTGATATCATTTTTAATGTTTTAAAAGAGTGATATTAATAGGATTTTTAAAAAGGCAGAGAATAGGAAAAATATTAACAAAACACATCGGATAAGCAGCTTATATCCAACATATACACAGAAGTCTAAGAAAACAAACAGCTCAGCTTTTAAGACTTTAGGGCGAAAATCTCTGAACAGTCTCCCCAGCAAAGAAGATATTCAGAGGGCAAATAGGCACACAGAAAGGCTCAGTGTCGTGCATCCTTAGGGAACTGCAAATTAAAGCAAGGCACGGATACATACCTGCGGGAATGCCTGGCTTCAAACCACTGACAACACCAAACGCTGGCCAGGATGTGGGAAACAGGAGCTCTCCCTCGTTATGGTGGAGATGCGAAGTGTGCTGCTGCTTGGGAAGACAGTCTGGCAGACTCACAGGACGAAACATACATTTACTGTATGATCCCGCAGTCATTCTCCCTGGCATTCACCCGAATGAGCCGAGAACTTAGCCACATAAAACCTGCACACGAATGTTTATAGCGCTTATTCGTGATTACCCAGACGTGGAAGCACCAAAACGTCCAACAATAGGTAAATGGATAAACCTCAGTATATACATACACTGGAATATTATTTAGTTCTAAACAGACGCGTGTTATCAAACCACAGAAAGACGTAGATAATCATTAAATACATACTGTTCAGTGAAAGAAGAGAGTTTGAAAATACTACATACTGTATGGTTCCAAACATTTGACATTTGGAGAAGGCATAATATGGAGACAGTAAAAAGATCAGTGATTGCCCAGGTTTGGTTTTTGCTTGTTTATGGTGGAAGAGAAAAATAGGTGGAACACAGGGCCTATTTTTGTCTTTTCATACTGTTCATGGGGCTCATGGTGGGGAGGAAGAGAAGGGGACAGAAGATGAGATGGCTGGATGGCATCACGGACTCGGTGGACGCGAGTCTGAGAGAACTCCGGGAGATGGTGATGAACAGGGAGGCCTGGCGTGCTGCAGTTCATGGGGTCACACAGTCAGTCACGACTGAGCGACTGAACTGAACTGAACTGAGGGCGTGTTTAGGATGGAAATTTACAGCTGGCCTTTTAATTTGCTAAGCTGTTTTAAAAATTAATTCCTAGATAGATGAGCTTTTAAATAACATTTTCAACATGTGATAAAGCTTCATGACTTAAAATTTAGGGAATATTTAATGCCATTGTTTGCATTATGTAACACTTGCTACACACCCCACTAAGTATCCCTTGTTTGTATTTAAAGTAATCCTTTGCTATGTTTTTTTTCTCGCTTGGCAAATTTAACTCAAAGCTAGCAGTAAGTTGCTCAGGACAGATACGCCATCACTGGTGGGGCCTCCTGACTCTGAAGTCCATGTTCCTGCTATAGCGGAAGTATTTTGTTTTAAATAGCGTCTCACTATGTTATTAAGTTATTAAGACTTTTACGGGGGTGTGTTAAGTTTGCAGTTCTGCTTTTGTAGGAGCAAAAGAATCAATTAGNGTCCATGTTCCTGCTATAGCGGAAGTATTTTGTTTTAAATAGCGTCTCACTATGTTATTAAGTTATTAAGACTTTTACGGGGGTGTGTTAAGTTTGCAGTTCTGCTTTTGTAGGAGCAAAAGAATCAATTAGAGACACATGTATTCTATTTTAATTAAGGAGAATGTTTTTGGTTGAAAGGTAGTTCAGTTCAGTTGCTGTTGTCTCCGACTCTTTGCAACCCCATGAATCACAGCACGCCAGGCCTCCCTGTTCATCACCATCTCCCGGAGTTCAGTCAGACTCACATCTCTCGAGTCCATGATGCCATCCAGCCATCTCATCCTCTGTCATCCCCTTCTCCTCCCACCCCCAATCCCTCCCAGCATCAGAGTCTTTTCNTGCAAGGCTGCCGTCTCTGGCGTCCTGGGCTCGCTGCCCTGCCCGTAGCCTGCTCTTTAGCCAGCAGTGTGCCCTGCCGCCTGCCGCCTCGCTCTGTGAGACCCTCTCTGCTGTCACCCGCTGCAACAGCTCCGTGTGACATTAAGATGGGACAGAGACGTCAATACGAGGAGGTCTCCACACCGGTTCCTTGTCCTGAATCACCTATAATTCGAAAGCAGAATGCAGTTGCTATCCTTAAGTCAAGGTAAAGGAACTTCTGAGTTAAAGTCAAGCCTAACGAGGCGGATGGACCGGAGCGCCCTGTAAGGAGCACCGTGACTAACGCCGCGAGATGTTCCAATGACTCACGCACCCTCATTTCCCCTCTGCAGAGACATCTCCTAGCTTCGGCCGTGGTGAGCTGTTTACCCACACCTCCCTGCTTGATGCACTGGTTTGTCCTTTTACAGAAGCTCTACACATCTCAGAAATATAGAAGTAAAAACAAATTCACCCAGCATGAATCACATTCATATTTTCCGGAGTTGTCTTTTGATATTCCTAGATAAATGTTAGACATTGATGGTTGTAAAGGAGCAAAATGGATGAATTTCGGTTCAGCAACATGCAATGTGTGTAACGATCACCAGCTTACATCCTGGGCATGGAAAGTCTACTTTTTATTATTGGAAACGGAAAGCTTCAATGTCTGGTACAGTGTCAGAAGCACAGTANGCGGATAAATTTCAGTTCAGCAAAATGCAATGTGTGTAACGATCACCAGCTTACATCCTGGGCATGGAAAGTCTACTTTTTATTATTGGAAACGAAAAGCTTCAATGTCTGGTACAGTGTCAGAAGCACAGTATTGACTTAATAAAGCTGTATCGGATAAGCGCTGACTTCAATGTCTTTTTTTAAAAATTGTGCAGACATAGCCAATGGTTTAGCTCAATTAACTGAAGCAGAGAGATAAATAAGTGAAACCCAACTTTTAATTTATGGAGAAGGAAATGGCAACACACTCCAGTATTCTTGCCTAGGAAATTCCATGGACAGAGAAAGAAGCCTGCCGGGCTACTGTCCACGGGCTCACAAAAGAGTCAGACACGACTCAGCCACTAAACAGCCACAAAAGCTTCAGGCTGAGTGAGAATGCAGCTCCACGAGCTATGACACTCACTTCCTACCAGCCTTGATATGTGTTAAATCAGCGCTTCTCAGCTTTCCCTGTGCGTGCAAGTCATCTGGAGGTTTTGTTAAGATTCTGATCCAGTATTCCTGGAGGATTCTGCATTTCAAAGGAGCTCCGAGAGTCTGAGGCCGTCACTTGGCTTCAGCCTGTGCTTATCACACTGGTCTATACATTGGAACCACCCGAGAAGCTAGAAATGTGATTCTGAATCCCACGCCTGAGATACTAGGATTCGACTGGTGTGGGGTGAGGAGATGATAGCTGCTCCCTAGGGTGGCCATGCCCTCTGGCCCTGCTGAGTTGGGCCACCCAAAGTCCGGGATGTGACCGCTGACCAAGTCCTGCCACCCCTCTAACTTTTAAAGCCAGGACTGTGGTTATTGCTTAATGCAGAATGGAGAGGGAGGCACATCCGGGTGGCTGCCTCTTTTCTGACACCTGAGAAATAGAAGCCTCTTTCTGTGTAGAGACTAGAGGATGAAACCAAGCTAATAAGAACTGAGAAGATCTCAGGACTCTGGCGTTTTTGTTCCGTTCTTTTGAGATCCAGCTACACTTACTGCGTTTAGCCTCTATGAACTGTTTCTGCATCTTTGAAAGTAACTCCTCTTTGGGAGTTATCTAGCTGCTGTCAAATGATTCTTCGCTAAAATAATACCTGATCAATGTAAACAAGAGGTTTTGAAAGTCCCTCTGACTATTAAATTATAGATGAATACAGAGGACATCCCTGGGGACCCAGTGTTTGGGACTCTGCCCTTCTACTGCTGGGGGCTCAGATTCAGTCCCTGATTAGGGAGCTAAGAGCCTGCGTGCTGCGCAGTGTGGCCAAAATGTGTTTTAAAAATTATATATATATATATATATNACAGAGGACATCCCTGGGGATCCAGTGTTTGGGACTCTGCCCTTCTACTGCTGGGGGCTCAGATTCAGTCCCTGATTAGGGAGCTAAGAGCCTGCGTGCTGCGCAGTGTGGCCAAAATGTGTTTTAAAAATTATATATATATATATATATATACACTAAAGAGACCTATACAAATGAATATATGTGTTCACACATTCTCCATGGAAATATGCCACTGAAACAGCGTCTGCTGGAAAAACAGGGACGTGAATGGACNGCAGAGGACATCCCTGGGGACCCAGTGTTTGGGACTCTGCCCTTCTACTGCTGGGGGCTCAGATTCAGTCCCTGATTAGGGAGCTAAGATCCTGCGTGCTGCGCAGTGTGGCCAAAACGTGTTTTAAAAATTATATATATATATATATATATATATGCACTAAAGAGACCTATACAAATGAATATATGTGTTCACACATTCTCTATGGAAATATGCCACTGAAACAGCGTCTTTGCTGGAAAAACAGGGACGTGAATGGACGTACAAGGAGAGATGCTAAGAGACGCCGTGGCGTCTTGCCCGCTGATACCCGGCCATTTTATCCTGCAGTTGTGGTGAGTGATTCTCAGCTCTTTGTCGGAGGCTCACCCAAGAATATAGCTCACAAAACCCGTATTTTAAGTCATTTGGTCCCCTTCCTTCTCCCGCTCCGAGGGGAGCTGCATGAACGGATTTCCTTAGGAAAGTCTGTGTATAACCCCAGTAGCTGGAGGCGCCTGGAAAACTTAAACTCTGGTCCATGAGGTTTGGTTCCATGAACTAATCTTTAAATAGCTGTATACTCACGACGTTCTTAGCACAGTGATATATAATTTGCAGAGGGAAAATGCCTGTATTTTCATGGACCCTCTCGTCCGGGAACTTGTCATACAGTTTCTTTCACTTGTGCGTCATTTTCTAAGTGCCGATATAACTCCGGAACTTAGGACTTGCAGTGTGGTTTTCCACATTTAAATTACAGCTCTGCCACTTTGCGTTGTGTGAAACTGGGCTTCATTTCTTTGCCTGTGGAATGGGAATAATAAAAGTGTCCACCTCGATGCGCACCGACAGGATTACATGATTTCAAGTCAAAGGCTTGGAATAGTCCTTTGCCTATGGTGGGGAATAATTCATAGATTTTAGCTATTATTACTATCATTGCTTTTGCTGTTATTTTTATTCCCAAATCTGTGTTTCTCCCCTAAGCAGAATGATGGTTCTTTAAAGAAAGATGTTGTACCTTTTAATATTTCATCTGTTATCACAGGGCCTCATACTGGCTTCAAGACCCACAGTAGCCCCGGATACAGTGTTATTCCTTTGTATTCTTAGGTTTCACCCGTCGCCATTGCTTTCAGGCCTCAACACACATGTCAAACATGTCTCTTTCACTGAAGCATTATTCTTAGAAAAACGTTCATGCAAACAAGGCCTTCAGGGGAAAAATCTTAAAGGAATATTTCACAAATACCGTTTTCTTGCTGATAAATGTTTCTGTGAAAAATCAACCGCGACTTTGAACAATACTTGATCTCTAGGTTATTGTTTTGGTTTCATAGTTATTCATCTCAAATCTCATAATGTAAAACTGATGTGAAATTAATTGAAGATTATGTGAATGTTGCCAGGAAAAATGACTAAAATCATTTGAATGGCTTCTTAGTTTATCATAAGAATATTATATTAAAATTAAATAAAATCAAGTAAGCAGATACAGCCAGGAATATTTCATTTTAAATTATATTCTAAAATTCCCTGCCTTGACTTTTTAAGTAGTAAAAAGTATTTGCACTGTTGCATAAACACGCCATGTTCTCACCAGTTGAGCTGTAGCTATGTCTTCTAGGGAAGCTTGTAACTTGTATTTTGTTCCTGTGACTAATGCCATGGGTCTTAGTGGTGGAGACATAGAATTTGTTTACAACCCTCAGCCCTGTGTACACTTGCTTTCTTCTTTGGTAGAAGATGCTTCTCATTATCATTTTAAATGAGTTCCTTTCCATTCACCAAAGCCATGCCACAGTAACAAGAAGGCAAGGTAAATTATAAATAATTAAGGCATTAAATGATTATAATCCTTTTGAATATGAGATGTTCCATTATCTTACCATGCATTTGCTTGGATGCTGTTGGATTATGAAGATTGTTTCCAAACCACCATAATATAAAATACATTGAATGATGCTTCTCAAATATTTGTATAATCAACAGACATTTATTATGTACCAACTATCTTCCTCAGGTACTGTGAATACCGACATAAACAGAATACAATCCCCCTCATAATAATCTTTTTAGGGTGGTGTGGACGTAAAGAATGCAAAAAGCGTAGAGAGGACGCACAGTGAGCAGGTTTGTGTTTCCACCTGGGGCGCAAAGCACAGCTTCAAAGAGTGGACGCCTCTGATCCGGGTCAGGAAGGCTTGTTTACTTTGACCGTTCCCTGAGTACCTCCTCCTGCGTCAAGACTTGTTAATAGAGGGTCAGGATGCAGAGCTTTATATGCTCAAAATCTGCGTCCTGAAGATGCGGGATCTGGTGAGGAGAACCGACATTCTAAACAAACAATGATGTCAAGATCCGCACAGGCTGCTGCGAGGACAGGGCAGAGACGGGGAGAACGGAAGATTCTGGCGCAGGCTGAGTAGTTTGGGTGGTTTCTTGGATAAAGTATCACTCAAGCTGAGATCTTAGATGCATAGGTTGGAAGCAGAGAGGAAATAGTAGGAGCAGACACAGCCGTTGGACGGCGTGTCTACAGAAGTGTAAAAGCCAGTTGTCTGTGCCTCGGGAGGCAGAGGAAGGTGCCCTTGTTGAGAGGTATGTTAGACAGGTGGGTAAGAGTCAGATGGCACAAGGCTTTGACCCGGCTTCCCGGTCAGGGTCATCAGAGGAGCAGGGGGAGATGGCACTAGACATTGCCGTGCAAGGCAGGCTGGCTGCAGGATGGATAAGAAGTAAGCCATTTGGCCTCCAGCAAAACAAATAGCTTATACTAGGTAAATTACCTCTTCCATGGGGACAGCTATCTTTTTCATTATTTCTCTCAGGAGAACAATTTGCTTTTACTGGGAATACAGTGTAACCAATCAGCTGTTCCAACAATAATCAATCAGCAGCAGTTTCTCGGGCTCCTGTACAGGAAAAGCGTTTTTACACCATGCGTGTAGATGACGGTCAGGCGTCAGCCCTGTGAGGGTCCCTCGGTGTGTCGGCCCCTCGGGCCCGGCCTCCCTGTGTCCGTGACTTCATCGCCCTCCCTCTGCCTGCAGCTCGCTCTCCGCAGCCTCCTTGGCCTTGTATGGCCTGCTCTCGTGTCCTTGCCCATTCTGTGCTCTGNTCTCGGGCTCCTGTACAGGAAAAGCGTTTTTACACCATGCGTGTAGATGACGGTCAGGCGTCGGTCCTGTGAGGGTCCCTCGGTGTGTCGGCCCCTCGGGCCCGGCCTCCCTGTGTCCATGACTTCATCGCCCTCCCTCTGCCTGCAGCTCGCTCTCCGCAGCCTCCTTGGCCTTGTGTGGCCTGCTCTCGTGTCCTTGCCCATTCTGTGCTCTGAGAGCTTCCTCCGAAATCCTCAGATGGCTGCCCCGGACACACTCAGCCTCTGGCGCTTCAGAGAGGCCTTCCCAGGCTCAGAGACCCACAGAAGCTCCCTCAGCTTCTACCCCGACTCCATCACTCTCTTGTCCTTTTTCTTCTGTAAAGCTGGAACACTTTCTGGAATCATCCTGCCTCGTCTTTACCTAGCACTGTCTTCTTTCTGGGCCCTCTTGCAGAGGGTAAGGCTCGCTGAAGCAGGGCTTCTCCGTCTCACTCACTCTCACCACCCAGCATTTTGAACAGCATCTGCAACATAGCAAGCCTTCAGTAAACACCTGATGAATGAACGAGAAAGGATTCTCATTAGAATACAACAAAATCGAGTCAGTGGATCAGAACCTCATCAGTTTAGTTCAGTCACTCAGCTGTGTCCAACTCTTTGTGACCCCATGAACCACAGCACGCCAGGCTTCCCTGTCCATCACCAACTCCCAGAGCTTGCTCAGACTCATGTCCATTGAGTTGGTGATGTCCTCCAACCATCTTATCCTCTGCATCCCCTTCTCCTCCTGTCTTCAGTCTTTCCAGCATCAAGGTCTTTTCCAATGAGTTAGTTCTTTGCCTCAGGTGGCCAAAGTATTGGAGCTTCAGCTTCAGCATCAGTCCTTCCAATGAATATTCGGGGTTGATTTCCTTTAGGGTGGACTGGTTGGATCTCTTTGCAGTCCAAGGGACTCTCAAAGTCTTCTCCAACACCACAGTTCAAAAGCATGAATTCTTTGGGACTCAGCTTTTTTTATGGTCCAACTCTCACATTCATATATGACTACTGGAAAAACCACAGCTTTGAGTAGACGGACCTTTGTTGGCAACGTCTCTGCTTTTTAATATGCCGTCTAGGTTGGTCATATATTTTCTTCGAAGGAACAAGCGTCTTTTAATGTCATGGTTGCAGTCACCATCTGCAGTGATTTCAGAGCCCAAGAAAATAAAGTCTTATTTCATATATAATATATTTGTGAATAGGAGAGAAAGTGAGATTCAGGAATACTGGGGGATATTGTAAAAATCTGAAATAACTTTGGTTATTTAATGAATAACCAAATAATGTCTTTTAATGAATAAAAGACAGATAGAATCTGCTAATTGTGTTAACTATAAAATTGACACTAATTTGAAGACTACTATAATTTCATCTTGTAAAACGTATTTCCCCTTATCGTATAAAACTGTATAAGAATAGTAATAATAAAGAAGCCACCATTCATTTAAAAGCAACCAAAAAAAGCAAAATAAAATGATGTGTGGTTAAAAAATCACTGAGTTATGAAGGCATTTCATTCTGTTAGAGTCAGACATAATGTTTTCCTGGAAATACATTGCTAAATGTATAGTCTTCTTGATCAGTCTCCATCCTGAGTAGCCACAAATCAAGCTTCTAAATAACATGCAATGAAGAAATGGTTTGTTTCACCTCAGGTTCCATAGAATTGGCACCACACCGTTCCAGACAGTTACGTGTTTATTTAAAAGCTGTCCGTGGATGGATGCATGGGAAAGCTCCTCTGTGTGCTATTCCAGTCTATTTCTTGTTTGGCAGCTCTGACTTTTGGATCCGGTTGTGCTGGTTAGTGGATTTAGTAATTCAGCTGATGGAAGTAGTCATGGTTTGTGCTTCTCAGACATGCAGGAGAAACTCAGTTGACTTCCGGCATTATGCTTCCATTGGTTAACAGATTCAGCCTGCAATTAGAGCACTCTTCCTGTGATCTGGTAGAGTTCCCTACTTATCTTCCCTTCCATACCTTCAAAAAATGCTGTGTTTACATCTCAATTATGTGTTTTTCCTTCCTGAACATCTCTCAGTCTGATTCAAGTTTGCAGGTNCCCTGCAATCAGAGCACTCTTCCTGTGATCTGGTAGAGTTCCCTACTTATCTTCCCTTCCATACCTTCAAAAAATGCTTTGTTTACATCTCAATTATGTGTTTTTCCTTCCTGAACATCTCTCAGTCTGATTCAGGTTTGCAGGTTTAACAACTGAGTAGGCTAGAGTGAGATTTCAAAGTATATCGTGGATTTGTGACTAGGCTTTAGTTTTCTATCGAAGCCAATTGTTGACGTGTGTCTCTAACAGATTTTATTTTGATTGGGGCTGCTACTGATATTTCCAACTAACATTAAATAACAGTCAGGGGTTATTCATGGGGTTAAATGTTTCCCACCCATTATTCAATTTTCCACACAAACTTACTAGCAGTTTATAGACGCTTTGGTTGTTAAGACATTCACATACTCAGATTTGGCCAAAAATGTTTGGCTTGTGTGTTCTAATCGTCAGGATTTGGATAAATACGAAGTAGATAGCACAGGATACTTTACAGACATGCCCGTTACTCTTAGTACAACCGTACTTTTCTATTCCTTCCAGGGCTTCTTCCTAGCACTTCCCTGAAACAGTTAAGTATAACTCTTCTGCTCCATCTCAAGTCCATTGCTAGCCTGTTCCTCCAAGATGCGACTGTGGCGTTTGATACAGACTCAGTAAGACACTGAACATCCTCTCTTTCGTCTCTTTTTCTTCTGCCTTGATGGGAATCAGTGGCATTTCTGACCCTCTCAACATTCTTCTATCTGATTCTGCCTGTGCCCTCTATCATCCTTCTCTCCCTGGGAAATAAATGAGGAAGGGAGGGAGGGAAGAGGTGAGAAAGGGACGGAAGAAGAGGAAGAAAAATAATTGCCTCTGGATCTCCTTTCTTTTCATTTTCTCACCTCTGTTCTTTCTCCTCCCTTCTGCTTATCTCAGTCTTTCACAATTGAGCTGAAGTCCCACTGCCAAAAATAAGTCTTTTACATTGCTCCAAGCTCTAGAGTTTTCTCTTTTTTCTAAACTTCTCTTGCAACAGCACATGTTTTGGAAACAAGTTTGTTCTCTGATCCGTTCACATATATTAATGACATTTTTCCAGCTAGAATATAAGTATGTATAAGAGGAGGGAAAGTAAATTAGCATTTTAGTTAATGCTTCCCACCATCCTTACCTCCCTTCTCTCAGGTCATTCACTAAATATACCTTGTATGGATGGTAAATACTTATTGATGAACCGTTTTCCTGCTTGGAGTCACTCCTATGCTGCTGCTGCTGCTGCTGCTGCTAAGTCGCTTCAGTCGTGTCCGACTCTGTGCGACCCCATAGACGGCCTCCTACCAGGCTCCTCTGTCCCTGGAATTCTCCAGGCAAGAACAATGGAGTGGGTTGCCATTTCCTTCTCCAATGCATGAAAGTGAAAAGTCAAAGTGAAGTCGTTCAGTCATGTCCGACTCTTAACGACTCCATGGACTGCAGCCCACCAGGCTCCTCCATCCATGGAATTTTCCAGGCAAGAGTGCTGGAGTGGGGTGCCATTGCCTTTTCTGACTCAGTATATCCTGACTTAAAAAAAAACAAAACAACAAAACTATTAAAGTCCATATGACTCTCTGAGCTTTATTTGTTGTTCAGTCGCTCAGTCCTGTCCGACCCTTTGTGACCCTGTGGACGGAAGCACGCCAGGCTCCCTGTCCTTCACCATCTCCTGGAGTTCACTCAGACTCACGTCCACCAAGTTGGTGATGCCATCCAGCCATCTCATCCTCTGTTGCCCACTTCTCCTCTTGCCTTCTCCTCTGAACTTTATACTCTTTAGAATAATAATATGAGGCCAATTTTATTTTTATATAATATATAAAGTAACATATATATATATGAAAATAAATATAAAGTAGGCCTAAAATAGTCTGGTTTTGTTTTTATAGTGTTATTCAAAGTCTTTTCAGGGAGGAAAGAAATGAGAAAAGAGGTTTAGGAAAGTATTAAAAGAGGTAACAACCCAGTATTCTTGCTTGGGAAAATCGCACAGACAGAGGAGCCTGGCCGGCTACAGTCCATGGGGTCACAAAAGAGTCGGACATGGCTTAGTGACTAAACAACAGCAATATGACATTTNGAGGAAAGAAATGAGAAAAGAGGTTTAGGAAAGTATTAAAAGAGGTAACAACCCAGTATTCTTGCTTGGGAAAATCGCACAGACAGAGGAGCCTGGCCGGCTACAGTCCATGGGGTCACAAAAGAGTCGGACATGGCTTAGTGACTAAACAACAGCAATATGACATTTATAGGCCATAAAGTATCACAAAATCAGGAGAGGGAGTCGACAGCCCGGATGGGAGGGAAATTCCTGATAGGCGCTATTTCAGCACCAGAGTCAGTACAGTCCTTATAAGGTCTTGAGTGTCCTGACCCGATTTTATTTATATTTTACATTATTATTTTCAGAATTCCTTTTATCTGTATTTTATATGTGCTTTATATTGTGTCCTGTGTACATGGAGAGCTTCAGACATTTATTTTTAGAAATGTCACAGACTTTGGAAATTGTCTTTATGTCAAACTGTACATATCTGAATATGCTATTCAACCATTCTTTTAATTATAAGCAAAGCCTGTTTCAAAAAAAAATAAAAACGGGATATGATTTTGGAATCACCAGATCAATTATTCTTCTTTTCCAAAAATACCTGCATGTCTTATTTTGCATAGCAGGCTTCAGTGGAGATGAGTGCTAATGTTAAAAAGAGTTGTGCTAAAGCTGTCAATGAAATCTATACACCTGCACTTTCATGGTTTTCTTTTTTTTTTTGGATGAGACTTTAGGGCTTCCTTGGTGTCTCAGATGGTAAAGAATCTGCCTGCCTGGGGACACCAGGGTTTGATCCCTGGGTTGGGAAGACTCCCTGGGGAAGGGAATGGCAACCCACTTCAGTATTCTTGCCTGGAGAATCCCGTGGACCAAGGACCCTGGAGGGCTACGGTCTGTGGGCTCACAGAGTCAGATAAGACTGAACGAATCTCTGTCTATTATAAAACTTTCAGCTTTCATTTCTATTTTCTGTCTTGTATTTACTTTGAAATTTTGAATATAATATTTATGCTCATTTTGTCTTAAAGTCATTGACCTTATATATCTGTTTGCATAAACCTCTATCAAATTTAGCTTTTATAACATCTGGATGTAAGTAGCTAAATGAATTTTTTTTCATCCTGTTATTAGGCCTGGTGGGGGAGCAGGTCATTGTCTGGCGAGGCAGGGGATGCCAAGGAGAAGAGGGGGAGGGAGAGAGGGTCGATGGTCCTGAAATGTGTCCATGTACAGAAAACTGCAGAGGCTGGAAATGTTATTGGAAGGATGGTTCCTAAGGAAGGATAGTGAGAAGGAGAGGAAGGAGGAGGGTGAAGGTGACGCAGAAGGGGGTCTTCTGCAGACATGAGCCAAGGCCAGGCCTTTCCAGCCCACCTCATTTATGCTTCCTTCCCTGGGGGCCAGAGTCTAGAAGGGCCACCCAACAGTGCAGTTAACCCAAGGANGATGGTTCCTAAGGAAGGATAGTGAGAAGGAGAGGAAGGAGGAGGGTGAAGGTGACGCAGAAGGGGGTCTTCTGCAGACGTGAGCCAAGGCCAGGCCTTTCCAGCCCACCTCATTTATGCTTCCTTCCCCGGGGGCCAGAGTCTAGAAGGGCCACCCAACAGTGCAGTTAACCCAAGGAAGAGAAGACAGAGACCAGTTAAATGTCTCGGGGTGTGTGTGTGCATAGAAGNCCTGGGAAATAAATGAGGAAGGGAGGGAGGGAAGAGGTGAGAAAGGGACGGAAGAAGAGGAAGAAAAATAATTGCCTCTGGATCTCCTTTCTTTTCATTTTCTCACCTCTGTTCTTTCTCCTCCCTTCTGCTTATCTCAGTCTTTCACAATTGAGCTGAAGTCCCACTGCCAAAAATAAGTCTTTTACATTGCTCCAAGCTCTAGAGTTTTCTCTTTTTTCTAAACTTCTCTTGCAACAGCACATGTTTTGGAAACAAGTTTGTTCTCTGATCCGTTCACATATATTAATGACATTTTTCCAGCTAGAATATAAGTATGTATAAGAGGAGGGAAAGTAAATTAGCATTTTAGTTAATGCTTCCCACCATCCTTACCTCCCTTCTCTCAGGTCATTCACTAAATATACCTTGTATGGATGGTAACTACTTATTGATGAACCGTTTTCCTGCTTGGAGTCACTCCTATGCTGCTGCTGCTGCTGCTGCTAAGTCGTTTCAGTCGTGTCCGACTCTGTGCGACCCCATAGACGGCCTCCTACCAGGCTCCCCTGTCCCTGGGATTCTCCAGGCAAGAACAATGGAGTGGGTTGCCATTTCCTTCTCCAATGCATGAAAGTGAAAAGTCAAAGTGAAGTCGTTCAGTCATGTCCGACTCTTAACGACTCCATGGACTGCAGCCCACCAGGCTCCTCCATCCATGGAATTTTCCAGGCAAGAGTGCTGGAGTGGGGTGCCATTGCCTTTTCTGACTCAGTATATCCTGACTTAAAAAAAAAAAACAACAAAACTATTAAAGTCCATATGACTCTCTGAGCTTTATTTGTTGTTCAGTCGCTCAGTCCTGTCCGACCCTTTGTGACCCTGTGGATGGAAGCACGCCAGGCTCCCTGTCCTTCACCATCTCCTGGAGTTCACTCAGACTCACGTCCACCAAGTTGGTGATGCCATCCAGCCATCTCATCCTCTGTTGCCCACTTCTCCTCTTGCCTTCTCCTCTGAACTTTATACTCTTTAGAATAATAATATGAGGCCAATTTTATTTTTATATAATATATAAAGTAACATACATATATATGAAAATAAATATAAAGTAGGCCTAAAATAGTCTGGTTTTGTTTTTATAGTGTTATTCAAAGTCTTTTCAGGGAGGAAAGAAATGAGAAAAGAGGTTTAGGAAAGTATTAAAAGAGGTAACAACCCAGTATTCTTGCTTGGGAAAATCGCACAGACAGAGGAGCCTGGCCGGCTACAGTCCATGGGGTCACAAAAGAGTCGGACATGGCTTAGTGACTAAACAACAGCAATATGACATTTATAGGCCATAAAGTATCACAAAATCAGGAGAGGGAGTCGACAGCCCGGATGGGAGGGAAATTCCTGATAGGCGCTATTTCAGCACCAGAGTCAGTACAGTCCTTATAAGGTCTTGAGTGTCCTGACCCGATTTTATTTATATTTTACATTATTATTTTCAGAATTCCTTTTATCTGTATTTTATATGTGCTTTATATTGTGTCCTGTGTACATGGAGAGCTTCAGACATTTATTT
The DNA here is from genome assembly GCA_006410735.1 of Raphicerus campestris. NCBI lineage: Eukaryota > Metazoa > Chordata > Mammalia > Artiodactyla > Bovidae > Raphicerus > Raphicerus campestris. The sequence goes on from SJYW01056807.1 coordinate 249,058, forward strand.
TTAGAAATGTCACAGACTTTGGAAATTGTCTTTATGTCAAACTGTACATATCTGAATATGCTATTCAACCATTCTTTTAATTATAAGCAAAGCCTGTTTCAAAAAAAAATAAAAACGGGATATGATTTTGGAATCACCAGATCAATTATTCTTCTTTTCCAAAAATACCTGCATGTCTTATTTTGCATAGCAGGCTTCAGTGGAGATGAGTGCTAATGTTAAAAAGAGTTGTGCTAAAGCTGTCAATGAAATCTATACACCTGCACTTTCATGGTTTTCTTTTTTTTTTTGGATGAGACTTTAGGGCTTCCTTGGTGTCTCAGATGGTAAAGAATCTGCCTGCCTGGGGAGACCAGGGTTTGATCCCTGGGTTGGGAAGACTCCCTGGGGAAGGGAATGGCAACCCACTTCAGTATTCTTGCCTGGAGAATCCCGTGGACCAAGGACCCTGGAGGGCTACGGTCTGTGGGCTCACAGAGTCAGATAAGACTGAACGAATCTCTGTCTATTATAAAACTTTCAGCTTTCATTTCTATTTTCTGTCTTGTATTTACTTTGAAATTTTGAATATAATATTTATGCTCATTTTGTCTTAAAGTCATTGACCTTATATATCTGTTTGCATAAACCTCTATCAAATTTAGCTTTTATAACATCTGGATGTAAGTAGCTAAATGAATTTTTTTTCATCCTGTTATTAGGCCTGGTGGGGGAGCAGGTCATTGTCTGGCGAGGCAGGGGATGCCAAGGAGAAGAGGGGGAGGGAGAGAGGGTCGATGGTCCTGAAATGTGTCCATGTACAGAAAACTGCAGAGGCTGGAAATGTTATTGGAAGGATGGTTCCTAAGGAAGGATAGTGAGAAGGAGAGGAAGGAGGAGGGTGAAGGTGACGCAGAAGGGGGTCTTCTGCAGACATGAGCCAAGGCCAGGCCTTTCCAGCCCACCTCATTTATGCTTCCTTCCCTGGGGGCCAGAGTCTAGAAGGGCCGCCCAACAGTGCAGTTAACCCAAGGAGGAGAAGACAGAGACCAGTTAAATGTCTCGGGGTGTGTGTGTGCATAGACGGAGATGGATGAATATACAGATACACGGCTTTGTGGAGAAGATGCATAGTCACAGAGAGAGAGAACGCTTGTCCCCAGAACACTGGAAACACATACATCCTGCTAGAGGCATGTCTAATGCCCCGATGTGGCACAGTAGACCCACTGTAAGTTAAACTCAGTTGCATGTCAGCTACACATGCCCTGCAAACGATAGCTTTCACTAATTGTTATTTACATATTAATATATACATTTAAAATTATTTTATACCCAGGATATGAAATTTGGAGGCTTAAACATAGGTTATTGCCATTTCTGAGGCCTCTGAGAGTCATCTTTTTGGAATTTTTAAAGGAGAAATTGAAGAGGTGAGTGAGGGAGAGACTGTTGTGTGGCTGAACTGATATTTTCCTAGATTGCTTCTGAAAAACGAAGTGCCTTCTGTGAAATGTTCCTCGTATCTCTGGCTTTGTGTCCTCTGTATCGCACGAGGTGTGTTGTCCTTGGATTTGTTGTCAGCAAGGATGTGGAGGGCTTGTGATAAAAGCAGAAATGACTTGCCACCTGAGGTCCCGAGAAGTCTGTGCGCGGCCCTCAGCCCAGCGATTCCAGGCGAGTCCTGCTGTGTATTCTGCTTGCTTGCAGCGTGTGCTCTGGAGTGAAGAGCTCTGCAGACGGCCCCCAGCCCAGACCCTGCGTGCCCAGTAAACTCAGGGCATCGTGTCTGTTAGGTTTGCCAAATTTCAATAGTGATTTTCTCATATTTCAACTCCCTAAAAGTTAAAATTAGGATTAATATTCAGCTGCTCTCTTAAAAGGCAGTCTTTCCCTATTAACATTCTTTTCTCATAATTTAGTATTATTTTTTCAGATTCTGGTTTTCATTAGTAAGACAGTGGGAGACCACCCACAAGGCAGAGGTAGGCATGGACAGGCATAACCCCCCAATGCAGGGGAACGCAGAGCTGGCACCGTATGTTGGCCCCTTTTATTATTACATACTTATTAAAGAATGTTTGAATGTACAGCACAGGAAAGCATAAGCCATTTTGCCAACATAAGATAATACTTACAGAGCACTGTTATATGTAAACATTCGGGTCTACAGACTCAGAAAGCTGGGAGGTTTGAGTTGAGTTACCAAGGTAATTGCCTCAGCTGCCTGTTGGATTTGCATGAATCCTCATCTCTTCTGTTCAATAATTGATGTGTCAATCACCCCAAAGATGAGGATAGTAAAAATATGTTGTAACATACACCATAAACCATATAAACCATATCTCAGAATTCTTTTGGTCTTGAAACATTTGCCTTTTTTATGCCACACTTAGATCAGACCTATATAGGCAAAATAAAATCTAAATCACCTATTAATAACTGTAACAGAAATATGACTTTGTCCCAATTATTCATTCAGCAAGCACGTATCAAGAGCTTGCTCTACGGCTCTGTGGCAGGGACCACAGGTGGATGGATGGCGTAAACCGTAGCCCTGTTTGGGCTGCAGTGGATGAGAACGACACAGGAGTTCTGTGCAGTGATGGCTTTCTGGTGCTCAGAGCAAGCCTGTAGTTTAATGCTATTTTGGGGACAGAGGATGCTATTTGCGGTTCTTTTCATTCATATGTGGATGTTCAAGGATTTCCGGAAGAATCATGTGCTCCAGAAAAGGCCCTGTTAAGAAACTCACGTTATACAGAGGGGTATGAATGAACCAGAATGACTATCTGGAGTGTGCCGTGCAACTCAGAGGGGATGGAAGAAGTGGACAGACAGCGTGGCAAACTATACAGTTCCTCTTGTGTAAGAGCATGGCCTCGGTCTGATCGGGCAAAGAGAGTCCAGCAGAGGCATGGACACGTGGATGGCAGATGGATCAGCTGGTTGATGGTCTGCTTCAGTGAGTGTGTTCACTCCCATCTTATTTTTTTCTGTCTTTCATGAAAATTACATGGCTCCTTTCTGGATTGCCCTAACAGCTTCTTAACTGCAGGCGCACATTGGAGACATTGCGGCTTCAGTTCCAGAACGCTACAATAAAGCGAACATTGCGTAGAGCAGGTCACAGGAACGTTTTGGTTCCGAGTGAGTATAAAAGTTATGTTAATATCGGGCTGTCGCCTACTAAATGTGCAGTAACACGCTGTCCAAAAACAATGCCCACACCTTAATTAAAAAGTACTTTATGGCTAAACAGTGCTGACCATCACCTGAGCTTTCAGTGCGTCTTGTCACCTTTCTTGCTGGTACAGAGTCTTGCCTCCATGTTGACGGCTACTGACTACACGCGGTGGTTGCAGAAGGTAACCCAGGGCAAAGGCTGTGACCATTTCTTAAAATAAGACAGCAGTGAAGTTTGCCGTATCAACCGACTCTTCCTTTCAAAAATGATTTCTCTGTATCACGCAGTGCTGATTGATGGCATTTTCCCCACAGGATTAATAGAATTCCTTTTAAAATTTGAGCCAGTCCTCTCAAACCCTGCTGCTGTTGTGCTAGTTACCTTTATACAAAATTCTGTGAACCCTTCGTTGTGATTTCAACAGTCTCGGCAACATCTTCACCAGCAGACTGCGACTGAGCCAGCAGCGTCTCACCCATTAGAAGTCTCATCAGTAGAGCGCAACAGTTCAGCCACATCTTCCGGCTCTACCCCAATTCTGGTTCTCCTGCTGTTTTTACCAGACTGGCAGGTCCTTCCTTCCCTGAACTCTTAAACCCCTCACAGTCATCCACGAGGGCTGGATTCAACTTCTTCCAGATTCCTATTAATGTTGCTATTTTGACCTCTTTCCATTAGTCACAAATATACTTAATGACAAGTAGAGAGGTGAGTCCTTTCCAGGAAGTTTTCAATGACTTCACCCAGATCTTTCAGAGGATCCCTGTCTGTAAGAGCAATAATCTTACAAAATGTATTTCTTAAATAATAAGACTTGGAAGCTGATACTGTTTCTTGACCCACGGGCTGTAGAATGGATGCTGAATTAGCAGGCGTGAAAATAGTATTAATCTCATCATACATTTCCATCAGAGCTTTTGGGTGACCAGGTACATTGTCAAGGAGCTGTAATATTTTGAAAGACATCTTTTTTACTGAGCAGTAGGTATCAACAGGAGAAGGCAGTGGCACCCCACTCCAGTACTCTTCCCTGGAAATTCCCATGGATGGAGGAGCCTGGTGAGCTGCAGTCCATGGGGTCACTAGGAGTCAGACACGACTGAGTGACCTCACTTTCACTTTTCACTTTCATGCATTGGAGAAGGCAATGGCACCCCACTCCAGTGTTCTTGCCTGGAGAATCCCAGGGACGGGGAAGCCTGGTGGGCTGCCGTCTATGGGGTCGCAAAGAGTCGGACACGAGTGAAGCGACTTAGCAGCAGCAGCAGCAGCAGCAGGTATCAACTGTAAGTTTAAAATGTGCAGTGAAGCACGTGCTGTCATCCAGACTTTGTTGTTTCATTGAGAGACAGACCAGATAGGCTTAGGCGCTTCCTGAGGGCCTCTGGGTTATAGCCCGGCCAGTGCACATGGTCTTCAGCTCATGTCACCGGCTGCCTTAGTCCCTGAGAAGAGAGTCAGCCTGTGCGTCAAAGCTTGGCAGCCTGCCGTTGGCCTCTCCTCTCTAGCTAGTAAAGTCATAGTGGCCTCTTCTTCGGACAGAAGGCAGTTTCCTCTACGTTGAGAATCTGCCATTCAGCGCAGCCACTCTCGCTGATTCTCTCAGCTGGCTCTTTTGGATGACTTGTTGCAGTTCCTATGTCAGCACCTGCTGCTCCACTTGTACGGCGTATTTTGGTGACCACTTTTTTCCTTCAACCTCATGAACCGAGAGCCTCTCCAAGTTTCCAGCTTTTCTCTTGCCGCTTCCTCATCTTTCTCGGCCTCCACAGAATTGAAGGCAGTGAGGGCCTTGCTCTGGACTAGGCTTTGCCTTATGTGGTGGTTGATTTGGTCCTCTATCCAGAAGACCACTAAAGCTCTCTCCGTATCAGCAATACGGCTGTTTCGCTTTCTTATCATCTGTGTGTTCACCAGAGCAGACATTTAATGTCCTTCAAGAATTGTCTGTTTGCATTCACAGTAAGACTGCTTGGTCCAGGAGGCTTAGCTTTGGGCCTGTCTCAGTATGTAACTGTCTCCTCCTTGCTGCTGCTGCTGCTGCTAAGTCACTTTAGTCATGTCCGACTCTGTGCGACCCCATAGACAGCAGCCCGTCAGGCTTCCCCGTCCCTGGGATTCTCCAGGCAAGAACTCNGTCCTTCAAGAATTGTCTGTTTGCATTCACAGTAAGACTGCTTGGTCCAGGAGGCTTAGCTTTGGGCCTGTCTCAGTATGCAACTGTCTCCTCCTTGCTGCTGCTGCTGCTAAGTCACTTTAGTCGTGTCTGACTCTGTGCGACCCCATAGACAGCAGCCCGTCAGGCTTCCCCGTCCCTGGGATTCTCCAGGCAAGAACTCTAGGGTGGGTTGCCGTTTCNCCTTGCTGCTGCTGCTGCTGCTAAGTCACTTTAGTCATGTCCGACTCTGTGCGACCCCATAGACAGCAGCCCGTCAGGCTTCCCCGTCCCTGGGATTCTCCAGGCAAGAACTCTAGAGTGGGTTGCCATTTCCTTCTCCAATGCATGAAAGTGAAAAGTGAAAGTGAAGTCACTCAGTCGTGTCCAACTCTCAGCGACCCCATGGACTGCAGCCCACCAGGCTCCTCCGTCCATGGGATTTTCCAGGCAAGAGTGCTGGAGTGGGGTGCCATTGCCATCTCCTTAAGCTCACTCATTTCCAGCTTTTGATTTAAAGTGAGAGACGCGAGACTTTCACTTGAATATGGAGAGGCCGTTTTAGGGTTATTAATTGGCCTAATTTCAGTATTGTTGTATTTCAAGGAGTAGGGCCGTCTGAGGAGAGGGAGAGAGACAAGGACCCGGCGGTCAGTGGGGCGGTCAGAGCACGTNTTGAATATGGAGAGGCCGTTTTAGGGTTATTAATTGGCCTAATTTCAGTATTGTTGTATTTCAAGGAGTAGGGCCGTCTGAGGAGAGGGAGAGAGACAAGGACCCGGTGGTCAGTGGGGTGGTCAGAGCACGTACACAGTCCTTCAGTGATGTTTGCTTTCTCACGTGGCATGGCTTGTGGTGACCCAGACAATCACAACAGTAACGACGAAGATCACTGACTGAAGAGCACCGTAACAAATGTAACAGCAAAGAAAACGCCTGAAGTCTCGTGAAAATCACCAAAATGTGGCCCAGAGACACGCAGGGAGAGAAGTGCTGTTGGAAAAATGATGCCAGCAGACTTGCTGCAGCCAGGACTGCCACGAACCTTTCCTCTGTGAGAAATGTAATATCTGCCAAGCATAAGAAAGTGCCGTCAAACAAGGTCGCCTGTGGTATCTTTGCTTCCAAGACCTTCTCATTCCAGCCGGTCAAGTCAGCTTTTTAAAAGTTATCTGTCTATCCAGCTCGCTCGCTCTCTAGCTAGTTACCTGTCTCTGTCGCTATCTGTCTCTGAAGTGGAATTCACTGGAGTTGCTGATCGTTGAAAATGTATGCAGTAAGCGAAAAACAGTTGTTGAGAAAGACTCCAGCGTTAGTCATGAGGGAGGACGGAGATGAGGCCCTCATGAACCAAGATGGGAAGGTAGAACAGCTGAGGGGAATGAGGGGGGATTTTGAATTCTGGACTGATTCTGACAAAGCAAGTCCATTAAGACAGGTGATTTCCAGCAGACAATCAAAATACGTGGATCTGAAGCTGAAAAGAAAGGTCAGACTGGAAGCCTCATGTGGGTATATGAATCAAAACAGTATTTTGTTGGACTTCTGTAATTGCCATAATCTCAATCACTGTTTCCAGTGATACAGCTTCATGCCTTAGAGAACAATATTATAAATTCCTAACAGATAATTGTGAAAATGCATTTCAAAGATTTTGTTTATGTTGAATAAATATAATGGGTGAGAGTAGAATATTTTAATGAATTGATTACATATTAGTACTGTTTTCAAAAACAGCAGGTAAATAAAAACAATTATAATTATTGAAATAGTAATGATCATTTCATAAAGTTGACTTGGTCTTTGTATGTCTAGAAATGTTTCTTCTTTATTGCACATTAATTTTTTAACATTTTTACAGTATTCTTGTTGTGGAATTTGATAAAATGTTAATAGATTTGCACTTTGTGTAGAGGGACATCTCAGTGCCCAGATGACAAGTGCATTTTAAATGTGCAGCAGAGAACTGGATACATGTGAGAGTCAGCAGTCCTCCCAGAGGTTCTTAATAGAGGCATTTCCCTCTCTTTGTAGGTGTCATCTGTGCCACTAAATTGATCTTAAATCGAATGATTACTTAGTGTGCATCAAAGGTGCTCACTGAGGTAGTCTGCACTTCCTTTACATATTAGAAACAAAGGAACCTGGAATGTCAGGTCCGCGAATCAAGGCAAATTGGAAGTGGTCAAACAGGAGATGGCAAGAGTGAACATCAACATTTTAGGAATCAGCGAACTAAAATGGACTGGAATGGGTGAATTTAACTCAGATGACTGCTATATTTTCTACTGTGTGCAAGAATCCCTTAGAAGAAATGGAGTAGCCATCATAGTCAACAAAAGAGTCTGAAATGCAGTACCGAGTGCAATCTCAAAAATGACAGAATGACCTCTGTTCGTTTCAAGGCAAACCATTCAATATCACAGTAATCCAAGTCTAGGCCCCGATCAGTAATACTGAAGAAGCTGAAGTAAACAGTTCTATGAAGACCTACAAGACCTTCTAGAGCTAACACCCCAAAAGATACCCTTTTCCTTATAGGGGACTGGAATGCAAAAGTAGGAAGTCAAAAGATACTGAAGTAACAGGCAAATTTGGGCTTGGAGTTCAAAATGAAGCTGGTCAAAGGCTAACAGAGTTTTGCAAAGAGAATGCACTGGTCATAGCAAACACCCTCTTCGAACAACACAAGAGAAGACTTTACACATGGACATCACCAGATGGTCAACACTGAAATCAGATTGATTAAATTATTTGCAGCCAAAGGTGAAGAGGCTCTATACAGACATCAGAAGCAAGACCAGGAGCTGACTGTGGCTTAGTCATTAACTCCTTATTGCCAAATTCAGACATAAATTGAAGAAAGCAGGGAAAACCACTAGACCATTCGGGTATGACCTAGATCAAATTCCTTATGATTATACAGTGAAAATGACAAATAGATTCAAAGGATTAGATCTTATAGACAGAGTGCCTGAAGAACTATGCACAGAGGTTTGTGACCTTATACAGGAGATAGAAATCAAGACCATCCCCAAGAAAAAGAAATGCAAGAAAAAGCAAAATGGCTGTCTGGGGAGGCCTTACAAATAGCTGAGAAAAGACAAGAAGTAAAGGCAAGGGAGAAAGGAAAAATATACCCATTTGAATGCAGAGTCCCAAAGAATGGCAAGGGGAGATAAGAAAGCATTTTTCAGTGATCAATGAAAAGAAATAGAGAGTAATAACAGAATGGGAAAGACTAGAGATCTCTTCAAGAAAATTAGAGATACCAAGGGAATATTTCATGCAAAAATGGGCACAAAAAGGACAGAAATGGTATGTACCTAACAGAAGCAGAAGGTATTAAGAAGAGGTGGCAAGAAAACACAGAAGAACAATACAAAAAAGATCTTCATGACCCAGGTAACCAAGATGGTGTGATCACTCAACTAGAGCCAGACATCCTGGAATGCGAAGTCAAGTGGACCTTAGGAAGCATCACTATGAATAAAGCTAGTGGAGGTGATGGAATTCCAGTTGAGCTATTTCAGATCCTAAAAGATGATGCTATGAAAGTGCTGCACTCAATATGCTAGCAAATTTGAAAAGCTCAGCAGTAGCCACAGGACTGGAAAAGTTCAGTTTTCATTCCAATCCCTAAGAAAGACAATGCCAAAGAATGTTTAAATTACTGCACAATTCCACTCGTCTCACTAGCAAAGTAATGCTCAAAATCCTCGTAGCCAGGCCTCAGTGGTACATGAACCGTGAAATTCCAGATGTTCAAGCTGTATTTAGAAAAGGCAGAGGAACCAGAGATCAAATTGCCAACATTTGTTGGACCATCAAAAAAGCAAGAGAGTTTCAGAAAAACATCTACTTCTGCTTTATTGACTACACAAAAGCCTTTGACTGTGTGGATCACAACAAACTGTAGCAAATTCTTCAAGAGATGAGAATACCAGACCACCTGACCTGTCTCCTGAGAAATCTGTATGCAGGTCAAGAAGCAACACTTAAAAATGGACGTGGAACAATAGACTGGTTCCAAATCAGGAAAGAAATATGCCAAAGCTGTATATTGTCACCATCCTTATTTAACTTATATGCAGAGTAAAATCATGCAAAATGCTGGGCTGGATGAATCACAAGCTGGAATCAAGATTGCCCAAAGAAATATCAGTAACTTCTGATATGTAGATAACACCACCCTTCTGGAAGAACGCAAAGAAGAACTAAAGAGCCTCTTGATCAAAGTGAAAGAGGAGAGTGAAAAAGTTGGCTTAAATCTCAACATTCCAGAAACTAAGATCATGGCATCTGGTCCCATCACTTCATGGCAAATCGATAGGAAACAATGGAAACAGTGACAGACTTTATTTTGGGAGCTGCAAAATCACTGCTGANGATTTGTTCATTGAGTAATCATCTACATTCCACCTGGGCAGATGGATTTGTAAATCCTCAGGCTGAAAGCAACCCCTGCGTTTTGTACAGAATATTTTTCTTTTCTTTCTTTTTTTATTTTTTTAAACCTCTAAGGTAAGCAGGAGAGTTAATCGGAGACAGAGGATGGGTGGAAGAATCATTTTTGGAAAAAAAACCTCTCTCATGAGCATATTTCAGATGTCATTCCGTGAATCGCAGGGACACCTCCTTCGGAAGGGATGGTCTTCTTCCCACTTACATGGGCCGAAGCTGGTTCCCGGAGCTGAGAGGGAAAGGGAGGCTCAGGAAATTCAATCATTTGTGATAGCACTTGGACCAGAACCCAAGTGATTGGACTTCAACTTGACTTCTGCCCCATCTGGGCCTTCATGATCACCTCAGTGGAGGAGCATGGCTCAATTTTTCTCAAGGGTTTTGAGGGTTCAGTGTTAGAGTAGGGGTAGCAGGTCAGATAGGCAGGCATTACTTTGAGGCAGGCCTGGGTGAAATGTATATGGTCCTGGAGAAACAGAAATATCTAGAGGCAGAAAGCAGTATCCTAGCAACTCTACGAGAGGAGCAGAGTCCAGCCAGTCCTGGGCGAGAGCCGGTTCGCGGGAGCAGGTGCGTCAGGCGTGCACGGCGCAGGCTTTGCTCAGACTGCACTCTCGGTGACTCAACAGCTCTCTCTGTAATTTCCCATCAGGGTAATTTAGTTGAAAAGTTCACCAAACAGGATTGTTCCTCACAGTTCGCAGCTTCTTCACAGAGATAGAACAATCAATACGGTCACTAATAAAAGAGGAGTCCCTTCGTGTTTTTGCCGTTCGTTTAACCTTAAGGATCCTTAATGATACCGGAAAGTATTTATCAAACCAAAAATATGATAAGAAAATATTACTAATTGACCTGGGAATGTACAAACTACCTTCTGGTGGGCTGCTGTGTTAACCCTGTAATTTGGGATGGGAGAATCAGGTGAAATTGCAGGGGAAGCTAAGGCCCTCAGATGTAATTACCTCCTGGAAGATCAACAGGAACACCCTTTCCGTGATGGGATGGGTCAGCAGCAAAGCTTTCAGGATCAGGCGGGGGTCTGATCCTAATCATGAGTGACATTCCTGGGGTTCTAGTCAACTGTGCCCTGTATGTGAGCCCTCAGTAAGCTTGGTGCGTTGGAAGCTATGACAAGGTGAATGGCATGGGTTTTTCCTGTCCCTGTGAAAGTCACTGAGTCGTCTCCGACTCTTTGTGACACTGTGGACTAACAGTCTATGGGATTCTCCAGGCCAGAATACCAGAGTGGATAGCCATGCCCTCCTCCAGGGGATCTTCCCAACCCAGGGATCGAACCCAGATCTCCCACATTGCAGGCGGATTTTTTACCAGCTGAGCCACAAAGGAAGCCTAAGAACACAGGAGTGGGGAACCTATCCCTTCTCCAGCAGATCTTTCTGACCCAGGGATCGAACCAGGGTCTCCTGCATTGCAGGCGGATTCTTTACCAACTGAGCTGTCAGGGAGCGTCTTTCCTACTGAACTTAAAACAGAGAGAGGATGAGGAGGAGGGAGAGGAGAGGAATAGAGCGGGAAGAGTTTGAAGGAGACAGAAAGGATTACTTCTAATACTGGGGACTGACCTTTCTGGTCAAATCAGACATTTTAGAAAACTTAGAAGCACACAAGGATGGTGGTCAACTGAGACAAGGGGCAGCGTGGCGTTAGCTGATGGATGCCCTCCCTCACAGACAGTTCTGGGTTTCTCTGCTACATGGTCCCATGGGAACAGAATATCAAAGGAAGAGAAGGATTGACTTGGAAATACACTCAGTATTTAGGAGGCTGCATCTGGTGTGACTTGTTGGCTGGCTGTCATTTTGCATGTATATACTCTACATTTTATACTCTAGATATCCAAAGAGTAGATGGTGGACAGGAAAGCAGCGTTCTCACTGCTGTGAGCACATCCCTTGGTGCAAAAGTATCAGCAAGCACTGCTCATCCACAGGGAACCCATGGGTGAGGAGGGTGTCCCTTGGTGGATAAAGGTTAGAAAATTGATGCAGATAAAGAGGCTCCCTGGAAACAGATCCTGTTAAAGAGTCTTGAACATTCAATTATAGAATCACAGAGATTCTTCCGTCCCTCTTAGAATCTCCAGAAGGCCACATAGAGTTAGAGATGATTCTGTCTCGTTTCAACGATAGCATGTTGTTCCTCACATAGATGGTCCCTGTTAGCGTACGATGGCTCTTTGTGGCTCAGGTATTGATAGCTTTAAATATCAGGAGTATTTCCCGCTTGACCAAATCAGCACCATTGTTTTGAAATCCCTCCTCTGACTGGCTCACCACCAAACTGTAGCTCCAATGTGTACTTTGGTCTTCAATGATAAGCTTCCTGGCTAAGGACTGGATGCCTTTCTTTTTATTTTTTCCTGTCCTAGAAGAGGCTTTTTTTTTTTTTTTGGAACAGGTTTCAAACATCACAATTAAGAATTATTCCATTTTAAAGGCCCTATGAAAGCCAATTGGAAAATGCCAGAGGAAAAAAAAATGTTCCATTGACGCGTGCCAGATTATTTAATAATGAACACACAAAAAGAAGGACACCTGTTTCTTTCCAACCTCCTAATCTATTTATGATTTGGGAAATTTGACAAGAAAACAGAATGTCCAGGCTGCAGAGCCTCTGAAATTTCCACATTGGCCACCTCTGGGGGAAAAATAAATTGACTTTGACCCCTGATTTTTTGGTTAAATCATCGTATGATGTGGTTGCTTTGGGAGTGTAGCTGCTGATCACTGAGAATTAGGAGGTCCGGATTCCTGTCCCAGGTCTGAGGCAGCTCCTGTGTTCTGGAAGCAGCCCGCTCATTCATATGTCAGGTGGCAGAGCTGCGTGGCGTCTGGGAAACTTCCAGTTCAAATAGCCTGTGGTTTTCTCAAAAGCTGGAACCATTAGACGCTTCATACATTTTCTTAGCTTTACAAATCTGACTTTAGTAAAAGATAGGATAATTGGCTCTGATCTAATAAAGGAAAGTGCAGTATGTAAAAGGTTAGCTTTATACTCTGAGGCAACCCTGTCTGAATTTCGGATCGCAGAGCTGTATTCCTTCCAACACTGCTGATGACTGGGGTCCTAGAGGGAGATGGGTTTGCTGTGGAGNGGGAAACTTCCAGTTCAAATAGCCTGTGGTTTTCTCAAAAGCTGGAATCATTAGATGCTTCATACATTTTCTTAGCTTTACAAATCTGACTTTAGTAAAAGATCGGATAATTGGCTCTGATCTAATAAAGGAAAGTGCAGTATGTAAAAGGTTAGCTTTATACTCTGAGGCAACCCCGTCTGAATTTCGGATCGCAGAGCTGTATTCCTTCCAACACTGCTGATGACTGGGGTCCTGGAGGGAGACAGGTTTGCTGTGGTGCAATGGAGATCCTTTCTGATGGAGTATGTGCCTCGTGTCAGTTTGGATACCAGATGAGGAGGATCTTCTAGGGCAGGAGCGGTCAGAATAAAGAGGAGGAGATGGTATGAGGAATATTACCCAGTGTTTCCAGGAGTCATGTATGGATGTGATAGTTGGACCATAAAGAAGGCTTAGTGAAGTGAAGTGAAGTCGCTTAGTCGTGTCCGACTTTTAGCGACCCCATGGACTGCAGCCTACCAGGCTCCTCTTAGCACCAAAGAATTGATGCTTTCAAATCTGGTGCTGGAGAAGGCTCTAGAAAATCCTTTGGACTGCAAGGAGATTCAACCAGTCAATCCTAAAGGAAATCAACCTTCAATATTCTTTGGAAGGATTGATGCTAAAGCTCCAGTACTTTGGCCACCTGATACAAAGACCCAACTCGTTGGAAAAGACCCTGATGCTGGGACAGATTGAGGGCAGGAGGAGAAGGGGGCGACAGAGGAGGAGATGGTTGGATGGCATCACTGACTTAATGAACATGAGTTTGTGCAAACTCCAGGAGCTGGTGAAAGGCAAGGAAGCCTTGGAGTGCTGCAGTCCATGAGATCGCAAAGAATGGGGCACAGCTGAATGACTGGACGACAGCAGCAGATCAGCCACATCTGAGGCCCTGTGCGCCCTGCCCACCTCATTTCCTTCTCTCCCTGTATGTTCTAATCCTCAGATTTCTCCCCCACGACCCTGACACAGGGGGAGTCCGCTCGCCAGTCCTGCGGATCGCCTGGCAGCCCCTCCTCGGTGCCCGCTGCCAGGAGGAACCCTGGTGAGCCTCCATCGCCGCGCTCGCCTCCATCGCTGCGCTCGCCTCCATCGCCACGCTCGCCTCCATCGCCGCAGAAGTATCCCAGGCGCCCTCTTTGTTTTCTTGCTCTTCCTGACACTCATTTACTTCCCACACAACAACAGAATGAGCTTTTTAAAAGCATCAGAATATGTCACACTTTCATTGGAAACCCAAGGGGTTTTCCTTCGCACTGTGACATGCCATGCCCACATGGCCCTGTGACCCCTGGCCCCCAGCAATCCGCGCCTACCCTCTCCTCCGCTGAGTGTGCTCTGCCCACAAACGGCTGCTTTCTTCTGGCTTCAATCTCGGCCAAAATCGCCTTTCTGCAAAGAGGCCTTTTTGAGCTTGCTTGAGGTCCTTCTCTATTCTGTGTCCCAGCACCCGGCTTGCATGCTCCGTGGCGCTGTATCAGAGCCGGTGAGTTGCTTTAAGGCATGTGCGTTTCATTTTTATCATTGTGCTGCCTGAAAGCACACGCGGTGCTTGTATGACTCATGGAATCATCTAATGATTATGTGGTGAGTGAATGAATAATGAGATGAACAAAATGCACGCATCCGTTCCGTTACCTGCACCAAGCGCTTTGAAGAATGAGGTGCAGCAAACTTTTGATAGGAAAAGGTGATCACACACACGCCGGAGCAGTTAGGTCATTCCGAGTGGCAGACTATGGGCAATGGAGGGTAGGGGGATGGGCAGCAGGGAAACTCGGGCGCCCGGGCTGTGGCAGGGAACTCCGGAGAAGGAGGAGGAGAGAGGTGGGAATGCCATCAGCTTCCTCCGTGTGTCTGCTTCTCCCGCGACCTTCCCTCTTGGCCCGCTCTAGTCTTCCTGCCTCAACTTATTTTTCTCTTTCAATCTGTGGCCCTTCTCTTGCTCTGTTTCTGCCTTCTCTAACCCAGGGGCGGACCTCTGCGAGCTCGCTCTTTACTGGAGCCACTGTGCCTCCTGACAGGGAACAGGGTTGTTCACTGTGCCCTCTGCTGATGATCAGAGCATTGTTCATTTGTGAGAATTGACTTAAAAAACAAAACACTTTGTATTCAGGTAGCAGTGGCTCAGGTGGTAAAGCATCTGCCTACAAGACCCGGGTTCGATCTCTGGGTCCAGAAGATCCTCTGGAGAAGGCAGTGGTACCCCACTCCAGTCCTCTGGCCTGGAAAACCCCATGGACGGAGGAGCCTGGTGGGCTGCGCAGACTCTGACATGGCCGAGCGACTTCACTTTCACTTCACTTTCAGGTAGCTAGAGCCGAAATGGTCACTCAGTTTCTGAAACGTTGCTCTTCACAGAACTTGTTATCCGCAGCGTTATGTTCGTCCTCCTTGATGTGAAAAGGAAAACTATAGAATTCTTTCACAGAATGGTTATCACTAATGGCCCTCTGACGGGAGAGTAAATGCAGCCACTGGTTTGCAAATTTAATGATTCCTTTCATCAAGGGTTAAAAAAGAGCTTCATATTTCCTCAAATGGAGGGCAAGTCTTTTCAACATTTCACAGTTAAATTCAGAGGGACATGAATACATTCAAATTTAAGGAAGCAAAATTTAAAATGTAAAACTCCCAGTTTCTTTTCTTTGAATTATTAAGTCCCTTGACAAAAGGAATGTGTCTCTATCTTGAATTCAGTTTGCTAAATGTGCTGGAGAAATCCCATTTTGTACATACCCTGGCATTTTTATGTTAATTTTTTTTTTNTAAAACTCCCAGTTTCTTTTCTTTGAATTATTAAGTCCCTTGACAAAAGGAATGTGTCTCTATCTTGAATTCAGTTTGCTAAATGTGCTGGAGAAATCCCATTTTATACATACCCTGGCATTTTTATGTTAAATTTTTTTTTTTTTTCAGAATAACTAAGCTTCATATGAGCCTTTTGCTTTTGCATACCTGGGGTTTCATTTCTATATTTCTGCCCTCGGGGTCTATCTGTCTGTAGATCCAAGTGCTTTTTGCCGTTCAGGAAGAGGTGGGCACGGCAGAGAGCTTTCAGAATTGCTTTGGGGGCGCTTCCTCCACCCTCTGCAGTGGGAGGGCTCCTGGCAGCCTGAGGACCAGCTGGTCCTTCCGCTCTGTCACTATTCCTGATGACCCCAGAGCACTGAGTGTCTTCTTACAAGTCCGCCTGTCTGGCATTTGTTCTACAAAGGATGGATGAATTAGCGGCTACTGACATTTGCTCTGGACTGAAGGAGGGAAGAATAAGCATCCAGTTATCTGGGTAGCAGGGAGGTTTTCAGAAGGCTTCCGTGACTTCGGTTTCAAAGCCGAATTTGTGTTTTGCTTTCAGTTTTAACATTTTACCATCAAAAAAGAGAAGATCGATGGCTTTGAAAGATATACTTATTATTAGAAAACCTGGTTACAACATATATGACAGCAAAATGCTTAGCCCTTGTTGAACTAAAAATGACCGTGCTCCTGGATTAATAACAAGTGTGATAGCAGTGAAGTGATGGGGGCCTGCTTTCAAAGGGCATGCAGCTCGCCAGGCCGAGGGACGAAGTTGATTGCTAGAGATCTGGTGCCCACTTGAAACCTCAGCAGTGTGTGTGTGAGTTTCTGGAATTTTCATCTTAACATTCACATTTTCATTTTCTGTCCTTATAAATTTTTATTTTTCAGATAGATTTTTGTTTCCTAGGAAGTTTGTATCTTATTGGCGCAGGCATTAACTTTCACATCTTTGTCTTCAGCCTGTCTACAGGCATGATTCTAAGTGCTTCACAAATTTTGCTTGAGTTAGGTTCTGTGATTACCCCCATTTAAAAGATACGAAAAGTGAGGGAAGGGTAGTTAAGTAAATTGCCCAGCGTTATATAGCTAGTAAGTGAGAGAACTGGGACTCACACCTGTAAGGTCTGACTCCAGATTCCAGGTCTTAGGAGCATCACTACTTTGCCTCTGCCATAGAGACGGCCCAGGTCTGAGAAGGGGTCAGGGCAGGGGGGCTGTGTCATTGTCTGCAGAGAGCCCCTGGGATCAAATAAACAACCTCCGTTGATGTTTTTTGTTTGGACTTCTTTCTCTTTGCTGGAAGTGTTCTGAAGTTTTTCCATTTTATGGCTAGTTCTGGCTTCATTGCAAATCTCTTCTACTTCTGCTATCTGAGTCATCACACCTAATTCCCTTCTTTTCAGTGTTCATTTTTTCTGTTTCCTTTGGGCTATCCATATGATTATTTTCCAGCATTTGGAAGCAAATGTCTACTTTATTTATTTTATAACCTTTCTTATATTTCACAAATCCATTCAAGCTCACAAATTTCTAAGACCAGTGTGGTTGAATTTCTGATGTTTTAATATGCACTGTTCTTGCTATTGTTCATATCTAAATGGTTCATAAGCACATTCTGGTTTTCTCTCGGCAGTTTCTTTTTCTTTTATTATTTTTGCTGATATGCCTCAAAAGCTCTCACATCATAAGCCCTGGAGAAACTCCCCACCTACCAGAGACGAAATATGAAAAGAATTAGGCTCCAGAGTAACAAAGAGGGAGTTGCCTCTGGTTACAAATGGCTTGGGACAGAGCAAAGGTTGGATGTCATCACTGACTCGATGGACATGAGTTTGAGCAACCATCCAGGAGATGGTGAAGGACAGGGAAGCTGTAGTTCATAGGTCACAAAGAGTCAGGCATGACTGAGCGGCTAAACAACAACAAGAGCAAAATTCAAATAGTCCCGTTGTTATTCAGCAAAGTTAGATTGCTATGAAATAATGACAAATCAAGCCTATTAGGTTATTCACTTTCAGGATAGACAAGCCTTTAAAAAAATGCAAATCACTAGTATCTTAGAGAAACATGGTAACAGAGAAAACAGGAGCCAATCAACCAATTGACTCTTCGACTAGGGAATGAAATTTAAGATGTAAGCAGTTTTAACTTGGATTTTAACTTATCACCAAATATACTTTAAATGATTCTTCTCAAAAGATGCTAAGAAATAGAAAATGGTTAGGAAGACAGAGAATATTTTCTGGGGGAATAGTAGATCCACGTCGACTGCTTGATTTGGTCGTTGCAAACATTAGCGCCACCATCATAGTTACAGCAGGAGCAAGGATTACAAAATAACTCATCTGGGGGCTTTGTATTGTACACGTGAGTTTAAGTAGTAGAAAACACCTTTTATTTTTCTTCTCAAACTGTGCCTTTTGCATGCAGCATAGATGCGAATGAGAACTGTGTTCTTTAGGGTACATCAGGGAATCTATCAGAGGTCTGCTGCTGCTGCTGCTGCTAAGTCGCTTCAGTCGTGTCCGACTCTGTCCGACCCCATAGACGGCAGCCCACCAGGCTCCCCCGTCCCTGGGATTCTTCAGGCAAGAGTACTGGAGTGAGTTGCCATTTCCTTCTCCAGTGCATTAAAGTGAAAAGTGAAAGTGAAGTTGCTCAGTCATGTCCGACTCTTCGCAACCCCACGGACTGCAGCCCACCAGACTCCTCCATCCATGGGCAGCCTACCAGACTCCTCCATCCATGGGATTCTCCAGGCAAGAGGACTGGAGTGGGTGCCGTTGCCTTCTCCTGTCAGAGGTCGGACGATCAGTAAAATTCAGACCTCCCAGGCTGGTGCCCCGTGATGGGCTGCAGCTTCAGTGATTCCTCTGTGTTGTGGGAAAGGATTAACTGATGGGTAGGAGTAGCATTAGCTTCTCAGCGTGGGAACAGGTTGTCTGCTAAATAATGTTTCAACACACATTTGCTTCAGCTAACATGTTTTACACAGTGAAACATGTCACTCCAGCGGCAGTGACTCCACCAGCTCTGACTGGTTGGAAGCACTCGTCAGGCTCTCTGGAAACATGCCAGATGGGAACACAGGCCACATTTTCAAGCTGGAGAACTTTCCAGTGTCACAGAGATGGAGATTTCTAAGAAAGACCAAGTTGGGAGTCTTCCCTTCTTAGGAATAGAGCCTTATTTCTTTAACAAATCTTTTTTTTTTCTTTTCATGAAACCCATAAATAATATCCATAGCAAAACCTGGTAGAAAAAAACTGTTAAACACAAAAGTATTATCAAATGTGTTAAAACTATTATAATATTATGCAGTTAAGCAAATAGGACTCATGAATTATCTTTGAATCTCTTATAAATCTGTACAGCCAAGTCCGAATCTGCTAATAGGGAGTGGGGGGTGTAAGAAAGCACCTAGAAAGAGCAAGCTGCCGTCATTGGTCCATGTAGCCTTATCATTGTCTCATGACTCACTGTCTGCTCCAGACCAGAAATNGGACTCATGAATTATCTTTGAATCTCTTATAGATCTGTACAGCCAAGTCCGAATCTGCTAATAGGGAGTGGGGGGTGTAAGAAAGCACCTAGAAAGAGCAAGCTGCCGTCACTGGTCCATGTAGCCTTATTACTGTCTCATGACTCACTGTCTGCTCCAGACCAGAAGTCGGCCAGTTTCAGGGCCACGGCAGTTTTAAGATGACAATACAGAGTTTATCCTCACCAGGTAACTGGGAGGTAGCACACCCATTTTCTTAGGTAAATTTCAGGCTGAGACTTAATTTTTTTTAATCAAAATATTATGGGATATTAATGAGGCAACTTGCCATGTTCTGCCACTTTTCTCATCTTATGTTTTACTCCCAGTCTTAATTAGAGAGAATCACTTTCCGATTGTGTTTTCAATGAAATCTTCAAAAGAGCATCAAACATGTAAACTAGCACACAGCCTAGACTTTTCTGAAATGAGCAATGTGTTGTTCAGATATATTTCCCAAGAAATGAAATATCCACTAATTCAGGTTGGAGCTGCATTGCTTTGAGTATTTTAATTTTGATTCTGAGTCTTCTAAAATATCGAATCATAGAAATGAGAAAATCTTTTTTCTTAATTCCTTAGAAAAAAAAAAAGGAAAACCAAACTGCTGAAATGTAAATGTGGACAGAAAAGATGAGCAAACAGTTACAGGTTAAGAAACAAAAATCTAACATGTCACCTCTCAGTTCTCCCAAAGAGCAAAAAGCAATTTTCCTGTGCTCAGTTCAGAGGAAAAGGAGGAGGAGGAAGAGCACTGGCAGGACGGCAATTATCTGGAGGACCATCATTTCTGGTCTGGAGGTCACGCTTAAGATCTTGAGTGTGGAGTGGTTATTAGCATTTCAACTCCTGTCTGCTTGGATGTTGTTTTGATGGCTTAGACACTTTACATGATTCATTGTTTCTTGTCTTCAAATATAGCTAGAGGACAGATTAGTTCCGAAAGATTTGAAATTGAGAATGACTTATTCCTCAGATAAAAATAAAAAATCTCTGAGTGGAAACACAGCCTCCTGAGTTTGGGCCTGTGTCATCTTTAGCTCCGCCCCCTGCCCCCCCACCATCAGATGTGTATAAGAGACAGCCCAAGAACTGGGCATAGAGCANCCTTTAGGATTGACTGGTTGAATCTCCTTGCAGTCCAAAGGATTTTCTAGAGCCTTCTCCAGCACCAGATTTGAAAGCATCAATTCTTTGGTGCTAAGAGGAGCCTGGTAGGCTGCAGTCCATGGGGTCACTAAGAGTCGGACATGACTGAGCGACTTCACTTCACTTCACTAAGCCTTCTTTACGGTCCAACTATCACATCCATACATGACTCCTGGAAACACTGGCTGATTTATTTCTAAATATTCCTCATACCATCTCCTCCTCTTTATTCTGACCACTCCTGCCCTAGAAGATCCTCCTCATCTGGTATCCAAACTGACACGAGGCACATACTCCATCAGAAAGGATCTCCATTGCTCCACAGCAAACCCATCTCCCTCTAGGACCCCAGTCATCAGCAGTGTTGGAAGGAATACAGCTCTGCGATCCGAAATTCAGACAGGGTTGCCTCAGAGTATAAAGCTAACCTTTTACATACTGCACTTTCCTTTATTAGATCAGAGCCAATTATCCTATCTTTTACTAAAGTCAGATTTGTAAAGCTAAGAAAATGTATGAAGCGTCTAATGGTTCCAGCTTTTGAGAAAACCACAGGCTATTTGAACTGGAAGTTTCCCAGACGCCACGCAGCTCTGCCACCTGACATATGAATGAGCGGGCTGCTTCCAGAACACAGGAGCTGCCTCAGACCTGGGACAGGAATCCGGACCTCCTAATTCTCAGTGATCAGCAGCTACACTCCCAAAGCAACCACATCATATGATGATTTAACCCCAAAATCAGGGGTCAAAGTCAATTTATTTTTCCCCCAGAGGTGGCCAATGTGGAAATTTCAGAGGCTCTGCAGCCTGGACATTCTGTTTTCTTGTCAAATTTCCCAAATCATAAATAGATTAGGAGGTTGGAAAGAAACAGGTGTCCTTCTTTTTGTGTGTTCATTATTAAATAATCTGGCACGCGTCAATGGAACATTTTTTTTTCCTCTGGCATTTTCCAATTGGCTTTCATAGGGCCTTTAAAATGGAATAATTCTTAATTGTGATGTTTGAAACCTGTTCCAAAAAAAAAAAAAAAGCCTCTTCTAGGACAGGAAAAAATAAAAAGAAAGGCATCCAGTCCTTAGCCAGGAAGCTTATCATTGAAGACCAAAGTACACATTGGAGCTACAGTTTGGTGGTGAGCCAGTCAGAGGAGGGATTTCAAAACAATGGTGATGATTTGGTCAAGCGGGAAATACTCCTGATATTTAAAGCTATCAATACCTGAGCCACAAAGAGCCATTGTACGCTAACAGGGACCATCTATGTGAGGAACAACATGCTATCGTTGGAACGAGACAGAATCATCTCTAACTCTATGTGGCCTTCTGGAGATTCTAAGAGGGACGGAAGAATCTCTGTGATTCTATAATTGAATGTTCAAGACTCTTTAACAGGATCTGTTTCCAGGGAGCCTCTTTATCTGCATCAATTTTCTAACCTTTATCCACCAAGGGACACCCTCCTCACCCATGGGTTCCCTGTGGATGAGCAGTGCTTGCTGATACTTTTGCACCAAGGGATGTACTCACAGCAGTGAGAATGCTGCTTTCCTGTCCACCATCTACTCTTTGGACATCTAGAGTATAAAATGTAGAGTATATACATGCAAAATGACAGCCAGCCAACAAGTCATACCAGATGCAGCCTCCTAAATACTGAGTGTATTTCCAAGTCAATCCTTCTCTTCCTTTGATATTCTGTTCCCATGGGACCATGTAGCAGAGAAACCCAGAACTGTCTGTGAGGGAGGGCATCCATCAGCTAACGCCACGCTGCCCCTTGTCTCAGTTGACCACCATCCTTGTGTGCTTCTAAGTTTTCTAAAATGTCTGATTTGACCAGAAAGGTCAGTCCCCAGTATTAGAAGTAATCCTTTCTGTCTCCTTCAAACTCTTCCCGCTCTATTCCTCTCCTCTCCCTCCTCCTCATCCTCTCTCTGTTTTAAATTCAGTAGGAAAGACGCTCCCTGACAGCTCAGTTGGTAAAGAATCCGCCTGCAATGCAGGAGACCCTGGTTCGATCCCTGGGTCAGAAAGATCTGCTGGAGAAGGGATAGGTTCCCCACTCCTGTGTTCTTAGGCTTCCTTTGTGGCTCAGCTGGTAAAAAATCCGCCTGCAATGTGGGAGATCTGGGTTCGATCCCTGGGTTGGGAAGATCCCCTGGAGGAGGGCATGGCTATCCACTCTGGTATTCTGGCCTGGAGAATCCCATAGACTGTTAGTCCACAGTGTCACAAAGAGTCGGAGACGACTCAGTGACTTTCACAGGGACAGGAAAAACCCATGCCATTCACCTTGTCATAGCTTCCAACGCACCAAGCTTACTGAGGGCTCACATACAGGGCACAGTTGACTAGAACCCCAGGAATGTCACTCATGATTAGGATCAGACCCCCGCCTGATCCTGAAAGCTTTGCTGCTGACCCATCCCATCACGGAAAGGGTGTTCCTGTTGATCTTCCAGGAGGTAATTACATCTGAGGGCCTTAGCTTCCCCTGCAATTTCACCTGATTCTCCCATCCCAAATTACAGGGTTAACACGGCAGCCCACCAGAAGGTAGTTTGTACATTCCCAGGTCAATTAGTAATATTTTCTTATCATATTTTTGGTTTGATAAATACTTTCCGGTATCATTAAGGATCCTTAAGGTTAAACGAATGGCAAAAGCACGAAGGGACTCCTCTTTTATTAGTGACCGTATTGATTGTTCTATCTCTGTGAAGAAGCTGCGAACTGTGAGGAACAATCCTGTTTGGTGAACTTTTCAACTAAATTACCCTGATGGGAAATTACAGAGAGAGCTGTTGAGTCACCGAGAGTGCAGTCTGAGCAAAGCCTGCGCCGTGCACGCCTGACGCACCTGCTCCCGCGAACCGGCTCTCGCCCAGGACTGGCTGGACTCTGCTCCTCTCGTAGAGTTGCTAGGATACTGCTTTCTGCCTCTAGATATTTCTGTTTCTCCAGGACCATATACATTTCACCCAGGCCTGCCTCAAAGTAATGCCTGCCTATCTGACCTGCTACCCCTACTCTAACACTGAACCCTCAAAACCCTTGAGAAAAATTGAGCCATGCTCCTCCACTGAGGTGATCATGAAGGCCCAGATGGGGCAGAAGTCAAGTTGAAGTCCAATCACTTGGGTTCTGGTCCAAGTGCTATCACAAATGATTGAATTTCCTGAGCCTCCCTTTCCCTCTCAGCTCCGGGAACCAGCTTCGGCCCATGTAAGTGGGAAGAAGACCATCCCTTCCGAAGGAGGTGTCCCTGCGATTCACGGAATGACATCTGAAATATGCTCATGAGAGAGGTTTTTTTTCCAAAAATGATTCTTCCACCCATCCTCTGTCTCCGATTAACTCTCCTGCTTACCTTAGAGGTTTAAAAAAATAAAAAAAGAAAGAAAAGAAAAATATTCTGTACAAAACGCAGGGGTTGCTTTCAGCCTGAGGATTTACAAATCCATCTGCCCAGGTGGAATGTAGATGATTACTCAATGAACAAATCACTATTCACCAGCAAAAACTATCCCACTTCGGAGATAGCTCGGGTATTTTTATTTTTTATGTTTGTGTTTTTGTACCCTTTAGACGGTCCACCCTGCAGGGACTGCTTTTCAGAAGCTATTACAGAAACTGGTCCCAGGGATGGAATCGTGAATGACTGAGACCAGCTATGGCAGTTTTCTGTCAAAGTGAAGAAAAAGAAATACATTGATACGAGGCCACGTATATCTGGGAAACAGGTTCGCAGCACCAGGCAAAACTGCAGATCATGGAATGAATCTGATTTGCGAGTGAAATCTACAGTACGCCCGTATATCAGAAACACACGCTGAATAACATCATTTATCTGTGGGATCAAAAGAAGCTGGACACGGAGAAGCAGGAAATAGGATGGTGGCGGCCCAGGCAGCAAAACAGGAGAGCGGCTGGTCAAAGGCACAAGCCCCAGTGACATGAGCAGCCAGTTCTGAGGGCTGAGTGTCCAGCACAGAGATTATAGCTATCAGTACTATATTACATGTTTGGGAGTGGCTGGGGAATAGATCTTACATATCTTCACCACAAAAAATGAAATGGCAATCACGTGACTTGGTGAAGGTGTTAAGACTGTGGTGGTAATTGCTTTGTAAACTTTGTGTGTATTAAATCGACAACTTGTAAGTTACCTGTTACTTCTATAAATCTGGGAAAAATCAAAAATATAAATGATCATTTTCACATGGAAAAAGAAAGTGAATTTTTGTAATAGGTTCTACCGTTGCCAAGAACTGGCTCTGAAGAAAGCAGTGGGTTCGGCTCCACAATGGATCACAAGGGCTTGAGTCCCTGGGCTTGTGGGTCCCACAGGAAAGCATGCGTCATAACACACACACAGAGTCAACTCTATCGGCTATACTTAGTCTTTCAAGTCCGACTAATACCATTAAGCTAGAGAGTTTATAAATCCACCATTTTCACATCTCCTACTATGACTTTTCTTTTACTGATTTGTGTTCAAAGAAAAAAAGAAAACCATAGAGGATTTTTTATTTTTGTGCCTCTTTTTTTTTCAGAAAAACACTGCTATTCAAGCAAGGTCACATTGTTTACGCTGAAAGTCTACATCACTGAGAAAGGAAATATTTCTGAAAGGAAACAGGGTAGAGAAATAAAAAAAATAACTCCTCTTGAGCCGTATCTCTAAAGCCACTCTGGGGAGCATTTGAATGCTGAAGAATTAGATGCAAAAATATCCTCAAGTCTTAAGTGAAATAAAAGTACTACCTGAACCACCGTTTCTTTCTGCTGTTTGCAGTGCCCAGGTCAACTGCACAAACCTGCGTGGAAACACAGAGGCTGGGCACACGGGCTGGGGAGTAAGGAGAGGGAGGTGGCCTGGGCTGCCTGCGCACCCCAACGTTCCTGAGCTTCCCCAGACATCGGAAGTGATCATAGATATCTATTCATCAATTGAGCAAGTAAAATGGCCACATTCAGAGGACAATATGAATCAGAAACAATTTTGAGGGGCCAGATACTGTGCAGGTCAGGAAGCAACAGTTAGAACTGGACATGGAACAACAGACTGTTCCAAATAGGAAAAGAAGGACGTCAAGGCTGTATATCGTCACCCTGCTTATTTAACTTATATGCCAAGTACATCATGAGAAACGCTGGGCTGGAGGAAGCACAAGCTGAAATCAAGATTGCCGGGAGAAACATCAATAACCTCAGATATGCAGATGACACCACTCTTGCGGCAGAAAGTGAAGAGGAACTAACAGGCCTCTTGATGAAGGTGAAAGAGGAGAGTGGAGAGGAGAGTGAAAGAGGACCAAATCAGTTTGGTCCAAAGAATGAGGCAGTATTTTCTAGATGGAGTGGGAATGGCGGGCACATAGTTCTGAACTATGATAGCGGATGAACATGTGTAGAGGGAAGTGTTTAATAACATATGAACTTGACCGACTGCAGCATAACTGCTATCCAGTTGTGGAACAAAACAACCATAACATCCATTTTCATTTGCAGAGGACTTAAAAATTTGCAAACGATTTCTGAATATTATAGCATTAAGTCTTGATGGAGAATAATTCAGTGATGGAGGAATAATCATTCTTACTTTACAAAGAAATGGAGGCTCAGAAATGTTAGTGACTTACCTAAAGGTACTTAGGGAGATAGATATGCAAATTTCTTCTGATTTACTGTGTAATGCACTTCTACTAAGCCAACATATGGTTTATACAAACCTAAGTATGTATTTTGTGGGACCAGTGAGGAGGAAAGATAGGGGAAAACACAGGTGACAGTTATTGGAGTGTTTAAACTCCAAATTATTTATCAGAACTCTTGCCCTCTGCAGTATATTAGAGTTTCTTGGTAAAAACTGTTTAAAGATCACAGCCTTTTCAATTTGCAGTTCTGGGAAAAACCACTGGGTGTCATCCTGTATGATACTTTTGCAAAGCTTCTGTTTTTGAAGGTGAATTTCACTATTTTGAAGAGTAATTCATCCCTATGATTTAGAAATCAAAATGATTTAATGAATTATAGTTTAAAAAGTCTGGCTCTGACTCTAATTTCTGTTGTCCTCGATTTTCACACTCACCAACCCGTCCTCACCTCATTGTGTATACCCGTTTTCGACACTCAGATACACTCATACATACACAGACGCACGGAACATACACATACACTCACACACACACACGTCTCCCTCTTTCTTACAAAAAATAACTCTTCACTGTTTTAAATTTAACCCATCCTGAGATATTTTATTATCTGGGGTTATTAATAACCTCAGATATTTCACTTATTATATATCTGAAATATCTAATATCAATAACCTCAGATATGCAGATGACACCACCCTTATGGCAGAAAACGAAGAAGAACTAGATATTTTATTATCTGGGGTTATTAATAACCTCAGATATTTCACTTATTATATATCTGAAATATCTAATATCAATAACCTCAGATATGCAGATGACACCACCCTTATGGCAGAAA
>SJYW01056807.1:287133-298610 GCA_006410735.1 Raphicerus campestris
TGGGAGAGGAGGGTTGGGAGCAAAAGGTCAAAGGCCACGGATATGGAGGAACTTAACAATTTAACTTTGTCTGTTCTACAATTCATTATTTGAAGGTTTTACAGCCAAAATTAGGAAGAACCCACGCACATATCCATAAATATGCTCACGCATTCATATATTTACAGCTATTAAAAAAGGACACAAAATTGATTAGATTGTATTAATTATAAAATATCTCAGTTCAGTTCAGTCGCTCAATTGTGTTGACTTTTTGCGACCCCACAGATTGAAGCACGCCAGGCCTCCCTGTCCATCACCAACTCCTGGAGTTCACTCAAACTCATGTCCATTGAGTCAGTGATGCCATCCAACCATCTCATCCTCCATTGTCCCCTTCTCCTCCTACCTTCAGTCTTTCCCAGCATCAGGGTCTTTTCAAATGAGTCAGCTCTTCCCATCAGGTGGCCAAAGTTTTGGAGCTTCAGCATCAGTCCTTCCAGTGAACATCCAGGGCTGATCTCCTTTAGGATGGACTGGTTGGGTCTTCTTGCAGTCCGAGGGACTCTCAAGAGTTTTCTCCAACACCTCAGTTCAAAAGCATCAATTCTTCAGCACTCAGCTTTCTTCACAGTCCAACTCTCACATCCATACATGAGCTACTGGAAAGATCATAGCCTTGACTAGATGGACCTTTGTTGATTAAGTAATGTCTCTGCTTTTTAATATGCTATCTAGGTTGGTCATAACTTTTCTTCCATGGAGTAAGCATCTTCTAATTTCATGGCTGCAGTCACCATCTGCAGTGATTTTGGAGCCCCCCAAAATAAAGTCTGATATTGTTTCCACTGTTTCCCCATCTATTTGCCATGAAGTGATGGGACCAGTTGCCATGATCTTAGTTTTCTGAATATTGAGCTTTAGGCCAACTTTTTCACTCTCCTTTCACTTTCATCAAGAGACTCTTTAGTTCTTCTTCGTTTTCTGCCATAAGGGTGGTGTCATCTGCATATCTGAGGTTATTGATATTAGATATTTCAGATATATAATAAGTGAAATATCTGAGGTTATTAATAACCCCAGATAATAAAATATCTCAGGATGGGTTAAATTTAAAACAGTGAAGAGTTATTTTTTGTAAGAAAGAGGGAGACGTGTGTGTGTGTGAGTGTATGTGTATGTTCCGTGCGTCTGTGTATGTATGAGTGTATCTGAGTGTCGAAAACGGGTATACACAATGAGGTGAGGACGGGTTGGTGAGTGTGAAAATCGAGGACAACAGAAATTAGAGTCAGAGCCAGACTTTTTAAACTATAATTCATTAAATCATTTTGATTTCTAAATCATAGGGATGAATTACTCTTCAAAATAGTGAAATTCACCTTCAAAAACAGAAGCTTTGCAAAAGTATCATACAGGATGACACCCAGTGGTTTTTCCCAGAACTGCAAATTGAAAAGGCTGTGATCTTTAAACAGTTTTTACCAAGAAACTCTAATATACTGCAGAGGGCAAGAGTTCTGATAAATAATTTGGAGTTTAAACACTCCAATAACTGTCACCTGCGTTTTCCCCTATCTTTCCTCCTCACTGGTCCCACAAAATACATACTTAGGTTTGTATAAACCATATGTTGGCTTAGTAGAAGTGCATTACACAGTAAATCAGAAGAAATTTGCATATCTATCTCCCTAAGTACCTTTAGGTAAGTCACTAACATTTCTGAGCCTCCATTTCTTTGTAAAGTAAGAATGATTATTCCTCCATCACTGAATTATTCTCCATCAAGACTTAATGCTATAATATTCAGAAATCGTTTGCAAATTTTTAAGTCCTCTGCAAATGAAAATGGATGTTATGGTTGTTTTGTTCCACAACTGGCTAGCAGTTATGCTGCAGTCGGTCAAGTTCATATGTTACTAAACACTTCCCTCTACACATGTTCATCCGCTATCATAGTTCAGAGCTATGTGCCCGCCATTCCCACTCCATCTAGAAAATACTGCCTCATTCTTTGGACCAAACTGATTTGGTCCTCTTTCACTCACCTCTCCACTCTCCTCTTTCACCTTCATCAAGAGGCCTTTTAGTTCCTCTTCACTTTCTGCCGCAAGAGTGGTGTCATCTGCATATCTGAGGTTATTGATGTTTCTCCCGGCAATCTTGATTCCAGCTTGTGCTTCCTCCAGCCCAGCGTTTCTCATGATGTACTTGGCATATAAGTTAAATAAGCAGGGTGACGATATACAGCCTTGACGTCCTTCTTTTCCTATTTGGAACAGTCTGTTGTTCCATGTCCAGTTCTAACTGTTGCTTCCTGACCTGCACAGTATCTGGCCCCTCAAAATTGTTTCTGATTCATATTGTCCTCTGAATGTGGCCATTTTACTTGCTCAATTGATGAATAGATATCTATGATCACTTCCGATGTCTGGGGAAGCTCAGGAACGTTGGGGTGCGCAGGCAGCCCAGGCCACCTCCCTCTCCTTACTCCCCAGCCCGTGTGCCCAGCCTCTGTGTTTCCACGCAGGTTTGTGCAGTTGACCTGGGCACTGCAAACAGCAGAAAGAAACGGTGGTTCAGGTAGTACTTTTATTTCACTTAAGACTTGAGGATATTTTTGCATCTAATTCTTCAGCATTCAAATGCTCCCCAGAGTGGCTTTAGAGATACGGCTCAAGAGGAGTTATTTTTTTTATTTCTCTACCCTGTTTCCTTTCAGAAATATTTCCTTTCTCAGTGATGTAGACTTTCAGCGTAAACAATGTGACCTTGCTTGAATAGCAGTGTTTTTCTGAAAAAAAAAAAGGCACAAAAATAAAAAATCCTCTATGGTTTTCTTTTTTTCTTTGAACACAAATCAGTAAAAGAAAAGTCATAGTAGGAGATGTGAAAATGGTGGATTTATAAACTCTCTAGCTTAATGGTATTAGTCGGACTTGAAAGACTAAGTATAGCCGATAGAGTTGACTCTGTGTGTGTGTTATGACGCATGCTTTCCTGTGGGACCCACAAGCCCAGGGACTCAAGCCCTTGTGATCCATTGTGGAGCCGAACCCACTGCTTTCTTCAGAGCCAGTTCTTGGCAATGGTAGAACCTATTACAAAAATTCACTTTCTTTTTCCATGTGAAAATGATCATTTATATTTTTGATTTTTCCCAGATTTATAGAAGTAACAGGTAACTTACAAGTTGTCGATTTAATACACACAAAGTTTACAAAGCAATTACCACCACAGTCTTAACACCTTCACCAAGTCACGTGATTGCCATTTCATTTTTTGTGGTGAAGATATGTAAGATCTATTCCCCAGCCACTCCCAAACATGTAATATAGTACTGATAGCTATAATCTCTGTGCTGGACACTCAGCCCTCAGAACTGGCTGCTTATGTCACTGGGGCTTGTGCCTTTGACCAGCCGCTCTCCTGTTTTGCTGCCTGGGCCGCCACCATCCTATTTCCTGCTTCTCCGTGTCCAGCTTCTTTTGATCCCACAGATAAATGATGTTATTCAGCGTGTGTTTCTGATATCCGGGCGTACTGTAGATTTCACTCGCAAATCAGATTCATTCCATGATCTGCAGTTTTGCCTGGTGCTGTGAACCTGTTTCCCAGATATACGTGGCCTCGTATCAATGTATTTCTTTTTCTTCACTTTGACAGAAAACTGCCATAGCTGGTCTCAGTCATTCACGATTCCATCCCTGGGACCAGTTTCTGTAATAGCTTCTGAAAAGCAGTCCCTGCAGGGTGGACCGTCTAAAGGGTACAAAAACACAAACATAAAAAATAAAAATACCCGAGCTATCTCCGAAGTGGGATAGTTTTTGCTGGTGAATAGTGATTTGTTCATTGAGTAATCATCTACATTCCACCTGGGCAGATGGATTTGTAAATCCTCAGGCTGAAAGCAACCCCTGCATTTTGTATAGAAAATTTTTCTTTTCTTTTTTTTTTTTACCTCTAAGGTAAGCAGGAGAGTTAATCGGAGACAGAGGATGGGTGGAAGAATCATTTTTGGAAAAAAAAACTCTCTCATGAGCATATTTCAGATGTCATTCCGTGAATCGCAGGGACACCTCCTTCGGAAGGGACGGTCTTCTTCCCACTTACATGGGCCAAAGCTGGTTCCCGGAGCCGAGAGGGAAAGGGAGGCTCAGGAAATTCAATCATTTGTGATAGCACTTGGACCAGAACCCAAGTGATTGGACTTCAACTTGACTTCTGCCCCNTTGTCTAAATGGGCAAAAAGCATGACATTTTCAAAACAGATAACTAGTCCTTAGAATGCTGTTGGCATTTGGAGTAACAGATGGAAACGTAGAAAATGGAGCCACATGTGCAGATAGCACGATTCACTGGTCAGCGGCACCATGGTCAAAGGATTCCTATCTTAATCCTTCTTTTCCTCTTCAATTTAGTTATCAGCATCAGATTTTAAACTGGCTCTTTGTGAATGTGTCCATTACTGATCTGTTATTAAAAGGAAAGGGAGCTTGATTTTTATATGATATTGTTTAATCCATTTTTTAACTTTTGATACACACTGGCATATTTAAAAATAACCCTTGCATCATTGATTTCAGACTGTGACATTGGCACGGTTATGACTTTAGTCTTTTAAATCCACAAGAGTGTTTCGTCTGCCGGGCTTCCCTGGAGGCTCAGTGGTAAGGAATCTGCCTGTTTATGCATCCAGTGCAGGAGACCCGGGTCCAGTCCCTGGGTCGGGAAGATACCCTGGAGAAGGGAATGGCAACCCACTCCAGTATTCTTGCCTGGAGAACCCCATGGACAGAGGAGCCAGGAGGGCTGGAGTGCATGGACTCATGAAGAGTGGGACATGACTTAGGGACTAAACAATCAACAGCTCCTTGCTGTTTCAAAATGATAAAAAGAACACCTCATTTTTGGCCACCTTTCCTGATCAACCTGCAAGTAAGTAACTGTATTTGATTAGGTTCAGACAGAGCCTGACAGTCTTCTCCAGAAATGAACTGGTGCCTCTGTTGATTTTCAGCTAAGAGAATGGAGTCATGGGCGCATAAGTCACCTAGAAAGTGTAAACAGAAAGTAGGCTCTAATTAGCAATGCTTTGGCAGCCCCATTTCAGTAGCATTTAAATTTCACAACTAAGTATTAAGTTGCAAGCATGTCCAAGAAAAAAGGAAACTGAGATCTAGGATTAATGTTATCATTGCTTTATCAAACAGTTAAGAAGGTTTGGTTTAGGTTTTGTTTTTTTTTTTAAGAAATCTCACTAAGGAATAATTTTGAACTTGCCATAATGTCTCTTCACAGACAGAACTCTGACCAAAAATCTGTGTTAGGAGAGGTGCTAAAACTATCCTGTCCCTTCATTCTCTTAATAGGTATCTTGGCCAAGTCATTAACTCAGAATGAGGTTGCCACATAATTGCTAGAGAGGATAAGCTGTGAAGCATGTCCATTGTAACATGTCTAATGAGACATGAGCATAGAGAGTCATCTGTCGCCGTGTGTTTCTGCGTTCTAGTTCTGTGAGGTTACCAGGAACATGAGTGAGATGCGTGGATCCCTGAGAAAACGTGTAGCTCTAAGTGCCTGAACTGCAAAACTTATGTAATTTAATGAATCACACCTTTTATAGACTCAAACTAAATATTAAGTGAAATCTTTTAAGCATTCCCCAAATATTTAAAGGTAAAACTAGAGTACAGTTGGAAATACGTTGTGTAACATTTAGGGAAAATAGGAAGGCATGAGTAAGCCATGCTATCATGCTATAAACACCTGCATTATAGATCATTGTAGTTTCCTAGTGAAAATGTGAGTGCATTTGAGGTAACTTAGGAAATCGCTGTAGGGGCTAGCAGAAATTATTCTCTCTGGAAGGGGACAGAGACAGTGTTGGAAAGGAGACTGGATCTATAAATTTACAAAGTCATTTCATCTTTCTAGACCTCATTTCTTCAACTGAAAATGAAAAAAAGAGGTTAAAGTAATTTATGAGATTATTTCAGATTCCCAAATTTGTATTTCTGTGTTATAGAGGGAATTTGTGCATGAGAATCGTCCTCTCTACAGGCACCTTCCCAGCTCAGCTATCCTTACTTCCAGCCTGGGAGAGCATGTAAAACTCCTCTGGATCTTCTCATTCTTGAGGAACTGGAAGGGAACGAGCTTAGGAGGGTGCCTGTGCATTTTGGGGAGGGAATGGCAGGTTAAATGATCTAGACATTAGGCACTCAATAAATAACATTGTTTAGGCAACCAAATATGTATAGATGGTGTTCAAGAGCAAAGTTCAGAACTAGAGGCATATATTTGGGAAACTTTGATCTATAAATTCATTTAAAACAATGAGGCTGAATCTCATTACCCATAATGTCAGTATAGATACTTAAGGACTAAGCTTTGGGTTATCTAAACATTTAGGGTCGTCCCTGGTGGCTTCCCTCATAGCTCAGTTGGTAAAGAATCGGCTGCAATGCAGTAGACCCTGGTTCTATTGCTGGGTCAGGAAGATCTGCTGGAGCGGATAGGCTACCCACTCCAGTATTTGTGGGCTTCCCTTGTGGCTCAGCTGGTAAAGAATCTGCCTGCAATGTGGGGGACCTGGGTTTGATCCCTGGGTGGGGAAGATCCCCTGGAGAAGGGAAAGGCTACCCACTCCAATCTNGGTATCTTGGCCAAGTCATTAACTCAGAATGAGGTTGCCACATAATTGCTAGAGAGGATAAGCTGTGAAGCATGTCCATTGTAACATGTCTAATGAGACATGAGCATAGAGAGTCATCTGTCGCCGTGTGTTTCTGCGTTCTAGTTCTGTGAGGTTACCAGGAACATGAGTGAGATGCGTGGATCCCTGAGAAAACGTGTAGCTCTAAGTGCCTGAACTGCAAAACTTATGTAATTTAATGAATCACACCTTTTATAGACTCAAACTAAATATTAAGTGAAATCTTTTAAGCATTCCCCAAATATTTAAAGGTAAAACTAGAGTACAGTTGGAAATACGTTGTGTAACATTTAGGGAAAATAGGAAGGCATGAGTAAGCCATGCTATCATGCTATAAACACCTGCATTATAGATCATTGTAGTTTCCTAGTGAAAATGTGAGTGCATTTGAGGTAACTTAGGAAATCGCTGTAGGGGCTAGCAGAAATTATTCTCTCTGGAAGGGGACAGAGACAGTGTTGGAAAGGAGACTGGATCTATAAATTTACAAAGTCATTTCATCTTTCTAGACCTCATTTCTTCAACTGAAAATGAAAAAAAGAGGTTAAAGTAATTTATGAGATTATTTCAGATTCCCAAATTTGTATTTCTGTGTTATAGAGGGAATTTGTGCATGAGAATCGTCCTCTCTACAGGCACCTTCCCAGCTCAGCTATCCTTACTTCCAGCCTGGGAGAGCATGTAAAACTCCTCTGGATCTTCTCATTCTTGAGGAACTGGAAGGGAACGAGCTTAGGAGGGTGCCTGTGCATTTTGGGGAGGGAATGGCAGGTTAAATGATCTAGACATTAGGCACTCAATAAATAACATTGTTTAGGCAACCAAATATGTATAGATGGTGTTCAAGAGCAAAGTTCAGAACTAGAGGCATATATTTGGGAAACTTTGATCTATAAATTCATTTAAAACAATGAGGCTGAATCTCATTACCCATAATGTCAGTATAGATACTTAAGGACTAAGCTTTGGGTTTTCTAGACATTTAGGGTCGTCCCTGGTGGCTTCCCTCATAGCTCAGTTGGTAAAGAATCGGCTGCAATGCAGTAGTCCCTGGTTCTATTGCTGGGTCAGGAAGATCTGCTGGAGCGGATAGGCTACCCACTCCAGTATTTGTGGGCTTCCCTTGTGGCTCAGCTGGTAAAGAATCTGCCTGCAATGTGGGGGACCTGGGTTTGATCCCTGGGTGGGGAAGATCCCCTGGAGAAGGGAAAGGCTACCCACTCCAATCTCCTGGAGAATTCCATGGACTGTATAGTCCATGGGGTCGCAAAGAGTTGGACATGACTAAATGACTTTCATTTTCACTTTCCAGTGGCTCAGTGGTAAGGAATCTTCCTGCAATGCAGGAGCCACAGAAGACACAGGTTCGATCCGTGGGTGAGGAAGATCCCCTGGAGGAGGGCCTGGAAACCAACTCCAATATTCTTGCCTGGAGAATCCCATGGACAGAGGAACTTGGTGGGCTATAGTCCATGGGGTCTTTAAGAGGCATGGACAAGTGAAGTGACTTAGGATGCATACACCTAAATATTTAGACATTGGAAGATAAGAGTATTCAGCTAAAGAAAGTATGAAATTGGTGCAATGATGAAGGCAGAAAAGCGAGAGTGATTGGTATCTATAATATAAATGTAGCTGAAACGGCAACAGACACCTGTGAAAACAGGATTGTGTGTTTGTGTGTCCTCCTAAAGCAACGTGGAAAGAACAAAAGGTTCACAGTAGTTATCCCCATGTAGGTAATAGAATGTAGAGTTTTGGACACATTTTTACTTTATCTTTTATTCATTACCGTATGACTGATTTTAAAAAAATAGTTCTACATTATTTGTATAATTAGTGCAAAAGCTCCTTTCATTAAAAAAATCAGACAGGCTTGTCAAGGCTCAGTCTTGAGATGCTTTGTACTCGTTTCTCAATGTATTGAATTACCTAACCTTGACTATTTTTCTTTTATAAGCTTTTGTATTTTTTTCCCTAGAAGCGAGCCATATCCACAGTTCAGTACCCTTTATGTCACCTCCATTATTTATAAGAACAAAAGCCCTGGAAAGAAAGAATTTTCAAGAGTGTGATATTGATAGTCTCAGCTGGACCTTAATGTACACCCTGAGACTCATGCATTTTTGCTGTCTTTATTATACAAGAAAAGGATTGGAATAAATGATGTGGGAGATGAGATGCTAGACAGGAGAACATACTCTACATGTTTCCCAGATCTGGCACTGAAAGCATAGTTTGAATCATCTTTGCCTTCGCCTTTTCTGCATGGGAAGAGTGCCATGAGTGTGTATGAATGTGTGAGTGTATGTGCATGTGTGTGCATTCGTTACACCAATCTCCAGGCATTAAAGCACTAATGTTCTAATTGACACAGTGCTTCTGAAAACTGAGTAGAGTGTGCCAAGGACTTACCTGAAGAATCTATTCACAGTCTCAAGAGACTTCTGATGTTCGCAGAGAGCAGGTATGAAAAATAGCCCCCTCAGTTTATGCAAAGTATCAGTAAAGGCTCATCTTCATTTAAATATAGATCAGAATGTCTCAGGAGACCACCAGACAGAAGCAGAACAAAGAGAGGCACCTCCCTAGAGAAGCAAACCACCGCGATGATTGTTCAGCGACTCGGGCTGAGTTCCGAAAGTACAGCTGCTCACTCGTTACAACAGCTGAGACACGGAAGCAAGCTAAGCCTCCATCGACAGGTGAATGCACGGAGAACATGTGGAATACCACTCAGCCATAATAGGAATGAAAGTGCCATTTGCAGCATCCTGGATGGGCCTAGAGACGGTCATACCGAGAGAAATTAATGCAAAGCTATGATATCGTGTAAGTGGAATCTAAAAAAACAAAACAAATGAACTTATTTGCAAAACAGAAACACACAGACATAGAAAACAAATCTGTGGTTACCAAAGGGAGGGGAGGGATAAGATAGGAGTTTGGGATTAACAGATATGTAACAGATATACCACTAAATACAAATTAGATAAGCAAGGATCTACTGTTAGTACAGTGAACCAGAGTCAACGTCCTGAAACTAACAAAGCATTTTAAGTCAACTGTGCTTCAGTTTTTAAACAAAGTTCAACTGCTTGAAAGAAGAGGCACAGTGATTTTTACTGAGATAAGTATCAATTCAGTTCAGTCGCTCAGTCGTGTCTGACTATTTGTGACCCCATGAACCACGGCACGCCAGGTCTCCCTGTCCATCAACTCCCAGAGTCCACCTAAACCCATGTCCATTGTGTTGGTGATGCCATTCAACCATCTCATCCTCGGTCGTCCCCTTCTCCTCCTGCCCTCAATCTTTCCCAGCATCAGGGTCTTTTCAAATCAGTCAGCTCTCCGAATCAGGTGGCCCAAGTATTGGAGTTTCAGCTTCAACATCAGTCCCTCCAGTGAACACCCAGGACTGATCTCCTTTAGGATGGACTGGTTGGAACTCCTTGCAGTCCAAGGGACTCTCTCGAGTCTTCTCCAACACCACAGTTCAAAAGCATCAATTCTTCGGCACTCAGCTTTCTTCACAGTCCAACTCTCACATCCATACATGGCCACTAGAAAAACCATAGCCTTGACTAGACAGACCTTTGTTGGCAAAGTAATGTCTCTGCTTTTGAATATGCTGTCTAGGTTGCTCATAACTTTCCTTCCAATGAGCCAGCATCTTTTAATTTCATGGCTGCAATCACCATCTGCAGTGATTTTGGAGCCCAGAAAAATAAAGTCAGCCATTGTTTCCACTGTTTGCTCATCTATCTGCCATGAAGTGATGGGACTGGATGCCATGATCTTCATTTTCTGAATGTTGAGCTTTAAGCCAACTTCTTCACTCTCTTCTTTGACTTTCATCAAGAGGCTCTTTAGTTCTTCACTTTCTGCCATAAGGGTGGTGTCATCTGCATATCTGAGGTTATTGATATTTCTCCCGGCAATCTTGATTTCAGCTTGTGCTTCTTCCAGCCCAGCGTTTCTCATGATGTACTCGGCATATAAGTTAAATAAGCAGGGTGACAGTATGCAGCCTTGATGTACTCCTTTTCCTATTTGGAACCAGTCTGTTTTTCCATGTCCATAACATTGAGCATATTGTCAATTTAGGGGAAAAAATGAACAGTAAAGAAAATTGCCTTTTCCTATGAAAGGCACTTAAATTTCTTTAGAGACTTTGACGTAGCATGCTTATCCCCCGATGAGACAGGCAGAGAC
This sequence comes from Raphicerus campestris, assembly GCA_006410735.1. NCBI lineage: Eukaryota > Metazoa > Chordata > Mammalia > Artiodactyla > Bovidae > Raphicerus > Raphicerus campestris. The sequence continues at coordinate 298,052 of SJYW01056807.1, forward strand.
CTTACTACCACAAGACATCTGCTACCTTGTATTTGCCCGGATGCTTTTCCTCTTAGGGGCTTCCCTGGTGGCTCAGCCTGTAAAGAATCTGCCTGCAGTGTGGGAGACCTCGGGTTCCATCCCTGGGTTTGGAAAAGATTCCCTGAAGAAGAGAATGGCTACCCACTCCGTATTGTTGCCTGGAGAATCCCATGGACAGAAGAGCCTGGAAGGCTACAGTCCGTCGGGTAACAAAGAATCAGACACGACTAAGTGACTTAAACTTTCACTTCACTTTCCCCCTTAAATTCCTCCTCCTCTGAAGATTTATTCTCTTATTGCCTCCAGAGCCTGACCCCCTATACATACACGTGCACACACAGTCACACACCCCGACACACACATATGCACATCCTCAGTATTAGCGATTTCCACCCCACAGTCTTGAAAATTACTCTTTTCGTTTATTATCTTAGTAGCTGTTGACTAAATATCTAAATTGAAGTCCCAGCAACATCTAAAAAATTAGCAGGAAAGCCAGACGGTGCACTGGGCCAATACAGAGAGAGCTTCCGACGGC
>SJYW01056807.1:299111-328907 GCA_006410735.1 Raphicerus campestris
CTCGTTACAACAGCTGAGACACGGAAGCAAGCTAAGCCTCCATCGACAGGTGAATGCACGGAGAACATGTGGAATACCACTCAGCCATAATAGGAATGAAAGTGCCATTTGCAGCATCCTGGATGGGCCTAGAGACGGTCATACCGAGAGAAATTAATGCAAAGCTATGATATCGTGTAAGTGGAATCTAAAAAAACAAAACAAATGAACTTATTTGCAAAACAGAAACACACAGACATAGAAAACAAATCTGTGGTTACCAAAGGGAGGGGAGGGATAAGATAGGAGTTTGGGATTAACAGATATGTAACAGATATACCACTAAATACAAATTAGATAAGCAAGGATCTACTGTTAGTACAGTGAACCAGAGTCAACGTCCTGAAACTAACAAAGCATTTTAAGTCAACTGTGCTTCAGTTTTTAAACAAAGTTCAACTGCTTGAAAGAAGAGGCACAGTGATTTTTACTGAGATAAGTATCAATTCAGTTCAGTCGCTCAGTCGTGTCTGACTATTTGTGACCCCATGAACCACGGCACGCCAGGTCTCCCTGTCCATCAACTCCCAGAGTCCACCTAAACCCATGTCCATTGTGTTGGTGATGCCATTCAACCATCTCATCCTCGGTCGTCCCCTTCTCCTCCTGCCCTCAATCTTTCCCAGCATCAGGGTCTTTTCAAATCAGTCAGCTCTCCGAATCAGGTGGCCCAAGTATTGGAGTTTCAGCTTCAACATCAGTCCCTCCAGTGAACACCCAGGACTGATCTCCTTTAGGATGGACTGGTTGGAACTCCTTGCAGTCCAAGGGACTCTCTCGAGTCTTCTCCAACACCACAGTTCAAAAGCATCAATTCTTCGGCACTCAGCTTTCTTCACAGTCCAACTCTCACATCCATACATGGCCACTAGAAAAACCATAGCCTTGACTAGACAGACCTTTGTTGGCAAAGTAATGTCTCTGCTTTTGAATATGCTGTCTAGGTTGCTCATAACTTTCCTTCCAATGAGCCAGCATCTTTTAATTTCATGGCTGCAATCACCATCTGCAGTGATTTTGGAGCCCAGAAAAATAAAGTCAGCCATTGTTTCCACTGTTTGCTCATCTATCTGCCATGAAGTGATGGGACTGGATGCCATGATCTTCATTTTCTGAATGTTGAGCTTTAAGCCAACTTCTTCACTCTCTTCTTTGACTTTCATCAAGAGGCTCTTTAGTTCTTCACTTTCTGCCATAAGGGTGGTGTCATCTGCATATCTGAGGTTATTGATATTTCTCCCGGCAATCTTGATTTCAGCTTGTGCTTCTTCCAGCCCAGCGTTTCTCATGATGTACTCGGCATATAAGTTAAATAAGCAGGGTGACAGTATGCAGCCTTGATGTACTCCTTTTCCTATTTGGAACCAGTCTGTTTTTCCATGTCCATAACATTGAGCATATTGTCAATTTAGGGGAAAAAATGAACAGTAAAGAAAATTGCCTTTTCCTATGAAAGGCACTTAAATTTCTTTAGAGACTTTGACGTAGCATGCTTATCCCCCGATGAGACAGGCAGAGACCTTACTACCACAAGACATCTGCTACCTTGTATTTGCCCGGATGCTTTTCCTCTTAGGGGCTTCCCTGGTGGCTCAGCCTGTAAAGAATCTGCCTGCAGTGTGGGAGACCTCGGGTTCCATCCCTGGGTTTGGAAAAGATTCCCTGAAGAAGAGAATGGCTACCCACTCCGTATTGTTGCCTGGAGAATCCCATGGACAGAAGAGCCTGCAAGGCTACAGTCCGTCGGGTAACAAAGAATCAGACACGACTAAGTGACTTAAACTTTCACTTCACTTTCCCCCTTAAATTCCTCCTCCTCTGAAGATTTATTCTCTTATTGCCTCCAGAGCCTGACCCCCTATACATACACGTGCACACACAGTCACACACCCCGACACACACATATGCACATCCTCAGTATTAGCGATTTCCACCCCACAGTCTTGAAAATTACTCTTTTCGTTTATTATCTTAGTAGCTGTTGACTAAATATCTAAATTGAAGTCCCAGCAACATCTAAAAAATTAGCAGGAAAGCCAGACGGTGCACTGGGCCAATACAGAGAGAGCTTCCGACGGCGGTGGCAGACAGGTCACGTGACTGCCTGCACTTCCTACTCATTGTGTTAAAATAGGTCTAGTTCTTTAAGCCTTAATTTCCCAGTTCATCAGAGCTATTCTGAATTTTCTGTCATACGCTACTTACGGTCACGAGTGATGCCATGTGGTAGCTGGCTCAGACTGGACGTGTTAATCAGAATTTTGTGTTTAACTTCTTAAATAGTGATTATCTGGAAAATATGGCAATTAGAAAGCGTGCATTAGGAATGTGTCTGTTCTTTGTTATATAAAAATAAAACCAGTCATAACTCTGTATTTATTTAGTGCCAGCTATGTTGGAATGTCACAAAATGGAGTCAGTCAGATGGTGGGCATGGAAAGCTTAAAAATCCAGGCAGTAAGGGAAAAGCTTTGCTCAGTGGTCTACACAGTGGCTGTTTTTTGCTCAATCCATAGAAAATATGAGAAACCTCCTTCAGACAACTTTAATATACTAAACTTTGTAGGCGAGAGGAAAGCAATGCCTTGAATTTGTTCTCATGGCTTAGAACGTTCTGTGCAAGAGTGATTTTTCATAGAGCTACAATGTGTTCTCATAATGTCCTAGATTTGATGTATTCCAATTAAAAGGGAAAAATTTTCCCTGGTTATAAACAATGAGACAATTTAAAAACTATTCCTATGCGGTTTTGATAAAAGGCTGGAGAATTTCTATTCCTTTAACTATGAGGGACAATATTTCAGGGACATGGTGGCTCAGGGTCTTGGTGGCTCCCATGTTCCTGGAATGTTCCAAATGTATGTGTGTGTGTTTTAAGAAGATGACAGGCTAATTAGTTTCTGTAACATCCAACATTTGATGTGAAATAATTGTAAAACATAATGAAATCCTGGCCTGAGAGTGTATTGCCCCTGCTGGTAGCAATATGGACAGTGTGTGGAGACTTCACTGCATATTATTTTTCTGCCAAGATTTTCAAACTTTTTCCAGAATTGTTATTGAGAAAGCACCATTTTAACACATTCTTTAAAGGGAAAAGCAATAATATTAATTGACTTTTACTTTTCAATTATAGGGATAATAATCATAGTTGAATTTTGGCTCACTGTTTTTTTGTCATTTTCTGCTCTCATAAATTAAATTCTAATCAGAAGNCACCATTTTAACACGTTCTTTAAAGGGAAAAGCAATAATATTAATTGACTTTTACTTTTCAATTATAGGGATGATAATCATAGTTGAGTTTTGGCTCACTGTTTTTTTGTCATTTTCTGCTCTCATAAATTAAATTCTAATCAGAAGTTTTTGGAATTATTTTTAAGGCAGCAAACATAGAATGCTGATCAGTTTAGCAGAAAACGTGCACACACACACAGAAGGAGAGAAAGAAGGAAGGCGGCGGGAAGGAGAGGGGAGGGCCTGGCGTCACTGGTGGCACAGAGTGACTGTGTTTCTCGCTGCTCCGGTTCACGCACAGTCCATTATTCAGGAATTAAGTCATCGAGTGTTCATCAAATGTCTGATTTCCCAGGCAATAATGTACAGGCTAGAGTGTTCAGAGAAGTGAGCTAGTAAGGTTTGCCACTGTCCCCCTATCTTGCCAACAGCCATGTGGAAGACGGCCCAGAACCGGAACGCGGAGGCCGCTCAGATGCAATGAGAGATGAGCAGGGCGCCGGGAGTCAGGCTGCCGGGGGAGGGGCGGCTAGGAGAAATAAGCAATTGATTGGATGCTGAAGGAGGGTAGGAAAGGGGTCAAGATTGACTCACACTTCTAGATTAATTGACTTTGTAATGTCGTGAAGGAGAGAAAGTCCCAGAGGACAGCAGTGCATGAGGCGTGTGCTTGGTATTTAGAGGTGACATCAGAGCCTCAGAGGGCTGGTCTGAAGATTGTGGTGTGGGGGTGTCAATTTGCAAGTGAGAGCTGAAATCAAGAGAGTACACGGCGCCTTCAGGGGAAGTGCAGAGGAAGCAGAACCGTGCAAGGATAGACTTTTTACAGAAACGAGCAGTTTAGGGAGCGTGCAGAGGAAGGGTCAGCACTGTGACTCCAGAGGGGCGTATCAGGACCAGCCAGAGGACAGACTGGCATCGCCTCCGGTTTGTTCCACTGGGAAGGATGAGAAAAGGGAGCTTACATTTTGGGGGGGCACGGTGGAAGAGTCAACCATGGAGGGAAATAAAGCAGAAGACTGTGAGCTGTCATGGAAGGCATGCAGGCAGCGTGTTTCAGGAAGACTGGCAATGTCAGACATGAAAGGTGGCTACTTACTGAATAAAGCAAACTGCAGTATCTGCAGGGGAGTAGGCCCACAGGATCCCATTCAGCCCAATTTCAACTGAACTGGAGAGGGAAGGGGAGGACTCAGCTTGACAGTTTTGAGAAATCTGGAAATGAAGACTGAGATCGATGAATGGACCACTGTCTAGAAGGGTGAGGTGAAGTCCTGCCTTACCTAGACTGTTCAGGTGGCTGTTCAACATATTCCTCAGACTGAACCTCTTACCTGCAATAGAAATTCATTTCTCAGTTCTGGAGGCTGGAAATCCAAGATCAAGGTGCCAGTGTGCTAGAATAGAGTCTCTTCCAGGTTGCAGACTCATAAGGCAGAAGATGAGAGGGAGCTCTCTATGGTGTTTTTCATAACGGCACTAATCCCATTCAGAAGGGGTCCACCCTTACGACCCAGTCACCTCCCAAAAGTTCTGCCTCCTACACCGGCACCTTAGGGCTTAGAATTTCAGCTTATGAATTTTGGGAATACACAAACACGCAGGCCAGAGCAGTCATTTTTTGAAACGAGAAAGTTTTACTTAAATGTAAATTGGTCCTATTATCTGATGGCCTGAAGTTCGGTATTCTTGAGGTTCTATTGCTTGTCATATATTCTTAAAATATTGTTACGAAAATTAAATATGTTTTAAAAAGACCATATATAGGGCCTGGCCATGATAGTCTCAAAACAAATGCAATTTCCTAACTCTCTTTTTGCTTGATAGAGACATACCAGAGACAATCTGAATTTGGTCTTTGATCATAATGGAATTTTTTTTCTTGGTTTGTAGTGATGACNTAAATTGGTCCTGTTATCTGATGGCCTGAAGTTCGGTGTTCTTGAGGTTCTATTGCCTGTCTTATATTCTTAAAATATTGTTATGAAAATTAAATATGTTTTGAAAAGACCATATATAGGGCCTGGCCATGATAGTCTCAAAACAAATGCAATTTCCTAACTCTCTTTTTTCTTGATAGAGACATACCAGAGACAATCTGAATTTGGTCTTTGATCATAATGGAATTTTTTTTCTTGGTTTGTAGTGATGACACTGAATAGCCATTTTACGGTTATTCAAGGTTTCCCAGTGTGTGTGATGTCAAGCTAATGACGTGTGTTCCCCAGATATATCGCATAGCACCACTGGACTTTAGTGTTGGCATTTGCCCAATGGTATGTAGAACAAAGTGGCGGCAAGTGGTCTTAGGCCTCTCCTAGTTATGAAATTCTGTGTGTTTATAGCTTCTCATTTAGGGTTATCATCTATTAATTGCATTTTTTAAAAAATATTCTATTTCTGTGGGATGTTGCAGTAATGACAGGATAGTGCCCTGATTCTATCTTAAGCTGAATTCCGTAAACGTTTTCTTCAATACATGCTGCATCTCATGCACTATCATAAATTGGGACTAAAACGTAATCATAAAAATAATGGGAAAATGGTTGAGAGAGAGAGCAAGCGAGGCTTGGAAATAGCTAAGGCACTCGGTTTTGGCTTTTCCCAAAAGCAGTATTCTAGTTGCTGCACACACACAAACAAAATGTTCTCTTCTGGGGGGGAGGGACAGAAAGAAATGGGATCATAGTATAGCAGATTTGAAAAAAAATTAATAGAAGTGAAATTTAGAAACAGAAATATTTGCATTTGATTTAGTTAGTACTTGAAATTGTATGGCAAATGTTGTAAATTATCTGTACTTCTGTGTTCCAAGAACTACAGAATCTCCATCCATCTTTAGAAGTATCAGAAACAACAATAATTCTTCATATAGATTTACTATTGGGGAAAAAAATGTTCTGACTAAGTTTAATTTTTGGAAACTTTTGTCAAAAATTTAAATTTTAATTTACCTGTATATTTGGAGGGAAAAAAAATACCAAGAGACATTCAAGAAGGTTTTTTTCATACTTGGTTTCTCTCAGACTGAAGCAAGTGGCATCTACTACAATTCTAAAAGGCTGTAGAAAAGAAAGAAATGGTTTTCTTCTTTCCATTAAACTAACAGAGAGACAAAATCAAGAAACCCAAATCCAGTTACACTTTACTCATTTGGTATACACACTGATACGTTCAGACTAAATGAATAAGAGTAACTTCTCACACTGCCGCTGGCATTTAATTGAATGTGTCATATAGTTAGCACAAACGCTCCAATCAACATTTACACTTGCATGCTGACGCTCCTCTAAAAGGTAAGCTCTGAGGTGTTTTCAGGTACGTCTCTCAGTCTGAAGAAGTCAGAAGCAATGCTGGTTGCTCTCAACCTGTTGTGTCACAGAGAGGGAGCTTGGTTACTCAGATGAGAGCTCTTTTCTCCTGCTCTTCCATTTACTTGAGCTGTTGCAGGGAGGAGTCTCAACATTTCCTCCCGGCGTCCTCCTCATTCACTTCCATCTGAGACTCACTTGACTGTTCCCTTTTCCTGTTCAGCACTAAGCATAAGTTTACCAAGAAGTCTTAGTAAATATCGTACAGTTTGGTTATAAAAAATACTGGGGAACCACTGAAATGTTGGATTATCCTCCTCTTGGGAATTCAGTGTTACTCGTTTATCCCATGAGACATTTGACCCAGTGATGGTCCCTCTCCTTTCCGTGCCCAGACACTCAGCCATATCCAGCTCCTTGCAGCTCTGTGCTCTGGAGCCCACCAGGCTCCTCTGTCCCTGGGATTTCCCGGAAGAATGCTGGATTGGGTTGGCATTTCCTTCTCCACGGGATCTTCCTGACAGAGGGATCAGGCCCAAGGAGACATCTTCCGCACTGGCAGGCGGGTTCTTTACCACTAACACCACCTCTCCCCTCTGTGGCTTCTCAGTTTCACATTTACATGTTCTTTCTGTCCATACGCTTCATAATAAATAGTCTTTATAAATTTTACAGTTGAGTCAATAACAGTTTTATCATCCTGTATCTAGAAAATAGTCACCCAAATCCTACGACTGCCTAGTCTGTCTGTCAAGCACAGCTAATGGAAGGACTTTCCAGGTTACAGACGAAGGTGGAAGAAGCTGCGCTCTGAGATGGAGCAGGGGCTTATCAAAACTGCATGAGAAGAAGGTATTGGCTCATCTCAGTTCTCAGACAAGTCAGGCAGCCTGTTCTTACCCATATGCTGGTTCAAGGTGATGCCCATTGACTCCTACCAAAAGACAGCTCAGGGAAACTCACAAGAGATAGGTGTGTGAATCGATAGAGAATGGAGTGAGGGATGGTTGAGGTTTGCTCCTAACCTCTGAGTTAGGAACCACCTATTTTATAGGTGGTAGTTCCTAACCACCTATTTTAAATGGTTTTTTTCCTCTGTTCAAATCTTTTTTTTTTCCTTTTTTTTCGATGTCCCAAAATATTTAGTTGTAAACCAGAAACATTTTTTTTTGTTTTTATGATTAAAGCAATGAAGGTGGTTTTATTCATTATATAATTGTGCTGTCCTTAGTCACTCAGCTGTATCTGATTCTTTGCAACCCCATGGACTATAGCCTTCCAGGCTCCTCTGTCCATGGGATTCTCCAGGCAAGAATACTGGAGTGGGTTGCCATGCCCTCCTCCAGGGGATCTTCCCAACCCAGGACTCAAACCCAGGTCTCCTGCACTGAAGACAGATTCTTTACCATCTGAGCCACATTGTAGAATTAGTAATCTGTAATTCAAGCAACTTTATTTTCTTTAAACCAACGAATAGACTTACTCAGTACATGATACTTACGGCAATATTATGCCCACACAACACAAGAATTATCCTGAATGTCATGTATCACACTGTTTTATCCTAAGCAGCTCTGAAACATTCTGGAAATTGAAAGGTTAATGAATTCATAGTTTTGTTTCTTAGAAGAAATGATACAAATAAAGTTCTGACCTTAAAAGCCAAAATTAATTTTGTGGAATTGTTACCAACTGAATTCAGATTTTTGAATCATCTCATTTAGCTTTTCATGACAAATAGTAAACATTTTCAAACTATATTAATCATTTTCAAATGGTTAGTATTTTTCATGGTAAGAATATTTATCAAAACAGCGCTTGCTCCTGTTATAATTACAGTCTTGATCTATCTCCAGTGTCATCTTTGCCAGTGGAGAACAGGACTAAAAAGGAAATTTAACTTCGTTCAAGTAAAAACTAAGGAATATTAGCCTGTTAACTAGGAGAAATAGAAATAACTCAGAGCCTCCAGTTACCTCTGTCAGCTGAGACGTGAAAGATGCAGCTAGTCTAAATATGTAATCTGTTTGGTCATCCTGCCTGATGTTACAAGTTTTAGCAAGTATTGAAAGCCCAATCACGGCGTATAATCACTGCCTCGGGAATTTCAAAAATCAGGCAATCAGAGAAAAAAACTAGTTTACCAGATATCTACTCCCTTAATCAGTATCTAATTATACATGAATTGTGTTTTGGAAATATTATACTTTAACGTTTCATTTCAGAATTGCAGTCTAATTACGCAGAATTCGGATACGTGTATCTGAAACACTGTGGACGAAGCTCTGGTAAATGCACGCTGACGTCATTAATTGGATGTTTCGAGGGCAAGTGCCAGATACTTTCTCTTTTGTTGTTGTTCAGTCACTAAGTTGTGTCAGGCTTGTTTGCACGGCCAGGGACTGTAGCCCTCCAGGCTCCTCCGTCCATGGAGTTCCCTAGGCAAAAGTGCTGGAGTGGGTTATCATTTCCTTCTCCGGGGGATCTTCCTGACCGAGAGATCGAACCCACACCTCCTGCATTAGCAGGCAGATTCTTTACCAGTGAGCCACCAGGGAATCTTGCAGAGATCACTTACCCTCAAGAGCCATTCGTAATTATTTGAATATTAAAGCAAATTCATAAAATAAAGTTTAAAACTTTCAAAACCTTAACATGTCATTGACTCAGCCGTACTTATAAAAATCACAAAATGTTTAAGACATTATTTCCCTAAGTAAATAGATTATAGTACAAAGTATTTTAGTTGCTATTTAGGAAAGTGAAGTCGCTCAGTCGTGTCCGACTCTTTGCGACCCCGTGGACTGTAGCCCACCGTCCTCCGTCCATGGGATTCTCGAGGCAAGAATACTGGAGTGGGTTGCCATTTCCTTCTCCAAGGGAAATCTTCCCGACCCAGGGATCGAACCCTGGTCTCCCACATTGCAGGCAGACGCTTTAACCTCTGAGCCACCGAAGCTACCAAAATTTAGACAGCTGGAATTTGTGTTCGGCTTCTCTTATAACCTTGAAATGTAACCAAAATTTTAATGGTGATAAAAATAGTGCATGTAAATTCATCTTCATCTTGATTTTTCTAAACACTCCTGGTGAGCCAACAGTCATGAAAATGTTAAAAAGCAAAAAAAGGAAAGACATGAACAAGAAATGAACACAATGTGAATAATTCACAAATTGGCATTTGATTCTTGACTTCTTGAGAATTCACCATAGATACTACCACAAAACATTTTTTTAAAAAAGAGAGAAAAACCAGGAACAAAAATCATGGTCCAAAATATCTTGGCGGAAACCTGTTTGCTATTTTCTGTCCTCAAGATTTTAGGCAAAGTTTCAATTAAAATGGATTGTAATTAAATTATTTGGGGCAGAAATGTGCCTTAGCCTTTGATTAAGTTGATCATTTCCACATTTTAAAAAGCTTAATCCATTCCTTAAAATGACATCAAGTTGTGCCATTGCCATTTATGGAGGTTTACATTTACTTAGTGCATTTAAAGATTTGGCTCTCTTTTCTCTTCTTTCATTACTCCTGGAAAATAGGATTGATTCAGTTTTATGCACATGCAAAATGCCTTGGACATGGTGCCAAGTATGCCCCATTCAGGAAAAAACAAAGCTCAAAAGGGCATTTCTTTTTACGCAGCAGCCAAAATTATGCAGATGTAGGAATTAAAAATCCTGAGACTATTTGCCTGGAATTGTTTGGGGAAAATTTACTGGCGCTGTTTTCCCTTTCCCACTCACAAATAACAGATTTATAAATACCAGAAAGTGCGTGCATGCTCAGTCTTGTGCAACTCTGTGCAGCCCCACGGACTGTGACCTGCCAGGCTCCATTGTCCATGAGACTTTCCAGGCAAGAATACTGGTGTGGGTTGCCATTTCATACTCTAAGGGATCCTCCAGGCTCAGGGATTAAACCCACATTTCTTGCATCTCCTGCATTGGCAGGCAGGTTCTTTACCNGAGGACGGTGGGCTACAGTCCACGGGGTCGCAAAGAGTCGGACACGACTGAGCGACTTCACTTTCCTAAATAGCAACTAAAATACTTTGTACTATAATCTATTTACTTAGGGAAATAATGTCTTAAACATTTTGTGATTTTTATAAGTACGGCTGAGTCAATGACATGTTAAGGTTTTGAAAGTTTTAAACTTTATTTTATGAATTTGCTTTAATATTCAAATAATTACGAATGGCTCTTGAGGGTAAGTGATCTCTGCAAGATTCCCTGGTGGCTCACTGGTAAAGAATCTGCCTGCTAATGCAGGAGGTGTGGGTTCGATCTCTCGGTCAGGAAGATCCCCCGGAGAAGGAAATGATAACCCACTCCAGCACTTTTGCCTAGGGAACTCCATGGACGGAGGAGCCTGGAGGGCTACAGTCCCTGGCCGTGCAAACAAGCCTGACACAACTTAGTGACTGAACAACAACAAAAGAGAAAGTATCTGGCACTTGCCCTCGAAACATCCAATTAATGACGTCAGCGTGCATTTACCAGAGCTTCGTCCACAGTGTTTCAGATACACGTATCTGAATTCTGCGTAATTAGACTGCAATTCTGAAATGAAACGTTAAAGTATAATATTTCCAAAACACAATTCATGTATAATTAGATACTGATTAAGGGAGTAGATATCTGGTAAACTAGTTTTTTTCTCTGATTGCCTGATTTTTGAAATTCCCGAGGCAGTGATTATACGCCGTGATTGGGCTTTCAATACTTGCTAAAACTTGTAACATCAGGCAGGATGACCAAACAGATTACATATTTAGACTAGCTGCATCTTTCACGTCTCAGCTGACAGAGGTAACTGGAGGCTCTGAGTTATTTCTATTTCTCCTAGTTAACAGGCTAATATTCCTTAGTTTTTACTTGAACGAAGTTAAATTTCCTTTTTAGTCCTGTTCTCCACTGGCAAAGATGACACTGGAGATAGATCAAGACTGTAATTATAACAGGAGCAAGCGCTGTTTTGATAAATATTCTTACCATGAAAAATACTAACCATTTGAAAATGATTAATATAGTTTGAAAATGTTTACTATTTGTCATGAAAAGCTAAATGAGATGATTCAAAAATCTGAATTCAGTTGGTAACAATTCCACAAAATTAATTTTGGCTTTTAAGGTCAGAACTTTATTTGTATCATTTCTTCTAAGAAACAAAACTATGAATTCATTAACCTTTCAATTTCCAGAATGTTTCAGAGCTGCTTAGGATAAAACAGTGTGATACATGACATTCAGGATAATTCTTGTGTTGTGTGGGCATAATATTGCCGTAAGTATCATGTACTGAGTAAGTCTATTCGTTGGTTTAAAGAAAATAAAGTTGCTTGAATTACAGATTACTAATTCTACAATGTGGCTCAGATGGTAAAGAATCTGTCTTCAGTGCAGGAGACCTGGGTTTGAGTCCTGGGTTGGGAAGATCCCCTGGAGGAGGGCATGGCAACCCACTCCAGTATTCTTGCCTGGAGAATCCCATGGACAGAGGAGCCTGGAAGGCTATAGTCCATGGGGTTGCAAAGAATCAGATACAGCTGAGTGACTAAGGACAGCACAATTATATAATGAATAAAACCACCTTCATTGCTTTAATCATAAAAACAAAAAAAAATGTTTCTGGTTTACAACTAAATATTTTGGGACATCGAAAAAAAAGGAAAAAAAAAAANGGGAGTAGATATCTGGTAAACTAGTTTTTTTCTCTGATTGCCTGATTTTTGAAATTCCCGAGGCAGTGATTATACGCCGTGATTGGGCTTTCAATACTTGCTAAAACTTGTAACATCAGGCAGGATGACCAAACAGATTACATATTTAGACTAGCTGCATCTTTCACGTCTCAGCTGACAGAGGTAACTGGAGGCTCTGAGTTATTTCTATTTCTCCTAGTTAACAGGCTAATATTCCTTAGTTTTTACTTGAACGAAGTTAAATTTCCTTTTTAGTCCTGTTCTCCACTGGCAAAGATGACACTGGAGATAGATCAAGACTGTAATTATAACAGGAGCAAGCGCTGTTTTGATAAATATTCTTACCATGAAAAATACTAACCATTTGAAAATGATTAATATAGTTTGAAAATGTTTACTATTTGTCATGAAAAGCTAAATGAGATGATTCAAAAATCTGAATTCAGTTGGTAACAATTCCACAAAATTAATTTTGGCTTTTAAGGTCAGAACTTTATTTGTATCATTTCTTCTAAGAAACAAAACTATGAATTCATTAACCTTTCAATTTCCAGAATGTTTCAGAGCTGCTTAGGATAAAACAGTGTGATACATGACATTCAGGATAATTCTTGTGTTGTGTGGGCATAATATTGCCGTAAGTATCATGTACTGAGTAAGTCTATTCGTTGGTTTAAAGAAAATAAAGTTGCTTGAATTACAGATTACTAATTCTACAATGTGGCTCAGATGGTAAAGAATCTGTCTTCAGTGCAGGAGACCTGGGTTTGAGTCCTGGGTTGGGAAGATCCCCTGGAGGAGGGCATGGCAACCCACTCCAGTATTCTTGCCTGGAGAATCCCATGGACAGAGGAGCCTGGAAGGCTATAGTCCATGGGGTTGCAAAGAATCAGATACAGCTGAGTGACTAAGGACAGCACAATTATATAATGAATAAAACCACCTTCATTGNATAATACAGTAGTTGTCCAGCCTTTGACAAACACTGTCCTGAATCAGTGCCTTGGCCTGATGGGAATGCCTCCGAGGAACAGACAGTGCAAACAAAACAGAGGCCACTCTATTTCTTCTTGAAAAAAAAAAAAAGAAGAACCATTTCCAAGTCTTAGTTTTCACTACCAGAGCCTTTCACTTGGTTCTTACCTCAGTTTTCCGCATTTTGCCCGTTTTTCTGTGGTCTCCAGCTCATTTAATGCTTCTCTTGGCTCCTTTCCAGTCGGGCACAGTGAAGGGCAGTTTTTCTTCTGTTGCTACAGTGACGCTCTCTTTGCTTTCGTTCCTTAGCTCCTTTTTCTTTCATTCCTGAGTCTCCAACAAACCACTAGTCCTCTCTGGTCTGATCTGGTGGCCCTCCCCAGAGCTGTTAAAATGCACAGTTACAATTCAGAAAGAGGAAAAAAGCTGGGCATTAAACGGGATCCCCCAGAGGTTTCAGCTTCCTCCTGCAAACTCAGGAAGAGGTTGTGCTTATAGTTTTCTTTATGAGGCACATTTATTTATTAGGCTGGAGGAAGCACCAGCTGGAATCAAGATTGCTAGGAGAAATATCAATAACCTCAGATATGCAGATGACACCACCCTTATGGCAGAAAGTGAGGAAGAACAAAAGAGCCTCTTGATGAAAGTGAAAGAAGAGAGTGAAAAAGTTGGCTTAAAGCTCAACATTCAGAAAACGAAGATCATGGCATCCAGTCCCATCACTTCATGGCAAATAGATGGGGAAACAGTGGAAACAGTGACAGACTTTATTTTGGGGGGCTCCAAAGTCACTGCAGATGGTGACTGCAGCCAAGAAATTAAAAGATGCTTGCTCCTTGAAAGAAAAGTTATGACCAAACTAGACAGCATATTAAAAAGCAGACATTACTTTGCCAACAAAGGTCCGTGTAGTCAACGCTATGACTTTTCCAGGGGTCATGTATGGATGTGAGAGTTGGACTATAAAGAAAGCTGAATGCCAAAATATTGATGCTTTTGAGCTGGGGTGTTGGAGAAGACTCTTAAGAGTCCTTTGGACTGCATGGAGATCCAACCAGTCCATTCTAAAGGAATCAGTCCTGGGTGTTCATTGGAAAGACTGATGCCAAAGCTGAAATTCCAATAGTTTGGCCACCTGATGTGAAGAGCTGAGTCACTGGAAAAGACCCTGATGCTGGGAAAGATTGAAGTTGGGAGGAAAAGAGGATGACAGATGGCTGGATGGCATCACTGACTGTATGGACGTGAGTCTGAGTGAACTCTGAGAGTTGGTGATGGACAGGGAGGCCTGGCCTGGTGCAGTCCATGGGGTCGCAAATAGTCAGACATGACTGAACTGAACTATTCAGACTGAACTGAACTAAACTGATCGATTGCCATTTACCTGACACAGTTCCAGGCCCAAGAGACAGTCAGAGAGTGAACAGGGCTCTGAAGAGGAAGAGCACCCGGCACGGGACGGTGCTGCTGTGGAAGAGTCCTGGGCAGACCTCTGCCCGAAGCCCCATCGCAGCAGAGACCAGCGGGATGGAAAGCAGCCCGCGTTCCCAGAACAGAGGAGGGAGCTCCGGACGACGGAGAGACGGGTGGCCAGGCTTCGGTGGGAACCAGGCGGAAATGTGGGGCAGTGAAGACAGAGACACTGGAGCGCGGGCTTCCAGAAGTAAACGCTGGATGGATATTTAACAGGAAAATGGATACTGAAATAGAAATGTGAGCGGATGTAGACTGTAGCGGTCTCAGCATGGCAAGCTGTTAGTAGGTTATCGCCGTCATTTAAACGCGTGCAAAAGTGGCTTGGATTAGAGCAGCAGTAGTTGAGGAGGGCAGTGATATGTCAGGACCAGCTGATGGATTAGACCTAGAAGGTGGGAGGAAGGGAAAAGTCAGTGGTGGGGCCAGTTTGTGACATGAGGCCTCAGAGTATACCAGCAAAGCAGACTAATTAAAAACAAAAGAAAAATCAGCTAAGACAAAAATAAGGCTATTAATAGACTGTATATATTTGAATATCTGCACATATGGCTCCATCCCCCAGACAAAAGAATTGTAAGGAAGGACGAAAAATTACTCGATTAGAATGTTAAATGGAATGGATTGAGGGGAATAGTGGGAATTAAAGATATGAGTCTGAAATTAGTGAATTTAACTAAACAAGTCCTGATTGATGTAAAAAAAAAAATCAGTTTGGAAACTGGACATGATGGGGAACAGGGTGGTGGGCAAGAGGAGAAACAACCAGAGGAAATTCAAGTTGATTGACTTAGGACTTATTTGAACAGAAAAGATGGTGGAACTTGTAAAAACAAAAGTTGAGTGATGAGAACAAATAAGTAGAGGGAGCCAGAGACTCAGATTTTCAGCTCCAGTGAATGCAGAATAGATAACCAGTGAGGGGAAGGAGGAGGAAGAATTTGGGGAGAGGATCCCATCAACTCCTTGCTGCACTCCTGGCGTTTCCGGTCTTAGTGAAATCTGCAGGAGTTGGGGTTATGTATCTGAAGACACAGCCTCAGAGCTGATACTTGATGATGAAGTAGAGGGATAGAAGCGAAAAGACAAATGTTTTCTAGCAAGATCGGTCAGGGGCAAAAGCCAAACACTCAAGGCTGGAAAGAGAGGAGGAATCAGACAGGACTCAGAGAGGTAGGGGCTGAACCTGAAGCGAGTTAATCCAGCACTCAAGGCGTTCACAGGGTTGGGTGGGCAAGTTTCAAGAACATGGTAGTTTTTACAGCATCAGAGACCATAGAAAATTTGAGGGTGACAAACTGTGACAAGAAAACAAATCCACCCATTCAGCTAATGAGATTTTCACAATAGAGGCAAGAAGATTTAAGTGAATTACTTACATCACAGAGCTAACACATTGAGTGAGGAACAATATGGTACATTCCTTGACTTTGCCAAAGTGTCAAGAATATATATTTTCCAGATGACAGATGACCTGGTTTGGAAGTATTGTGACTTTAATAGGTTGGAGTGTTACAGATGGTTAGTTTTTTTCTCCGGAATCCATTCTCCTTTCTTCCTTCTCTTTTCTATAACTGCTCAGTCAGAATGGACCTTGCTCGCTCTCCTTACAGCTATGCGTGGCCGTGTAGCTTGACAGCCTGGTCTGCCTAATCCCAGCCTCTTACATGAGACAGAAACAAGCTTCCGTGTCGCTTAAGTCATAGAATGGCAGCCGCTTTTTGTTGTGGACCTTTTGCCTAGCCTCTAATGTATGTGACTCCTGACCGTGTAGGGCTGGCAACTGTGTCCTCACTCTCATGAGGNGCTTCCGTGTCACTTAAGTCATAGAATGGCAGCCGCTTTTTGTTGTGGACCTTTTGCCTAGCCTCTAATGTATGTGACTCCTGACCGTGTAGGGCTGGCAACTGTGTCCTCACTCTCATGAGGTCGCTCATCTAAGGAAGAGTTCAACAAGTATGAACACTTAGGAAGTTAGTCTCCAGTTGAGACTAGGAAATATTTATTGTCTATCCTTCTGTCCTGCCAAACTGTCCTGTCAAAACTTGTCACTTTTAATGCACATCATACCATTTCATCCTTCCTGCACTTATAAAGACTGCCCTCTCTTCGTAGACTGGTTTTCTCATTTTCTGTCTGGCTTACTCCAGTTCTGTAAGATCCAAATCAGTTTCCCTAAATTAATCATTCCCTTCTCTGACCTGTGTAAAGGTGACCCGTATGCAAGCCTGTGCGCGTGGTCTCACTACAGCATATCACGTGGGGTGGTATTAGCTTCTTATGCTAGCCTCCTCCTCTAGGCTGGGTGAGGAGGGAATTTGGATTCCTGGTTCAGTGGAGAGCATGATTTANTGTAGACTGGTTTTCTCATTTTCTGTCTGGCTTACTTCAGTTCTGTAAGATCCAAATCAAAGAAGTTTCCCTAAATTAATCATTCCCTTCTCTGACCTGTGTAAAGGTGAGCCGTATGCAAGCCTGTGCGCGTGGTCTCACTACAGCATATCACGTGGGGTGGTGTTAGCTTCTTATGCTAGCCTCCTCCTCTAGGCTGGGTGAGGAGGGAATTTGGATTCCTGGTTCAGTGGAGAGCATGATTTATTTATCTCCATTTTCCAGCCCTCATCCTTTAGGGTTTCTGACACATAGAGGTCTTCAGATTTAGTCTGAACAAAGAATTCTTGGCAGAATAGAGAAAGAATAATGCTCTTCTCTTTGGGGTAATTATTGTTTCACCGTTAGGAATTTTAGACCCAAGAAGGAACAATGTCAGTGAATATGTACAAGTTACTGATTCAGCGGTTATTCTCTGAAATGGAACTTTTTAGTGCACTGAAAACTGTCCCAGCTAGAGCTGGATCATCACCTACCATGATAAGACCTGTTGGAGAGATTGCCTTTCATCATTAAATACAAAAGATGAAGAGGACTGGAGACGGTACCCTCTTTTCCTGATTCAAATAGGACAGAGAAGTTAATCAGGTCTGATCCTGTCAGCTTTTTATTTATCCTCTTGCTCTGGAACACTAAATGTGTCAAATCTGCATGCGTGTGCATGTGTTCACACCCCACACACCTCTTTCCAAACATACCTTCATGAACTTTGTTTTATACTCAGGCTGTGCTCGGTCTCAAACTGGAATTCAGTGTGTTTGACTTGTCTTACAGATGGAAAAAGGATATTCACCTAAATGCAGTAATTTTTATAGCAGTCTGATATTTTCACAAATCCTTCCCAACCACAGTCAGGTGGCGGAAGGGGAGAGTCAGGTGGCGGAAAGGGAGAGTCAGGTGTCCATCTTCAGCTGAAGGAGAGAGCGAGAAGGAAGGCTGAGGCATGCAGGGGAGGTGGAGGAAGTTGGCCAAAGCCACGAGAAAAGGCACAACGTGGATGACGGGAGCAAACCAGTCAATCAAATCAAGAAATGCAAGTCCCTGCTTGCCATCGTTCAACATCATCGACATGCTCCTGAGTCTCTCTTGTTGGCCTTCGTGCTGTGAGATGATTCTGCTCTCCCGGATGTGTAGGAGAGTCAGGGTGTCTGTGCAGAGCTTACCCTAGAGACTGGAGCTCTAGGATGGTGGCCTGGACTGGGGGCTGGCCCTGGTCTCTCCCTGACCCGGTGGCTCTCTCTTTGCACCTTAGTCTTTTCAAGCACACGATGAACGCATTCCCCACCAGAGAGTCTTGAAGTCCCTCTGTGTATAAGACCTTTTTTTCCTATCCTGGACTCTACTAATTTTGTTAATCTGGGAAATTCACCAAAGTTCTATGACTTCATTCTACTGTAAATAATTTTGTATTCTCTATCCAAGTAACTTTCTACTGTTAGTGGAAAAAAGAATTTCACAGTGGGTAGCGTGCACTTTAGGTCTCAAATTTTCCCTTACCCCTGACACAGCAAAAAAAGAAAAAAGAAAAAAAGGGTGGGGGAGGAAGTTAGACCCCCTTTCTAAATCTCAGGAAAAGCTTCATTGCATGCATCTAAGAATTTTATTAGCCGAGGATGTATTCCTACAATATAAGCACATGATCCTTACCGCACAGTGACAACTGTTGACTGCTTCACTGTCCTGGAGTTCTCCAGGACTTTCCTGTGCTTGCCTCCCACGAGTGTCGTTGTTCAGTGGCTAAGTCATGTCCAGCTCTTTGCAACTCCATGAACTGCAGCCATCGGGGTTTCCTGTCCTTCGCCACCTCCCAGAGCCTGCTCAAACTCATGTCATTGTATCGGTGACGCCATGCAACCATCTCATCCTCTGTGGCCCTGTTCTCCTTCTGCCTTCAATCTTTCCCAGCATCAGAGCCTTTTCCAGTGGGTTGGCTCTTTGTATCAGGCAGCCGAATATTGGAGCTTCAGCTTCCGTCCTTCCAGCCCTCCATGGTAAGTGACTTTCATTCCCAGCCTCTGTTCTACTCAGAGTGCAGGTTTCCATTTGAAATTCAAAGATAAGTCTTTGCTAAAGAAAGGCTGTGCATTGATATGCAGGTTGAAGAACCCAGGTGTCCTTTAGCAGTTTTCAAGCTATGGAATCAACCACAGGCCTTCAGAATAACAGGACCAATAACAGGACCAGGAAGCCTATTACACTGTGAGACTTTGATCTGCTACTAACAGGTCACTAAGTTTTATCTACAAGCTTCACTTAACACGAAAAAGCAAAGCTTGATCTCCAGTAAGTGATTCTAATGCAGGACTCTGTAGCACAAGATCAATTGTAGAAATTCAATCACTGACTCATGTATTCACTTACTTAACAAATTTTTATTGATCGCTTGTATTTTTGCTGCTAGAAATTGGTCTGTTGTCAAAAAGAGAGAGACTGTTCTCATGGATCTTATATTCTCGTTGGAGTGAGACGGGAGGAAACAGACAGCAAACAAAAACAGGCAATAGGTGATAAAGACGGAATCGGGTCTTTAGATGAGAAGAGGTGGAAGGAAACTGGTGTAGGAAGACAGACTCATTCTTACGTAACAGTTAGGCACTAAATAGGAGACTCAGAAGGGCTCGACTCAGAAGCAGCTTCGAGTGCCACAGGTTAAAGAGCTTGGCTCTGTTGATTCTGCTCCCCTTTTTAAAGATTCAACATGTGCTTATACACTCATGCTGAGGTCAGCCAGCCCAGCTAGCCAGGGCTCAGGGGCCCTGCCTCAGAGGTCTCCAAGCCTTTGGAAGTGCCTCTTTCCTGCAAGTGTCAAATTCCTTCTGGTCACATAGCCAGCTCTTTGAGGTCACCTAAAGGTGACCTATTGAATCAGAAATGGTAACACACACACACACACACACACACACACACACACACACACACACACACACACACACATATATGTATATGAAAGTAAAGTTGCTCAGTCGTGTCCGACTCTTTGTGACCCCATGGACTTAGTCCATGGAATTCTCCAGGCCAGAATACTGGAGTGGGTAGCCTTTTCCTTCTCCAGGGGATCTTTCCAACCCAGGGATCGAACCCAGGTCTCCCACATTGGAGGCAGATTCTTTACCAGCTGAGCCACAAAGGAAGCCCAAGAATACTGGAGTGGGTATCCTATCCCTTCTCCAGTGGATCTTCCCAAAACAGAAATCGAACAGGAGTCTCCTGCACTGCAGGCAGATTCTTTACCAACTGAGCTAGGAGGAAAACCCTATATATATATATATATGAGAAGTATTTTGTTAGGACCAACAGCACTTGTGGAGTTAACACAAATACAATTATCTTAAATTATACAAATATGTACAAATGAAAAAAAAAAAAAANAAAGGTGACCCGTATGCAAGCCTGTGCGCGTGGTCTCACTACAGCATATCACGTGGGGTGGTATTAGCTTCTTATGCTAGCCTCCTCCTCTAGGCTGGGTGAGGAGGGAATTTGGATTCCTGGTTCAGTGGAGAGCATGATTTATTTATCTCCATTTTCCAGCCCTCATCCTTTAGGGTTTCTGACACATAGAGGTCTTCAGATTTAGTCTGAACAAAGAATTCTTGGCAGAATAGAGAAAGAATAATGCTCTTCTCTTTGGGGTAATTATTGTTTCACCGTTAGGAATTTTAGACCCAAGAAGGAACAATGTCAGTGAATATGTACAAGTTACTGATTCAGCGGTTATTCTCTGAAATGGAACTTTTTAGTGCACTGAAAACTGTCCCAGCTAGAGCTGGATCATCACCTACCATGATAAGACCTGTTGGAGAGATTGCCTTTCATCATTAAATACAAAAGATGAAGAGGACTGGAGACGGTACCCTCTTTTCCTGATTCAAATAGGACAGAGAAGTTAATCAGGTCTGATCCTGTCAGCTTTTTATTTATCCTCTTGCTCTGGAACACTAAATGTGTCAAATCTGCATGCGTGTGCATGTGTTCACACCCCACACACCTCTTTCCAAACATACCTTCATGAACTTTGTTTTATACTCAGGCTGTGCTCGGTCTCAAACTGGAATTCAGTGTGTTTGACTTGTCTTACAGATGGAAAAAGGATATTCACCTAAATGCAGTAATTTTTATAGCAGTCTGATATTTTCACAAATCCTTCCCAACCACAGTCAGGTGGCGGAAGGGGAGAGTCAGGTGGCGGAAAGGGAGAGTCAGGTGTCCATCTTCAGCTGAAGGAGAGAGCGAGAAGGAAGGCTGAGGCATGCAGGGGAGGTGGAGGAAGTTGGCCAAAGCCACGAGAAAAGGCACAACGTGGATGACGGGAGCAAACCAGTCAATCAAATCAAGAAATGCAAGTCCCTGCTTGCCATCGTTCAACATCATCGACATGCTCCTGAGTCTCTCTTGTTGGCCTTCGTGCTGTGAGATGATTCTGCTCTCCCGGATGTGTAGGAGAGTCAGGGTGTCTGTGCAGAGCTTACCCTAGAGACTGGAGCTCTGGGATGGTGGCCTGGACTGGGGGCTGGCCCTGGTCTCTCCCTGACCCGGTGGCTCTCTCTTTGCACCTTAGTCTTTTCAAGCACACGATGAACGCATTCCCCACCAGAGAGTCTTGAAGTCCCTCTGTGTATAAGACCTTTTTTTCCTATCCTGGACTCTACTAATTTTGTTAATCTGGGAAATTCACCAAAGTTCTATGACTTCATTCTACTGTAAATAATTTTGTATTCTCTATCCAAGTAACTTTTTAGTGTTAGTGGAAAAAAGAATTTCACAGTGGGTAGCGTGCACTTTAGGTCTCAAATTTTCCCTTACCCCTGACACAGCAAAAAAAGAAAAAAGAAAAAAAGGGTGGGGGAGGAAGTTAGACCCCCTTTCTAAATCTCAGGAAAAGCTTCATTGCATGCATCTAAGAATTTTATTAGCCGAGGATGTATTCCTACAATATAAGCACATGATCCTTACCGCACAGTGACAACTGTTGCCTGCTTCACTGTCCTGGAGTTCTCCAGGACTTTCCTGTGCTTGCCTCCCACGAGTGTCGTTGTTCAGTGGCTAAGTCATGTCCAGCTCTTTGCAACTCCATGAACTGCAGCCATCGGGGTTTCCTGTCCTTCGCCACCTCCCAGAGCCTGCTCAAACTCATGTCATTGTATCGGTGACGCCATGCAACCATCTCATCCTCTGTGGCCCTGTTCTCCTTCTGCCTTCAATCTTTCCCAGCATCAGTCTTTTCCAGTGGGTTGGCTCTTTGTATCAGGCAGCCAAATATTG
This sequence comes from Raphicerus campestris, assembly GCA_006410735.1. Classification (NCBI taxonomy): domain Eukaryota; kingdom Metazoa; phylum Chordata; class Mammalia; order Artiodactyla; family Bovidae; genus Raphicerus; species Raphicerus campestris. The sequence continues at coordinate 321,511 of SJYW01056807.1, forward strand.
GAGCTTCAGCTTCCGTCCTTCCAGCCCTCCATGGTAAGTGACTTTCATTCCCAGCCTCTGTTCTACTCAGAGTGCAGGTTTCCATTTGAAATTCAAAGATAAGTCTTTGCTAAAGAAAGGCTGTGCATTGATATGCAGGTTGAAGAACCCAGGTGTCCTTTAGCAGTTTTCAAGCTATGGAATCAACCACAGGCCTTCAGAATAACAGGACCAATAACAGGACCAGGAAGCCTATTACACTGTGAGACTTTGATCTGCTACTAACAGGTCACTAAGTTTTATCTACAAGCTTCACTTAACACGAAAAAGCAAAGCTTGATCTCCAGTAAGTGATTCTAATGCAGGACTCTGTAGCACAAGATCAATTGTAGAAATTCAATCACTGACTCATGTATTCACTTACTTAACAAATTTTTATTGATTGCTTGTATTTTTGCTGCTAGAAATTGGTCTGTTGTCAAAAAGAGAGAGACTGTTCTCATGGATCTTATATTCTCGTTGGAGTGAGATGGGAGGAAACAGACAGCAAACAAAAACAGGCAATAGGTGATAAAGACGAAATCGGATCTTTAGATGAGAAGAGGTGGAAGAAAACTGGTGTAGGAAGACAGACTCATTCTTACGTAACAGTTAGGCACTAAATAGGAGACTCAGAAGGGCTCGACTCAGAAGCAGCTTATGCCACAGGTTAAAGAGCTTGGCTCTGTTGATTCTGCTCCCCTTTTTAAAGATTCAACATGTGCTTATACACTCATGCTGAGGTCAGCCAGCCCAGCTAGCCAGGGCTCAGGGGCCCTGCCTCAGAGGTCTCCAAGCCTTTGGAAGTGCCTCTTTCCTGCAAGTGTCAAATTCCTTCTGGTCACATAGCCAGCTCTTTGAGGTCACCTAAAGGTGACCTATTGAATCAGAAATGGTAACACACACACACACACACACACACACACACATATATGTATATGAAAGTAAAGTTGCTCAGTCGTGTCCGACTCTTTGTGACCCCATGGACTTAGTCCATGGAATTCTCCAGGCCAGAATACTGGAGTGGGTAGCCTTTTCCTTCTCCAGGGGATCTTTCCAACCCAGGGATCGAACCCAGGTCTCCCACATTGGAGGCAGATTCTTTACCAGCTGAGCCACAAAGGAAGCCCAAGAATACTGGAGTGGGTATCCTATCCCTTCTCCAGTGGATCTTCCCAAAACAGAAATCGAACAGGAGTCTCCTGCACTGCAGGCAGATTCTTTACCAACTGAGCTAGGAGGAAAACCCTATATATATATATATATGAGAAGTATTTTGTTAGGACCAACAGCACTTGTGGAGTTAACACAAATACAATTATATTAAATTATACAAATATGTACAAATGAAAAAAAAAAAAAATTACGTGGAAAGCGAGCCCTGGAGACTTCCGGAAATCCACCCCCCCACACTGGCTGGCCTTGGTGCCCCCAGCTTTGAGCGCGGCGGCAAGCCCTGCGGCGAGCCCTGCAGGGTGCCCTGGCAATGTCTCTCCCTCCACCTCCGATCAGTCAGGCTGAAGAGCATCTGAGCCCCTCCTCCTGCCTTTAAGGCTGTCTCCACTCAAAGTCCAGGGGCCTTGCCCCTCTGTGATCGCTCCCAAAAGAGTTGTTAAGGTTCAGAGAGACGACTATGACTCCAGAGACTCCCTCCGCTGTTTTGGATGGAGGCTATTTGTGTTCATATTGCTATCGCAGAGTGTGGGAAACGCTGGACGTGTTCCTCGTTTCCAGTAATGTGCCCTGCTCAAGCTTTCGGTGCAATCCCTCCTTGCCTGTAAAATTGTGGGTATCTTTTGTGAATGCCCTGTCATAAAATCCTCCCTATCGCCATGAGTAGGGTGAAGGTTTTTATAGCAGTTCTTGACTTTAGATGAGAAAAGAGTATCTTCTCAGCTTAATGTCACTAAGAAAAATGTGCCTACCCCTTAGAAGTTCTCCTAGTGTTAATAACTACTGCCCTTTGAAGGGAAAGACTATATTGGCCTTTATCTAAGTAAATTACAGTTCATGTATGTTAAGATATAAGCACATCTTTTACTCTATCTGGAAAAACAGAATTATCTTTTACCTGAAGAGCTAGGCTCTAGTTATTCATTGGTGATTTCTGAGCTTGAGAAGCATTTCTTTGCCCTTTAAAAATGTAAATGTCTGAAGTCTATTCCTGTAAGAGGCTGCTAGAGGTCACTAGTGAAATCAACTGCAAAGTTTCACAAGGAAATTCAAAGTTATTGCCTGGGCAAAGTATTTTGAGCTTATCAGTTTTGAGAACAATCACATTAAGGAGAAAAATCCAATTATTCTCCTACTGGAAGAAATAGAAGCCTTGAGAAGTAGTAAGTTACAGGGGGAGAAACGAAACAGACCATATCCTGAAACTGATGCGTGCACACGTGCATTCTCTATCAGCAGGATAGCAGTCAGGCTTCACAGGTGCGAAAATTGAGGCCCAGTGAGAACAAGTGCTTTTGGCAGATTTAGGCGTAGAGAGGAGGCCTTCCAACCTCTAGGAGTGTTTTTCTTTAGAGAATCTCTCTGTGTCTCTTCTCTAGTCCGTTTTATCCAGGGATCCCTTCTTGTTTTGTTTTTACTTGACCGTCTCCTCCTCAGTAGCATATTTTCTTTACCACGTTCCTAGGGCTCCTAGTGGGAGAAGGAAATGGCATCCCGCTCCAGTGCTCTTGCCTGGAGACTCCCGGGGACGGGGGAGCCTGGGGGGCTGCCGTGGGGCTGCACAGAGTCGGACGCGACTGAAGCGACTCAGCAGCAGCAGCGCCGCCATGGTGTCGTGTCTCTCCACGGCAGGGACTGCTGATTCTGGGCCACGTGCCTGTCTTCCTCCGGTAATCTCTGTGTGTCTGGTTCTGCTGTGACACTGCTTGTTCTCCTTGTTGTGGCCGCTTGACTTTGATTTTGCGCTTTTCCTTTCCGTCTGGGGGCCGCTGCTTCCTCCACACGTTTCCCTGTTTCTGTAATTGAGCCCCGTCCCCTGCTGCCGCTCTCGCCTCCCTGCGCTCATATTCCGAGCTGCTGTGCTCTGCCTGTATTTTCCCCTTGATTCTCCTTCATTTGTCCCATCTCCGCTTCTTGCATTTGTTCTCGCTCTTCATCCAAAGACACAGTTCCCTATATTTTCTTTTTTTCTCTCAATATAACCAGTCTCATCTTCTTGTTCTTTCCTGATTTAGACATGACTCTCCATGTAAAATGAAAAGCAAGGAAAATGTCCTGTTTGTAGGCATTCACATTCCTGTCTATTCATATGGGTCAATGTAAAACTGAAAACCACATTGGTGCTTCATACATAACCATGCTCCCAAAACACGACTGTTGTATTCCTTTGGATTCGGACCCAGTTCTTGTGGCAGTTCTTGTGGGGAGTGCTCACACGTGGGCCCCCTAAGATGGCATCAGCTCCCTGCCTCTGAGCCTTGTCGCAGCCTGAGCTGCATGCGGGCCTCGGCCTCAGAAGTCTAACGACCCTGTCTTAGATGCAGAGGATGGAGAGGGCCTGCTGCCTCTAGGAAGACTGATCAAAAGAGAAGCCCAGTCCCCTTGCCCTTGACACCCCGCTAACCGTGGAGCAGAATAAGCTATAGGCTGAACAGATGGGCGGAGCCCGTCTATCGAATAAGCCCTCTCCAAATCAATGGAGAGGGGCATGCTCTATCTATGCCCCTCTGGAGAGAGCAGCGATCTGCAGCGTTTAGATGGCTTCAGATGTGGGTGTTCACGTGAGCTATTCTGAAGAGGAGCAGGATCTGGCCTTCGGGAACAAGCTTAGTCCGTACTCCCCTGGGAGTGAGAACCAGCAAGCCAGGGTGACCCAGGAAGGTCCACTGCATAGAACAGCCTCGTGCTGGAAGGACACGGTTTGATGTTTACTCCAGAATCTGGTCAGAAGGCAGAGAGAGGACTTAAAGGGTGACTGGCAATGCTCCTTTTTCATGAAGATTCCCAGTTTGAGGAAGTAAGATTATTTTGATGATTCTCTCTCTCTCTCACACAGACATACATATTCATATATTCACAGCTGCTTTATGTTACAATATGCATCTCTAAAACCTTTGAAATCAAAACATAAATTTAGAGCCATTAGACTTTAGACCAGTAAAGCCTTCCAATTGATTAGCTGCATATTCGTGTTTAAGAGATGACCCTCTGGATTGCAGAAAGAGAGGACGTTTCATTCCCCCACCCTCCATGAAGACCGGATATGGTCTCCATTCTCTCCAAAGCTGTTTCTTTGCAGGCCATCTGTGCCAATATACCCCGTATCTCCCAGAACTTGCTGAGAACTGTGAAAGTTTGAAAGATACTGTTCTGGTAAACAATAATGGGTCAAGTATGAGACATACAATAGATGCTTAGAGATCTTTGGGAAAGGTATTTTGATAAGGTTATAAAGAATTTGTAAATGACGTTTAATTCTCTCCTATTCTAAAATGGTTATCTGGCTGACATATTCATAGTGGATTAATTTATGCTTTTTATTTGGCCCCGGATGGATAAACTAAATGGAATTAGAATTATACAAGTAAATGTTATTTCAAACCCTCCAGTAGCAGGAAATAGCTTTATAACAGAATTACATAACAGCTGGTGCTGCCTCCAGTGACCGGAATGGTAATGTTTTCTTTTGATTCCCTTGCAACCGCACAGAGCTGTTGAGCTGCACGTTCTTCAAAGACTTTCGGCAACATGAGGCAGATTTAAGGGACGTTAGGGCTTGATAAGGATAAGTAAATAATACGTTACTTATTTATAAATGTGTTGTAGCATAAAGCGCGATCTCATCTGGGTTCAACTTTGCAAAGTTATGTCACTGTTTTAAATGGAATAAAACATTTAACAACCTGCTCAACCACACTTCTCAAACATCACTGTGCAGCCGGATCGCCTATGAGACACGTTCCAATGCAGGTTCGGGCAGATTCAGTGATGCTGCTGGAGTCTGCCCTGCTCTTCCGGGAGCGGACATCTCCAGCCCTGATGGGGTTTGTCAGAACTGACCTGTGAGGTCGTGCCTGTCCTTCATTCTGCAAATCTAGGCACTTCTGGAGGGGGGTTCTGGCTTTTGAGGTGGGGGCTTGGGATCTGAGTTCAGCACTTGCAGTTCACATAAAGTAGTCGTCATCCTCAGTGTCCCAGGGTCACCTTGAGGCGAGGACTTGATCGCATTCCGTGTGTTCACTCCTCACGTACCAAATAATGTGCCTGCCACTGACTTTGTGCTCAGTAATTTTTTTAAACTCAGATTTGAATAAACAGTTGTTAAAACTCGTTAAATTCATTCACTTACATTTGCCTGTTTGTTTGAAGAAACCCATCTGAGTTCTCAGTAGGGCCAGCTGATTTCAGAAGTCGGCGTTGGCAGTTCTGAGGTGGAACAGAAGGGGAACGAGGCGTGGAAGCCGTGCAGGCTCTGCTTGGCTGAGGGGTAGACCTGTCTTCAATGAAAGAGGACTCAGAGCACCCGCCCCTCTTCTAGCTGATCTTGCAAAGGCCTCCAGGCTCGGGGCCAATTTACCTCCAGCCTAGAGCACAGTGGATGGTCCAGGAGCATCCGAGGACAAAGCCATGTGGTCTTGGAAAAAGATAGCATCAGGATTCTGAGGTCCACTTTCAAGGGTGGCACCTGGAGAAGCTACATAGGAAGTCACGGTTGCCAAGATCCATTGGATCCGGAGCGCTTATCAACCGGTTTCTTTTCAAAGCTAGATAAAATGGAAACTTCTGTGTTTACATCAGATATCCTCACAACACCCGGCACTGCGCATGCAAAGCAGAAGAGGTGCAGCAAGGGTGAGTCTGCAGACCTAAGGCCTGTGAGATTTACAGGCTCCTGTTTTCTCCAGAAGTCCTGTGGCTAGAAACTGAGTGGCAGATAGGGAGAGAACACACAAATTACAAACACGCCCCGACCGTCATTTCTCTTAGAGATAAAACTGCATAGATGCTAGCCCAGGGTTCCTTCAAAACAGCACATGCTGCAGAACGGCGGCGGGGGTTAAAGCTGGGCCCAGATAATTCCATGGGCTCTACACCGTCCCCAGATGGTGTCCAGACGGTGCAGGGGACCCGGGAGCAAGAGATTTTTTGTTCCCGAGATCTCAAGGCAAAGTCAGACTAGCAAAATCTCTTCCTTGTTTTCTCATAGACTGTTAGGCAGTCCTTGTTAGGTTCTATGAATGTGATTTCACTGAATATGCTTAAATTCAAGGGATTACGAATTGGCTCCATTTTGCATCTCATTTTTTAAATCTTAAATGACAAACTTTGGAGAATTTCTTTCAATAAAAGTCCCTGAGTAATAATGTAACTAATTCACAAGAGTGAAGAATGTTAAATGCTGACAACAAGTGGTCCCTGCCTTTTTAGAGTCAGCAAAGGGAGGAGACAATGACGTCAACACTTGTGATGCGTTCTGGAGCAGAGGCTTGCCTGGGGGCCGGAGGGGAGGTTTCCTACGCTCTGGGACTGATGAATGTTTCATGCCAAAAGGACAAAAAATAATGTGTCATCTTAGAAGCTTCTGAGTTTGGGCTTCCCTTATGGCTCAGCGGGTAAAGAATCTGCCTGCAGTGAGGGATACCTGGGTTTGATCCCTGGGTGGGGAAGATCCCCTGGAGAAGGGAAAGGCTACCCACTCCAGTATTCTGATTTGGAGAATTCCATGGACTATACAGTCCATGGGGTCACAAAGAGCTGGACACGACTGAGCCACTTTCACTTAGAAGCTTAACAGTAGTCTTAAGTAATAATGGGTAGGGATTTACAAACTAAAAATCTTACAACATGTTTGCGTGTTCTCACAGTTCCTCCCTACAGATTGCAAGATTTAAAGGGGAAAGTTTCAATAGTAATTTCTGCAGTGGAAATGTTAGACAGTACCTTAACAAAGAACTCAAAATGAACATCACCCTTGGGAGTGGACAGTGTTTTAAATGTGGTGCCCTGAGAATCACCGTTCTGTGTTATTCTGGTCAGAGACATCAGACAAACCAAGAGAGGAACATTCTATAAAATAACTTACCCTCGGTCTTCACAATGTCAGTGTCAAGGATTATTCCAGATTTGAAGGAGACTCAAGAGACATGACAACTAAGTACCTTGTCCTCGTGGACCGGATTCTGCTTCAGAACTGGGGGTGTCATAAAGGACATTAGTAGACGTTGTTGGCTTCATGAAATGTGTGCGACATGAAGCCATGGTGTTGATGTTGCATTTACTGACTTTGATGGCTTCATTGTGTACTGTTATAATGTAAGACAACACCCTTCTTTTTTGGATTTAAGACTTAGATGAGTTAATTAAGGACTAATATGTAAACGGTTTTATATGTGTGTGTGTGTGCGTGTGTGTGTGTGTGTGTGTGT
>SJYW01056807.1:329398-341446 GCA_006410735.1 Raphicerus campestris
CATGGTGTCGTGTCTCTCCACGGCAGGGACTGCTGATTCTGGGCCACGTGCCTGTCTTCCTCCGGTAATCTCTGTGTGTCTGGTTCTGCTGTGACACTGCTTGTTCTCCTTGTTGTGGCCGCTTGACTTTGATTTTGCGCTTTTCCTTTCCGTCCGGGGGCCGCTGCTTCCTCCACACGTTTCCCTGTTTCTGTAATTGAGCCCCGTCCCCTGCTGCCGCTCTCGCCTCCCTGCGCTCATATTCCGAGCTGCTGTGCTCTGCCTGTATTTTCCCCTTGATTCTCCTTCATTTGTCCCATCTCCGCTTCTTGCATTTGTTCTCGCTCTTCATCCAAAGACACAGTTCCCTATATTTTCTTTTTTTCTCTCAATATAACCAGTCTCATCTTCTTGTTCTTTCCTGATTTAGACATGACTCTCCATGTAAAATGAAAAGCAAGGAAAATGTCCTGTTTGTAGGCATTCACATTCCTGTCTATTCATATGGGTCAATGTAAAACTGAAAACCACAGTGGTGCTTCATACATAACCATGCTCCCAAAACACGACTGTTGTATTCCTTTGGATTCGGACCCAGTTCTTGTGGCAGTTCTTGTGGGGAGTGCTCACACGTGGGCCCCCTAGGATGGCATCAGCTCCCTGCCTCTGAGCCTTGTCGCAGCCTGAGCTGCATGCGGGCCTCGGCCTCAGAAGTCTAACGACCCTGTCTTAGATGCAGAGGATGGAGAGGGCCTGCTGCCTCTAGGAAGACTGATCAAAAGAGAAGCCCAGTCCCCTTGCCCTTGACACCCCGCTAACCGTGGAGCAGAATAAGCTATAGGCTGAACAGATGGGCGGAGCCCGTCTATCGAATAAGCCCTCTCCAAATCAATGGAGAGGGGCATGCTCTATCTATGCCCCTCTGGAGAGAGCAGCGATCTGCAGCGTTTAGATGGCTTCAGATGTGGGTGTTCACGTGAGCTATTCTGAAGAGGAGCAGGATCTGGCCTTCGGGAACAAGCTTAGTCCGTACTCCCCTGGGAGTGAGAACCAGCAAGCCAGGGTGACCCAGGAAGGTCCACTGCATAGAACAGCCTCGTGCTGGAAGGACACGGTTTGATGTTTACTCCAGAATCTGGTCAGAAGGCAGAGAGAGGACTTAAAGGGTGACTGGCAATGCTCCTTTTTCATGAAGATTCCCAGTTTGAGGAAGTAAGATTATTTTGATGATTCTCTCTCTCTCTCACACAGACATACATATTCATATATTCACAGCTGCTTTATGTTACAATATGCATCTCTAAAACCTTTGAAATCAAAACATAAATTTAGAGCCATTAGACTTTAGACCAGTAAAGCCTTCCAATTGATTAGCTGCATATTCGTGTTTAAGAGATGACCCTCTGGATTGCAGAAAGAGAGGACGTTTCATTCCCCCACCCTCCATGAAGACCGGATATGGTCTCCATTCTCTCCAAAGCTGTTTCTTTGCAGGCCATCTGTGCCAATATACCCCGTATCTCCCAGAACTTGCTGAGAACTGTGAAAGTTTGAAAGATACTGTTCTGGTAAACAATAATGGGTCAAGTATGAGACATACAATAGATGCTTAGAGATCTTTGGGAAAGGTATTTTGATAAGGTTATAAAGAATTTGTAAATGACGTTTAATTCTCTCCTATTCTAAAATGGTTATCTGGCTGACATATTCATAGTGGATTAATTTATGCTTTTTATTTGGCCCCGGATGGATAAACTAAATGGAATTAGAATTATACAAGTAAATGTTATTTCAAACCCTCCAGTAGCAGGAAATAGCTTTATAACAGAATTACATAACAGCTGGTGCTGCCTCCAGTGACCGGAATGGTAATGTTTTCTTTTGATTCCCTTGCAACCGCACAGAGCTGTTGAGCTGCACGTTCTTCAAAGACTTTCGGCAACATGAGGCAGATTTAAGGGACGTTAGGGCTTGATAAGGATAAGTAAATAATACGTTACTTATTTATAAATGTGTTGTAGCATAAAGCGCGATCTCATCTGGGTTCAACTTTGCAAAGTTATGTCACTGTTTTAAATGGAATAAAACATTTAACAACCTGCTCAACCACACTTCTCAAACATCACTGTGCAGCTGGATCGCCTATGAGACACGTTCCAATGCAGGTTCGGGCAGATTCAGTGATGCTGCTGGAGTCTGCCCTGCTCTTCCGGGAGCGGACATCTCCAGCCCTGATGGGGTTTGTCAGAACTGACCTGTGAGGTCGTGCCTGTCCTTCATTCTGCAAATCTAGGCACTTCTGGAGGGGGGTTCTGGCTTTTGAGGTGGGGGCTTGGGATCTGAGTTCAGCACTTGCAGTTCACATAAAGTAGTCGTCATCCTCAGTGTCCCAGGGTCACCTTGAGGCGAGGACTTGATCGCATTCCATGCGTTCACCCCTCACGTACCAAATAATGTGCCTGCCACTGACTTTGTGCTCAGTAATTTTTTTAAACTCAGATTTGAATAAACAGTTGTTAAAACTCGTTAAATTCATTCACTTACATTTGCCTGTTTGTTTGAAGAAACCCATCTGAGTTCTCAGTAGGGCCAGCTGATTTCAGAAGTCGGCGTTGGCAGTTCTGAGGTGGAACAGAAGGGGAACGAGGCGTGGAAGCCGTGCAGGCTCTGCTTGGCTGAGGGGTAGACCTGTCTTCAATGAAAGAGGACTCAGAGCACCCGCCCCTCTTCTAGCTGATCTTGCAAAGGCCTCCAGGCTCGGGGCCAATTTACCTCCAGCCTAGAGCACAGTGGATGGTCCAGGAGCATCCGAGGACAAAGCCATGTGGTCTTGGAAAAAGATAGCATCAGCATTCTGAGGTCCACTTTCAAGGGTGGCACCTGGAGAAGCTACATAGGAAGTCACGGTTGCCAAGATCCATTGGATCCGGAGCGCTTATCAACCGGTTTCTTTTCAAAGCTAGATAAAATGGAAACTTCTGTGTTTACATCAGATATCCTCACAACACCCGGCACTGCGCATGCAAAGCAGAAGAGGTGCAGCAAGGGTGAGTCTGCAGACCTAAGGCCTGTGAGATTTACAGGCTCCTGTTTTCTCCAGAAGTCCTGTGGCTAGAAACTGAGTGGCAGATAGGGAGAGAACACACAAATTACAAACACGCCCCGACCGTCATTTCTCTTAGAGATAAAACTGCATAGATGCTAGCCCAGGGTTCCTTCAAAACAGCACATGCTGCAGAACGGCGGCGGGGGTTAAAGCTGGGCCCAGATAATTCCATGGGCTCTACACCGTCCCCAGATGGTGTCCAGACGGTGCAGGGGACCCGGGAGGAAGAGATTTTTTGTTCCCGAGATCTCAAGGCAAAGTCAGACTAGCAAAATCTCTTCCTTGTTTTCTCATAGACTGTTAGGCAGTCCTTGTTAGGTTCTATGAATGTGATTTCACTGAATATGCTTAAATTCAAGGGATTACGAATTGGCTCCATTTTGCATCTCATTTTTTAAATCTTAAATGACAAACTTTGGAGAATTTCTTTCAATAAAAGTCCCTGAGTAATAATGTAACTAATTCACAAGAGTGAAGAATGTTAAATGCTGACAACAAGTGGTCCCTGCCTTTTTAGAGTCAGCAAAGGGAGGAGACAATGACGTCAACACTTGTGATGCGTTCTGGAGCAGAGGCTTGCCTGGGGGCCGGAGGGGAGGTTTCCTACGCTCTGGGACTGATGAATGTTTCATGCCAAAAGGACAAAAAATAATGTGTCATCTTAGAAGCTTCTGAGTTTGGGCTTCCCTTATGGCTCAGCGGGTAAAGAATCTGCCTGCAGTGAGGGATACCTGGGTTTGATCCCTGGGTGGGGAAGATCCCCTGGAGAAGGGAAAGGCTACCCACTCCAGTATTCTGATTTGGAGAATTCCATGGACTATACAGTCCATGGGGTCACAAAGAGCTGGACACGACTGAGCCACTTTCACTTAGAAGCTTAACAGTAGTCTTAAGTAATAATGGGTAGGGATTTACAAACTAAAAATCTCACAACATGTTTGCGTGTTCTCACAGTTCCTCCCTACAGATTGCAAGATTTAAAGGGGAAAGTTTCAATAGTAATTTCTGCAGTGGAAATGTTAGACAGTACCTTAACAAAGAACTCAAAATGAACATCACCCTTGGGAGTGGACAGTGTTTTAAATGTGGTGCCCTGAGAATCACCGTTCTGTGTTATTCTGGTCAGAGACATCAGACAAACCAAGAGAGGAACGTTCTATAAAATAACTTACCCTCGGTCTTCACAATGTCAGTGTCAAGGATTATTCCAGATTTGAAGGAGACTCAAGAGACATGACAACTAAGTACCTTGTCCTCGTGGACCGGATTCTGCTTCAGAACTGGGGGTGTCATAAAGGACATTAGTAGACGTTGTTGGCTTCATGAAATGTGTGCGACATGAAGCCATGGTGTTGATGTTGCATTTACTGACTTTGATGGCTTCATTGTGTACTGTTATAATGTAAGACAACACCCTTCTTTTTTGGATTTAAGACTTAGATGAGTTAATTAAGGNTTAAGTACCTTGTCCTCGTGGACCGGATTCTGCTTCAGTACTGGGGGTGTCATAAAGGACATTAGTAGACGTTGTTGGCTTCATGGAATGTGTGCGACGTGAAGCCATGGTGTTGATGTTGCATTTACTGACTTTGATGGCTTCATTATGTACTGTTATAATGTAAGACAACACCCTTCTTTTTTGGATTTAAGACTTAGATGAGTTAATTAAGGACTAATATGTAAACGGTTTTATATGTGTGTGTGTGTGCGTGTGTGTGTGTGTGTGTGTGTGTGTATGAGTGCTCAGTTGCTCAGTTGTGTCTGACTCTGAGACACCATGAACTATAGCCCCCCGGGCTCCTCTGGCCATGGGATTCTCCAGACAAGAATAGTGGAGTGGGTTGCCATTTCCTTCTCCAGGGGATCTTTGCAACTCAGGGATCAAACCTGCATCTTCTGCAAGTCTCCTGTATTGCAGGCAGATTCTTTACCACTGAGGCTCCTGGGAATCCTCTTATGTATGTATGTGTATATGTATATGTATATAAATAACACACACACACACACACCCTTTTTCAAATGGTTCAGGGGAAAGAAAAACTGACAAGGTCATTCAACACTTAGAAGACACATATGATGACACAAAATAATTGTGATATAAAAATAAAAGGACATTTGAAAAAAAAATGTGGCATTATTAGTGGTGAGTGGTGTTAGGAAATAAGGCTGGAAAAAGTGTGTTGAGAACAAGTAATTAACTTCTCAGCCATGTGGGGGTTTTATCCTTTTTACATGATGGTCGCAGTGAAGACTTTCAGGTTCTGTTTTTGAGAAGGTTTTTGCTCCACCTTGGCTAATATAAGGATATGAATATTTTAAAAAGATTGGTCTCGGTGGAGCACCAGGAGATCACAGAGCACGCAGAGTGTGAATACCTCTGTGTGTGAGTGTGCCTGAGTGTGTGTGAGTGAGTGTGAGTTGACCTTATTAGGAAGACATTATTAGTGAGGATGTGCCAGTAAACACATAGTTTGGGGATGCTGCCCTCCACTTAAAATAACTTAAAATCTAATCCTACTTCAAGCCATATTAAAAATTTACCTCAAACCTTTTAAAAGGTTAAATTTAAAGAGGTTTTTAAAATTATTATTATTGCAAGAAAACCTAAAACATATTTAATCTTGGAGTGAAAAGGGCCCCGCTCAGTAATATTGGGCATAATGTCAGCGCCTGCTTGCGTTATTTTCAGCATCCTTGAAAGGAAAGCTTCGACAAATCCTTGAGAATTAGTTCTCGTCCAGGATTTCTTTTTCTTCTCAGTCCCAGATCTGATTCCTCCCGTCCCCTCCCCTGTGTGTAGACAGTACACCCTTTCTCCTCTCCTTTCTTGTCTTCTGTCAGCTTTCTTTCTTTCTTTTCTTGACTTCCCCCTTCACCCGTTTTCCCCAGCTTCCCCAAACCAGCAGTCACCAGTCTGCTCTCTGTGTCTATAATGAGCTGTTGAGAATTTTTGTTTTCTAGATCTTACATAAGGAAGATCTTTGTCTTCTCTGACTTATCTCACTTAGCATAATGCCTTCTAGGCCCATCTCTGTTGCCACAAATGGCAGATTTTCATGCTTTTTTATGTCAGAATCATGGAGTTCACTTTTGACCTCATCCTACCCTCACTTTCCTTGGCCGGCTCCAAACGCTGTTCCTGGAAGCCTGCAGATTTGATTCACTCTGCTGGAAAGTCCTACTGGCCTCTCGCACTCAGCATGTCCAAACCACTGTTTCTCCATTGCCCACTTGCTTTGAATCCCACGTGAGGTGTTCATTTCCCTCAGGGCTCCCTCCCTGCTTAGTGAGATCTCACAATTCATGGTTGCAGAGGGAAACCTTGGCATCATACGCCTTCTCGCGGTCCTCAGCCAACTCCATGCTCATGCCCACTGGTTCCATGGCCACGGACTCTCTCCCCTCTTCCTCTCCTTTTCTCTCTTCATACTGACCCTTCGCAGAGCATCATTATCCTTTCCCCTTGTAGAAAAGAATTACTTCAGTGTTAGCTTTTTAACTTTTGCCATTAGTGAACACTGAAGGATACAAATAGGAGCCCTCGAGATTTTGTTGCTCCATTTGACAGATCGAATGCTGAGCCTGTGCTTCATTGCACGCCCTTCATTTGACCTTGATTTGCAGAGTCTCTCTGTGCTGAGTAGTTGATCCTCCCCTTAACAACTTACTAGGACAGAGGGCAGTGTGTGGCTTCCCCCGCCCCCGCTCACCACGACACCCAGGTCGGATAATGCTTCCTTCTTTACTTTGGAAAAGGAAGCTCAGGTCAGGATAATTTATTAGATATTTTCCTTCATTTCTCCCGCATGTACTATCTTCAGTTCTTCTCCAATTATTGTCATATTTCACCTCACCCCTTGTGTCTTTGTCACCTGCCTTAGCTCGTTTGCTTTTGTGAGGCGGTTTGTCCGCGATTAAGGGTGATTTCTTGCCCGGGCGGCTGTCTGTCCAGCCCCGTCCGTGCGCCGCCGCCTTCCCTCCCACCCTCTCCTTGGCTCCGTCTCCTGTCTGCTTCTCTGCGTCTGCTCCCGCAGTTCCCCCCACGGGGCATCTTCCACCACCCCCGCCTCTGCAAGCCAGGCTCCAGTTCACGCCATTCCTTACCCAACGGCCAAAGTGCATGATTCCTCTTCCTGTGGAAATAATCAGAAGTGCCCACCATGGTTCTTAGTAGTTTATGTAGGGGATCATGTTAGTATTTCCTTTCAAGAAATGTACGGGACTGTTAGTGCATTTAGAGGTGAAGTTAGTCCGACTGGAGCGCAGGACAGACAAGGAGAGACCCGTGTTTTTTTCAGACTCACTGCTCAGCTTCTGCACTGTTTGGGAGCAATTCATTTCTTCCTCCTGAACGCATCTTCATCCTTTTTTTTTATTTTTTCATGGAAGAGTCACAGGGGAAGCTCTGAGGGTCCCTGGGCCAGTGACCTGAGTGTGTCCACAGGGACACGGCTCGGGCTTGGGTTCTGCTTCGTCTGCTCAGTCTTTCTGAACACCGCTGCTTCTCCTCTAGGAATGACCTCTGTGGCGATGCCACAGCCCACGAAAGTGCCACCCATGGCAGCAGTGCCCAGATGCAGCGCTGGCGGCAGGCACTTCGGGGAGCGTTGGAAGTGCTGTTTTTCTTTTAAAGAAAATCAGAGTCACTGTGGAGCCTCTTCTCTGTTCATCAGACATCAGTTGCTTGTTTCCGTCTGTATTTTCTTTCACAGTGTGTGTGGCAGAAAGCGTGTCCAAGTGGGACTTGGGAACCACAGATTTTGTGCCTTAGGAAGACGACTTAAATTTTCTGTGTCTGAGTGTTCTGTTCTGCAAAATGTGTTTTCTTTCACAGAAAAGGCCGTACTTCTGGAAAACCGAAATAATGGAAGGAAGGATAACCGCCCTTCATTTTCCAGAGACGCAGGGAGAGTGGCTTCCCCAATGAATCAGATGGTAAAGCGTCTGCCTGCAATGCAGGAGACCTGGGGTCGATCCCTGGGTCGGGAAGGTTCCCTGGAGAAGGAAATGGCTACCCACTCCAGTACACTTGCCTGGAGAATCCCACAGATGGACGAGCCCAGTAGGCTGCAGTCCATGGGTGACAGAGTCCGACAGGACTGAGCAGCTTCACTTTCTTCCTTTCTCGGGGAGCAGGGAGCCGGGAGGGGCCCTCGCCTGTGTCGGCGCTCAGACAAAGCCTCCGGAGGCTCGTGTGTGTCAGGGGAGGGCGAATCCGCAGACAGTCCTGCAGCGTCATTTGGGCCATACGGCACCTCATTCCCCAAGTCTGGTTCTCCAGGATTTTAGGATATCCCCAAACATTTATTTTCTGCTCCCATCAGCCAAGACCCAGTTGTGTTGCTTGTGAAAGTTGGAACTCTGCCTGCTGCAGTTGGTTCCTGTGGCCAGCAATCCACAGTGAAGATTTAGGAGAAACTGAGGCCAAGGATAACTGAATGTTTACTACTGGAAGCTGCAGCAGATCTCAGGGTTTGTAGATAATGATATTACTTCTGCTAATCACATATCTTGATGGAGAACTTATTTTATTTTTTTATTTTATATTTATTATATATTAGGAACTGAGTTAATAAGGCTTCTATGTATTATTCCCTATAGTTCATGGAAGATATAGGATTTTGAATCTAGTGAAAATGAGCTAATTGGAAAGACTAAGCAGGTTAGTGGTTGATGATGATGATGATGAGGTGTGAAGTGACGAGTCTTACAGTTGGGTCGTCTATATGGTACTGTTTCAGTTCAGTTCACTCAGTCGCGTTCGACTCTTTGCAGCCCCTTGAACTGCAGCACGCCAGGCCTCCCTGTCCATCACCCACTCCCGAAGTCCACCCAAACCCATGTCCATTGAGTCAGTGATGCCATCCAGCCATCTCATCCTCTGTCATCCCCTTCTCCTCCTGCCCTCAATCTTTCCCAGCATCAGGGTCTTTTCCAATGAGTCAGCATCAGGTGGCCAAAGTACTAGAGTTTCAACTTCAACATCAGTCCTTCCAATGAACACCCAGGACTGATCTCCTTTAGAATGGACTGGTTGGTTCTCCTTGCAGTCTAAGGGACTCTCTCGAGTCTTCTCCAATACCACAGTTCAAAAGCATCAATTCTTTGGCCCTCAGCTTTCTTTATAGTCCAACTCTCATATCCATACATGACCACTGGAAAAACAATAGCCTTGACTAGATGGACCTTTGTTGGCAAAGTAATGTCTCTGCTTTTTAACGTGCCATCTTGGTTGGTCATAACTTTCCTTCCAAGGAGTAAGCATCTTTTAATTTCGTGGCTGCAATCACCATCTGCAGTGATTTTGGAGCCCCCCAAATAAAGTCAGCCACTGTTTCCACTGTTTCCCCACCTATTTGCGATGAAGTGATGGGACCGGATGCCATGATCTTAGTTTTCTGAACATTGAGCTTTAAACCAACTTTTTCACTTTCCTCTTTCACTTTCATCAAGAGGCTCTTTAGTTCTTCTTCGCTTTCTGTGATAAGAGTGGTGTCATCTGCATATCTGAGGTTATTGATATTTCTCCCAGCAATCTTGATTCCAGCCTGTGCTTCCTCCAGTCCAGCGTTTCTCATGATGTACTCTGCATATAAGTTAAATAAGTACGGTGACAGTATACAGCCTTGATGCTGTCTCTTATACACATCTAGATGTGTATAAGAGACAGGCCATGTACAGNCAGTCCAGCGTTTCTCATGATGTACTCTGCATATAAGTTAAATAAGTACGGTGACAGTATACAGCCTTGATGTACTCGTTTTCCTGTTTGAAACCAGTCTGTTGTTCCATGTCCAGTTCTAACTGTAGTTTCCTGACCTGTGTACAGGTTTCTCAAGAGGCAGGTCAGGCGGTCTGTTTGAGATGTCCCAAGTCCTGTTGACGCTACTGGCAATAACCCCAACTTTTGTAAGTCTCCTTCACTTTCATAAAGACAGAATTTGAATAACTATTGATTGTAGAAATAACTTCAACATCTCCTAGAATTAGCCTTGATGTGGTGGTAGGCTCTCTCCTTGGCCAATCCTTCAGTTTTCCAGTCCTAATTAATTGGCTCGTGAAGCTTCCAGTGGGTTGATGTTGAGCTCCAAGGAACCGTGTTGACCAGGAGCAGAAGCAGCTCAGTCGTGGCCACCAGTGTGATCTTTGTGGACTTACCCACTGGGCAGAAGGACAGCATGGTGGACTTTTGGTAAGGAGAGTAGCTGGCCATCTAGCCTGATTTCAGCAAGTTCTCTTTGATACTGAAAAGCATAGATAATAGCTTCCTTTAAATAGAGTGGTAAAGTTAATAAATAGTGATGAGTATTTAAAGGTACTCCAAGAAACGTGTCAAATAAAGATTTTGGTAAAGCAGACTAACGACCTATCAAGGTCCTTTGTCTGAATTATAGACTAGTAAAAGGTCTCACACAGGGCCAAAGAAAACTAAAATATCCCAAATGAAGCTTAAAGTGGGGAGGTGTTTTTATTGCACACCCCTGAGTAGGGCAGTTAGGATGGAAATAGTCGGTAAAGAGCAGGCTCTCCTCTTCCGNAAACGTGTCAAATAAAGATTTTGGTAAAGCAGACTAACGACCTATCAAGGTCCTTTGTCTGATTTATAGACTAGCAAAAGGTCTCACACAGGGCCAAAGAAAACTAAAATATCCCAAATGAAGCTTAAAGCGGGGAGGTGTTTTTATTGCACACCCCTGAGTAGGGCAGTTAGGATGGAAATAGTCGGTAAAGAGCAGGCTCTCCTCTTCCGCCAGCTGCGGAGAAACCCCAGCACCCCCCGCAGAGTCTCCGTCGTTTGCACCCTCCAGGATGCCTCTGGCAGGGCTCTTGCACACACCGTGCCTGCTCACCTGCGGGGTGAGCAGGGCTGAGAAGCGTTCCAAGCTACAGTCAGCCCTCAACTTAGGTGAATGACTGAGTGACAAATGAAAGTTCTTTAAAATATGCTACCAAAACAATATTCACATTAAGAAGTAAGCCTCCAGCCATAAGAATATTAATAGATACTGCGTTCTTGGCAATTGAAAATCTAATTCCACTTTTCAGTACCTGGGGACCGTGGACTTCTGTGCACCAAAGGGAAACCCAGGGCCTGGCTCGATGGGCGGCCGGCGCTGCCACTGAGCAGTGGTTTGCACTGACGGCACTCGCTTCTCTTCCTGTGTCAGGGAAGTCCTCCCCACTTCTCTGCTCTGTCCTCCCCCTCGCCTCTTCCTGTCTCTCCTCCTCCTCTTCCTTCTTCTATCCGCTGCTGACAGACAGCAAGCCTAATCCAAAGGAACTGTTGAACAGTGAAACACAGGAATTCAGCATTTTCTATATGGTCTCTTGAGTTCTAATGTTAAAGGAAAGATCAAAAAAAGTTCTAATCCCATTATTGTTTCCCAAGGCTTTCCCACATATCTGAAAAAAAAAAAAAAGTGGCGCAGTTTTGAAGATAAGCAAACAGAACTTTTACCGGCCTCACATCTGTGGCCAATATAATGTTTTCTCCCCCCTCTATCTCTCCCTATCTTTCTTTTATTAGTCAATTGGTATGTCTCCCACAGACCTATATGTATAAGAATTTGGTTGAATCCTCTTGTGCCTAAACAACTTTAGCTTAAATATAAAGCCAGAATAATCTTCAAGACAAGAATACATTCTTGGACTAAACTTAAACTTTACCAATTTAGAATTTGAGAAGATTCAATAGTAATTTGTACAAAAAATTATTTTAATATATTCCTGAGCTCCTTTAAGTAAACTTGGGGTATTTGTTGTTAATTTCAACAATGTTCTAAACATGCATCATTCTTATCTAGTCATTAAACATGGACATGCTTAACTGTTGGTGGGAGTGTAAACTTGTACAGACACTATGGAAAACAATATAGAAATTCTTCAAACAAAATTTAAGGTAGAACTACTGTATGATGCGCGGACCACAGCCTTGTCTAACTCAGTGAAACCAAGCCATGCCC
>SJYW01056807.1:361613-383240 GCA_006410735.1 Raphicerus campestris
CAGCACGGCAGGCCTCCCTGTCCATCACCAACTCCTGGAGTTTACTCAAACTCATGTCCATTGAGTTGGTGATGCCATCCAGCCCTCTCATCCTCTGTCGTCCCTTCTCCTCCAGGGTGCTGGAGACTCCTTTAAGGGCGGGTGGTGCCTCCCTTAGATGGATGGCAGAGATCAGCCGTCAGGACGGCGGAGGGGTTTGTAGACAGTGCCAACAATCAGGACGGTGCCTCCACTGTTTCTTCTAGGTTAATAGCCTTTTCTTCTGTGATCCCTTGTCCTACCCCCGTGGTCTTGCAGATGCAGCTCTTCTATCTGGGTTTTCTAAATATCATTTTGTTTCACTGATGTCCTCGCTGGATTTTAGACTTGATCAATAATATCAGTTTAATATTAACACAAGCATGCCTTTACTGCTCTGTTAAAAGGAAATGGCAACCCACTCCAGTACTCTTGCCTGGAAAATCCCATGGACTGAGAAGCCTAGTAAGCCACGGGGTCACAAAGAGTCAGACAGGACTGAACCACTTCACTTCACTAAAATCCATGTCACCCCATAGATGGACTCACTCCCCTGGGGTCCCCAGTGTTGAAGGCCAAGGGTGAGTTGTAGGGAGGGGCAGTGTGGGTGGGTCGGGAACGTGGGCTCTGCAGCCACCAACCTGCAGCTTAAGCCTGGGGCTGCCCTTTGTACCCTGTGTTGCACTGACAAATCTCACCTCAGTTACCTCATCTGTAAAATGGGGATAATAACGGCTGCCAACCTCGCTGCAGTGAGAATTAATTAGTGGACTTGTGTAAAATGATTTTCACATGACCTGACTAATGGTAAACATAAAATGATCATAGTTATATTATTATTAAGCAACAGATTTTTTTAAAAAATCAGTAACCCACAGATGGTATCTATTATAGACTCTTTAATTACAAAATTTTGAAACATGTCATTCTAATACATGTTAGAAAATGAAAAAATATGGAATTTCAGAATAGAATTCCCCTTTTCTGGATTTCAGTTTCAGTAGAGCGTATCCCTGCAAGGAAAACAGTAATAACAACTCCTTCATGACCTCTGCCCTTTTAAGTCACGTAACTATGGTTTATCAAATTATTATATATGCATGTTCTTTTCTGATGTCATAAAAGTACAGTTTACAGTACATGTTCTCTTTATAAGTTATGAGTATTATTGAAAGTGAAAGTAGCTCAGTCGTGTCCAACTCTTTGCGCCCCCAAGGACCATACAGTCCATGGGATTCTCCAGGCCAGAATACTAGAGTGGGTAGCCTTTCCCTTCTCCAGGGGATCTTCCCAACCCAGGGATCGAACCTAGGTCTCCTGCCTTGCAGGTGGATTCTTTACCAGCTGAACCACAAGGGAAGCCCAAGAACACTGGAGTGGGTAGCCTATGCCTTCTCCAAGGGATCTTCCCGACCCAGGCATGGAACCAGGGTCTCCTGCATTGCACGCGGATTCTTTGCCAACTGAGCCATGAGGGAAGTTTTGAGTACTACTGATGACCTCCATTTATGGGACATTCTCCCAAGTGTGAGGCCCCAAAGAACAAGATTAGAAACATATATTTTTGCCATTTTATTTTCTAATTTTGGTAAGTATTGTTATCCCCACTTGCAAATGAGGTAGGCTTCCCTGGTGGCTCAGACGGTAAAGCGTCTGTCTGCAATGCAGGAGACCTGTGTTCGATCCCTGGGTTGGGAAGATCCCCTGGAGAAGGAAATGGCAGCCCATTCCAGTATTCTTGCCTGGAGAATCCCATGGATGGAGGAGCCTGTGGGCTATAGTCCATGGTGTCACAAAGGGTTGGACACGACTGAGTGGCTTCCCTTCACTTCACTTCAAGATGATGAGAAAGCTGGAATGACTTAGTGATGGCCACACAGTGAGTGTCTGAGTTGGATTTAGGAAATCAGGCCTGTGAGCATTTTTTCTGGAAATCACTCTGCCATATTTCCTTCCTATACCATAAAATGACAAATATGATATCAGGTAGCCAGGGAAGCGGAGAAGGCAGTGGCGCCCACTCCAGTACTCTCGCCTGGAAAATCCCATGGGCAGAGGAGCCTGGTGGGCTGTAGTCCGTGGGGTTGTGGAGGATCGGACATGACTGAGTGACTTCACTTTCCCTTTTCACTTTCATGCACTGGAGAAGGAAATGGCGACCCACTCCAGTGTTCTTGCCTGCAGAATCCCAGGAATGGGGGAGCCTGGTGGGTTGCCGTCTATGGGGTCGCACAGAGTCGGACACGACTGAGCGACTTAGCAGCAGCCAGGGAAGTGCTACTTGGAAGATGGGGAGTGGGAAAAGAGAGAGGCCAATTTTAATACATATATTTTATGCATTATATATTTCCTGGATATCATCTATCACAACATTTCTGTTTTTTTCTTACACTTGTATTGATATATTTGACAAAATTCCTATTTTCTACTGCAGGTAGCTGTATATACTATTTCAGTGGGATTTTGTTTATCTAGCTTTCTTTTTCTTTTTGGTTCAATATTGGTCTTTAGAGGATTTTTTTAAGGCATAGCAAGCCTGGGTGGTTAGGTTGAACACAGCCAAGAGAATGGGAAATAGAAGTGATAACAAAATAATTAAGCTTAACTGTAGCGAAGCATTATTGGTTTGTATTTGCAGCGTTCAAAGTTGCAGCCACCTTGAACTGAACCTGGTGCAGTGTTCCAGGTTTTTTTGCCCCCTGGAAGTGCAAGTAAAAAGGTCAACATAGAACGTGAATGCACAGATGAAAGTGGTTTTAGGACGGCTAATCCTAGTTGAAAATGAAATAATTCAGGCTATTACGATCTGGACGTGTAACCCCCATGAGGTCAATTAAAAAGAAGTGTGTGAGCGATGTTTCTGGGCAAACCTGTGTTAGGGAAGACTGGGAGGCCATAACAAGGCAGATTTGTGCTTGCCATTGACTGCTCTTGCTGGTGGATGCACACGGCGGGCTGTTTATTAAAAGCTCCAAGTTCAAGTGGCAGCCTTCCACAGTACCAGCCTGCAGAGGAGGAAGACGACAAATCACCACGGCCTTGACTCACAGTGGCACGGCAGCCCCGCGGCCCCAGAGGCTGGCGAGAGTTCACAAGTGATGCTGGGTGGTTGGCTCTCACTCCCCAGGAAGAAGGGAGGCCCACCGGCTTCCAGCCCCCTGTGAGGTCTCCAGGAGCAAGCTGGGAATTGTTATCAGACGCACTGACACCTCAGTGTCCAGGACATGCCTGCTTTTATTTGGCGAACAGAGGCCTGCAAAAATGCCACGTGGTCCTTTCCAGAATGGTATCTGCTATTGGAAAGAAGCTCTGCTGTTGGGCACACTAGTTATTAAGGGTATCTCTAGGGGCCAAGAGGCTTCCCTGGTGGCTCAGACAGTAAGGAATCTGCCTCGAAAGCTGGAGACCTGAGCTCGATCCCTGGGTGGGGAAGATCCCCTGGACGAGGGCATGGCAACTCACTCAGTATTTTTGCCTGGAGAATCCCATGGACACAGGAGCCTGGCTGACTACAGTCCATGGGGTCACAGAGTCAGACATGCCTGAGTGACCAACACTTGCCTCCTTGTAGGCACCAATGCTAGATACGTTCCAGGGTGACGGAATGCGCAGGGAGAGAGAGCGCGCCGTGCGTGGAGCCTGTCTCCTGCTCAGACACGAGCCTGCTGAGTGCTTTTGTGCCTCAGCCCGTGAGGCCTTCACACCCTTGCTGGCTGGCCTGCCTGCCTCCTTCCCCAGGCGGGCTCTCCTGTCGGATGTCATCCTCACCCACCTCCTCCCAGCTGGAGCGCATCAGACGCCTGGGCTTCCACAGCCTTCGCATCACGCTGGTTCGTGTCTGGAAACACGTCTGACCCCCAGCTCCGTGATCTGCTCCTCCCCTGCTCTTCCTTCAGGCCTCAGACTCCCACATCACATTTTCAGGGAGTCTTTCTTGGCCTCCCTGCTCCCTCCTCCTGAGATCAGTCCCTATCGGGATCTCCCGCAGCCTGGAGTCTCCTGGGGCCTCAGAGTCCCTCCGACTGTGCTGCCCGCAACAGCAGAGGCGTCTGGCTTCGTCCCCGGAAGCTGGTCGTGTGAAGCCAGTGTTGGCAGGACCACGTTCTCCACAGGGAGAGTCTCGGCCCTGCCCCTCCCATGGCTTGTGGAGTGGCTGGCAACGCTTGGCGCCCCTCGGCTGAGAGAAGCATCGCTCCCTTCTCTCTATCCGGCGTCTCAGAGCTTCTGCCTGCATCTCGCAGCATCCTCCCTCCCTGCAAATCTGCCTGTGAATCTCTCCCTTCTAATGAGGAGACCAGTCTCCCCGGATTAAGGTCTAGTAGGATTGGGCGGGAATGACCTCCTCTTACCCTGACTCCATCTGCAAAGGCTCCATTTCCAAATAAGAGCATGCTTAGGGGTGGTCCTGGGAGACAGAACCTCTCCGTGTCTGCAGGGAGGGTCACAGTTTGACCCAGAGCCCAGAGCAACCCTGCACAGTCTGCCAGGGCACGCTGCTCACGTGTGGTCGCTCTGTGTCCCAGGTCCGTCCCCTGGAGCGGACCGGACCTCCATTAGTTCACCTCTGGCTCCGTCTGGCTCCACAGGAAGCTTCTGGCACGCAGTGAATGCTCCGGAATGTTTATGAGGGCATCTCTTGTCTGCCTCTCAGCTCTGGCGTGCGCAGGGCTCCAGTCTCCCCCGGGGCGGGGGTCAGCAGCAGGCTCCTCTGTGGAGGGGAGGGGGCCAGACCTGTACACGGAGGCGGCGGTGGGAGCAGGTTTCCTGCGGTGGTCTCTGCAGGTGGAGCCCACACGGTTTTCTGGCCGGTTTGACCGAAATGCTGTCATCAGACCTGATTTGTCTCAGTGTAGTGGCAAAATGGCTTAGAAGAAACTGGAGTTCTGACTTTGGAAATTGCTCATGTTCTATTTTGCCTTTGAGATATTTTTGTTTATTACAGTGGGAAATTGTGAGGAAAATTGCTGTTTTTCTTCATTTTGGATAGTTAAAACATCTATTCTCATTTACAGCTAGACTCATTTGAAGTAAAGAAGTCTGTGAACTGGGAATACAGAGCATATTAAAGTAACATCACGAATGCCAAATCCTTTCTAACTGAAAGATTGGGTAAAATCACATCCTTTGACTGTCTCAGAAACTGCATTTGCAGATTTGAGGGCCCTTGACTTCCCTGGTGGCTCAGACGATAAAGCATGTGTCTACAATGCGGGAGACCCAGGTTTGATCACTGGGTTGGGAGGATTTCCTGGAGAAGTAAATGGCAATCCACTCCAGGACTATTGCCTGGAAAATCCCATGGACAGAGGAGCCTGGTAGGCTACAGTCCATGGGGCCACAAAGAGTCGGACACGACTGAGCGACTTCACTTTCTTTCACTTTCTTTTCCCTAAAACCAGGTGTCAGCTCACCTCCCTTATGTCAGTGGCCTGCTTTTAGACGGCTTGGTTAGAATGATTTTTCATAATTTCATTTGCTCTACATATAGCTTGCTATTATCATGTTTGCACATTCTGATTGTCTGACTAATTTTAGCAGAAGGATGCATTCTGATATGTTTGCGTATCAAGATACTTTGTTTATATTTTGACTTTATCCCCTGACTAGAAACACCACCTACTGTTAGGTTGGAAAAAAAAAAAAAAGAACAGAAAACACTTTGGGCCATATGTATTGACAATAAAAATATTTTGTCATCTATAGATACTGAACACTTTAAATTGCCACTATATTTCCACTATTTCACTTCTAACTGAAGTTGAGAATTCTAAAACTTGTTACATATAAACAGTATATATAAACTTGTGAGAGATATATATATACACACGCACACATGTGTTGGGGGGCAGATTTTTGTTTCTTTAGGGAGATATCTAGTAAGCAAAGGTCTCTGACAGTTGACTGCATTATACTTGCCGTTTCATATAAAAGGTAGAGGGCATACCTGGGTCATTTTCCCCGTGAGTGGGTCTTAGTAAATGCACTCGGATCTGCAATATGTGGTTTTGATTTTGTGGTTACCGCTATGTTAAACACAGTGAGCTGGGATGGAATCGTAGTGGATAATGTAGCTTTTACTGTTAGGTTTTAGAGCTAGATGCACCTGGAGTTTCCTTGATTCAATTTGGTGTCTGTTACAGGAACTGTTTGTTCTGAACTTAGGAACAGAATTTACTCTGAGAAATAACAATGTTTGTTTCGTGTTTCAAAGTGCACAAGCTTAGTGATAATCCTGTTTAATGTGAATGCTGTAGCCATAAAATAATCGCATGCACGTCTAGTGTGCAGCTCACTCTAACAATAGACAACAATTTGGCTTTTGATATTCATGAAGTCTGCTAAAGAGTTCTGATCTGCATGTATGTGGATGACTTCAACTGGTGTCTCTATAACTGGGTGAGTCAACGTGGCTCTTTAGGAAACAGAGGTGAGAGACTTAACAAGGTTTAACCAAGATGATAGGCTAGATCAGGGATTACTAAAAACTGTGAGGAGAAAGGGGATCGTGACAGATGAAGGGATTAAGAGACTTTATATAAATTATCACAGAATATAAGCTCTCTAAATGCCATGGCTTCTAGTGTTTTCTAAATATGAGTTAAAATGATAAATGATAGCATCATTTTAATAATCCAAAAGTGTAATATTTAGCACATTTTCTAAGAAAAACTGTAAGCAAATAATTTGACTCTTATTTTTAATTTTTGTGAAAAGTTTTATGGAATTGTCTAACAACTATATGTAAAGAATAACATATGTTGCTTTAATTTTATTTTCAGCTAATATCGTATATTGATGAAAAGCCATGGCCTTAGACGTCATACTAAACTTCATGTAAAATAAGGAAATGGATTTGGCTGAGAGGAAATAACAGTGAAGTTTGCTTCTTTTCCAAAGTGAAAACACTTTTTGACCAAGGCTAATTCAGTTACTATTTTTTCAAGAAACCAACTTTATACATGCATAATTCACATACCATACAATATACCCGTTTAAAGTACACAGTTCAATGGGCTCTAGCATAGGTTCAAAAATGGGCAGTCATAATCACAGTTAATTTTAGCACATTTTCGTCACTGCAAAGGGAAACCCCCATCCTGTAGTTATTACCCCTCTGTCCTAATATTTCAAACTGCCCCACTCAGCCCCAAGTAGCCACTAGGTTCCNAAATGGGCAGTCATAATCACAGTTAATTTTAGCACATTTTCGTCACTGCAAAGGGAAACCCCCATCCTGTAGTTATTACCCCTCTGTCCTAATATTTCAAACTGCCCCACTCAGCCCCAAGTAGCCACTAGGTTCCTTTCTCTGTCTACAGGTTTATCCACTCCAGACATTGTGTATAAATGGAGTCATAGAACTTGTGGCCTCTGATTGGCTTCTTTTACTTAGCACAGTGTTTCAAAGGTTACCTATATTAGTGTTTGTATCAGGACACCTCTTTTCACTGCTGAATAATATTCCTTCATGCAAGGAGATCCAACCAGTCCATTCTAAAGGAGATCAGCCCAGGGTGTTCTTTGCAAGGCCTGATGCTAAAGCTGAAACTCCAGTACTTTAGCCACCTCATGCAAAGAGCTGACTCATTGGAAAAGACTGTGATGCTGGGAGGGATTGGGGGTGGGAGGAAAAGGGGACGACAGAGGATGAGATGGCTGGATGGCATCACCAACTCAATGGATGTGAGTTTGCGTGAACTCTGGAAGATGGGGATGGACAGAGAGGCCTTGGGTGCTGCAATTCATGCGGTTGCAGAGAGTCAGACACGACTGAGCGACTGGCCTGAACTGAGCCGATACGGATAAAGGCCGGTGTGTTTCAGCATTCATCCCTGGACAGGTGTCTGGCTCCCGTCGTTCAGCTCATAAACCGCTCTTCTCTTCTGTAAATGTGTAACAGTTTCTTGTCTGCATAGCTGTTACACGTCCCTTAACATGTGTACCCAGGAAAAGACTGCTGGCTGATACGGCAACTCTCTGTTTAAACAAGTGAGGGACTGCAGGGCTGGGTCCCCAGGGGGCTGTGCCATTTTTCGCCCCCAGCAGCAGTGTGCAAGGACTTCTCTGCAGCCTCTCCAGGGAGCATGAGATGCTGTCTCACTCTGGGTTCGATCTGCAGTTCTCTAATAATACAATAGCAAGCATCCTTTTTTTTTTTAATCAGCTTATTGACTATTCATTTGTATACATTTCTTAGAGAAGTATTTATTCAGCTTCTTTGCCCAATTATTAATTGTTACTAATTCAACTTATTTTAACTTTGATGATTTTCAGTCTTGCCCATACTTTAGATCCTAATAGCAAGACTTTTCCAATTAAAAAAAAAAAAAAAAGCAAACTGCCCTTTGTGTTACACTCCGCTCTGCTTTCTCTCGCAGCCTCCACACATGCCCTCCTGTTCACAGCCTCCGGTCTCAGCCCATACATCACCTCTGCAGGGAAGCTTGCCCTGATGGCGCTAGACGAGGGTGGGTGGTCCCGTCCTGTGCTCGTGTTTAAAGGACCGGGGCTGTCATGCAGTCACCACCGCAGTCAGATCTGTCTCCAGCTGCTCGGCCTGCACTTCGTTCTTGACCCCTAATACAGCTGAGGGACTTGCCCAGGAACTCATATCTGTCGTGAGCGATTCAGGATTCAAGCCCTGATATCTGATCCCAGGGCCCAGCCTCTTTGTCTACACTGGTTCATCTCGGCCCTCTTGGCAGTCAGTAATTCTTGTCAGTGAGTGAGAGTCGCTCAGTCCTGTCCGACTCTTTGCCACCCCGTGGATGGTAGCCTGTTGGGCTCCTCTGTCCATGGGATTCTCCGGGCCAGAATACTGGAGCGGGCTGCTGTTTCCTTCTGCAGGGGATCTTGCCAACCCAGGGATCGAACCCGGGTCTCCTGCATTGCAGGCAGATTCTTTACCCTCTGAGACATCAGGGAAGCAAATAATGAAGACAAGTTCTAAACAGAGTTGACATTCTTTTGAAAGCCTAGCAAGATTTAGAATTCCATCCAGCCCTACCTTTCCCAGTGGAAGCAAGGGGCTGCTTGGCATTCCTAGTAATGGATGCTGGCATGCATACAGCAGAGGTTTCAGTGATCGGCGTGATGCAACCCGAGTAGTGTTCACGCGGGAGGCTGGGCACCAGGGCTCTGCCCCCAGTGGGTACCCTTGAGCCCTGTCACAGCACAGGGGCCGGCCACGCCGCCCACCCAGACTGCAGAGACCCCTCCGCCGCTCACTGCCTTGCTCAGCTCACCCTTGTTCATGCTTCAGAATACTGATCAGACATCACCGCCTCTGGAGGCCAGCCCTCCAAATCCAGACCACATGCCCTGTGGAGTGTGGAGGAAAACTGGAATCTTCTCTAATCCACACAAGTCCGCACAGCATAATCTAACTCTTGCTGTGTCCACTCTCACCATTAACTCCTTGGGAGCAGACGCTACAAGGGGGAGGAAACTCTGGATTTGTAGTATGTCTCACATGCGTGTTAGCTGAATGAATAAACAGACTTGCCTGGACTCTGTTATCTCAGTCATGGCATGGCTGTGGATATGGCATAGCATGGCATAGCTAATGTCTGTAATTGCACTCAAGTAGATATTTTCAGTTTAGCTATAGAATTAATAAACCAGTCTAAAGTATTTCATTTAAAAAAACCAGGATCTTTGGATTTTGAATAATGTGCTAGCTGCTAATGTAGTACGGTTCCTAATTTGTCTCCAAGGCGGTGGCAAGATTCCATACGTCGTAACCCGGAGGGTGACAGCTAAGACTTCCTTCTCATGCTCATGGGAGGAGAAAGTGAGGTCATTTATGCTCCCTGGTCCCAAGAGTTTGGTAACTGACATTGGCCTGGCGACTCAAGGCCGTCCCCAATCTCTGCCTTCACATTCATTAGGTTTTTTTATTCCTTCTTCATTCAAGCCTATATCGTTGCCAAGGATAAAAACAAGCACTTGATATTTAGAAATGTACTTTACAGTCGCTTTTCTGGGGTGGCCTTGTTCTTAGCTTTCAAAGGTTCCTTCTGAGTTCGTGCTGAGGGAGAAGGAACATGGCAAGCCGGGCGCACGGTTAGTTCTTTAAGCTGCGCTGGTAAAACCCACCGAGGCGGGAAGCCTTGCAGGGCGGGAGGGCCTGTGAACTGGATGGCAGAGTCTGCTTCTTTCCTTCATCCTGGGAAGACACTTAACACCTTCCTTGCTTTATCTGCTGTTCCACATTTATACTTGAAGGCTGTCACGTTACTACTGTTAAAAGCTGTGGGCTAGAAATTTGGAGACACTCTCTGAAGAACTCTTCATCATCCAGTCATTCACTTTGGTGAGATCCCCTAGCGTTTCTCTGTAACATTAGCGTCTGTTGCTGCAAATTCCATGGGCGTATCCCTGAAATAAAGATGCCCAGTACCTAGTACGGCTTTCAGGCTATATATGATGAAAATACACGGTTACGGTGTGGTCTGCAGAGAAGATAAAGCTTGCTTTCTCTCTCTTTCCTTCTCTCTCTGTCCACCCTCACCATTTCTCTTTGCCAAGAGATTGGTCTTTCGGATGTCTTGAGTTTGGAATTAAAGCTCTTCTTTCTTCTGCCTAAATGCTTCTTTTGCTCTGGAAAATAGAGGAGGAGGAAGGCTCCTTCTGCAGATGCAGACGTACTAAATTAATATCCTGAAGCCATAACCCAGTTATAGGACAAAGGGCCATCCGAGCTGAAGCAGCCTCTTCATGAAAGGCCAGAACAGCAGCTCCAGGAACCAGCCTGTCTCTGAAACATCAAGAAGATCTCCTTCAAACAGGCGCATGCTATCCTAGCTTTTTATTCTTTGACAGTCTAATAATTAATTGCAGTGAATTTGTAACATTATTAGAAGCTTTGAATTGGGTGGAGAGAAATAAGGAACATAAATCTTGCTTTTCACTTTTTGCTGTTTATTATAAGTGGCTGTCAGGGCTGTTTTTAATTTATTTAATATTCTTATTAATAACAAGTCTAATTAAGAAATCCATTAGAAGTCTGTGAAGTTAATTTAACAGGGGGAAACCCTAATGGAGTGTTACTGAAATTGTCTTTATTAAAAGAATGTCACAGGCTTTCATGGGCCCTTAATCAGAATCTCCTGTCATATGAATTAGACAATGTAGTCAAACTTGTATATTTTTAGATTTTTATTATTCGAGCTTATCTCAAAGCATTTTTGGCATATGTTGTATATGTCACTGAGTAGGTACATCTCCCAGACAGTGGTTGCTATGCTATCAGGAGTTTGGAAATTGGATGACTTTAACTTATATGAAATATTCTGAGTGTAACAGATTAAATGATGTTTACCCCTAATGAATTCAGCATCTTAAAATTCAGTGACCAGCAGTCACTGCGGAAGTCCACACGAGAGCTGTCAATCAAGCATGCCTTACCAAAGCAAATCATTCACTTCTCTAGAACGGTCTGTATTTTCTGCTTCCAGCTCAGCATATACATACAGGTATAAAATATTTGTTTTAGGAAATCGAGGATGCAATTTTAGAATACCTGAGGCTATCTTTTGATAGAGAAATTATAATTTCACATGTTATCTATGTAGACATTACTGAAAAGTGGTTAAGTCAAAACTCAGAGGCGGTTTCTTTGTCCAATTTAACAGTAGTTTGAGATGTTAGGTATTTCTCCCTTTGGCAGAGGCTGAGAAGTTTGGGATGTATTCTCTTTCCGGGGGCTGGAGCCTTCTTGTGAGGAGCAGGAGTGCTTGTGAAGTGCCAACACTCAGGAGAATGCCATTTGTGTCTTCCTAAGGTAGAAAGGTATGGATGTGAGAGCTGGACTATGAAGACGGCTGAGCGCCAAAGGATTAATGCTTCTGAACTGTAGTGTTGGAGAAGACTCTTGAGAGTCCCTTGGACTGCAAGGAGATCCAACCAGTCCATTCTGAAGGAGATCAGCCCTGGGATTTCTTTGGAAGGAATGATACTAAAGCTGAAACTCCAGTACTTTGGCCACTTCATGCAAAGAGTTGACTCGTTGGAAAAGACTCTGATGCTGGGAGGGACTGGGGGCAGGAGGAGAAGGGGACGACCGAGGATGAGATGGCTGGATGGTATCACTGACTGTATGGACGTGAGTCTGAGTGAACTCCGGGAGTTGGTGATGGACAGGGAGGCCTGGCATGCTGCGATTCATGGGGTCGCAGAGTCGGACACAACTGAGCTACTGAACTGGACTGAACTAAAGGTAGAAAGAGCTCCCCAGGTGCTACAGACCCTGCTTGCCAATGCAAGAGACACAAGAGACACAGGTTCAGTCCCTGGGTAGGGAAGATTCCCTGAAGGAGGACGTGGCAACCCACTCCAGTATGGCCAGAGACGCCTGGAGGGCTACACTCCACAGGGTCATAAAGAGTCAGACAAGACTTGTGTGAATAACAATGGCAACAACAACAATAAGATAGAAAGAGCACCCCTCCACCATAACAAAGAATGACTCAGCAGTTTTATTCTGATGGAATTGCCTGCTAAACCATAGAGCTTTAAAAATTTGCTTATGATTTTTATATCATCTAGGAACCCTTTAAATTTGTTGTGGGCTATGGGCTAGCACAATCTAGCAGCTTTCTGATTTTGTTTTCTTTGTGTCTTGCTGTATCTTAATGGTATTTTAACTAGAACCATCTTTATATCGTTCTAGTTAAACATTAGGAACTTAAAAAAAAATCAGACTATGTAAGTTTATACATCTCAGTTATGTAGACCAAAATCAGTACATCATGCTAGTTAAGAATAGCTGCTTTGGAGTTAGAACTTGGTTTGAATCTCAGCTCCTCCAATTACGATATAGAAACATTAATAACCACTGCAGTTATAAACATAGCTGTCATGTGACTGACAGTGTTTCAAGGAACCATTATAAATCAATAAGTAGTTCAAGTAATGTCAACACAGTTATTCCATTAACTCTACATAAAATATATTTTGTCTATTTTATCCTATTCTAGAATATCAATGGATGGTTTTACGGTGGTGATTTAATAAACATGGCTTCTTTCTTCCTGTTTTATAGATGCAGAAATAGGTTTAAGAAAATTAAGTGGAACAGAGTAAAATTTTATTGAGTGTCAACCCTCGTCACAGAGTACTTAGGAGCTATAGGAATGCTGAGATAAGGCACAGGGAAGAAGTACACAGCCAAGCAGGATCGAATACTCAAATCCCAGTGATGAACTAAAAATAGAATGTACCTGCCGGTGCAGTAGACATAAGAGACACGGGTTCCACTCCTGGATCAGGAAGATGCCCTGGAGGAGGGCATGGCAGCCCACTCCAGTATTCTTGCCTGGAAGATCCCATGGACAGAGGAGCCTGGTGGGCTGTGGGCTGTAGTTTTGCAGAGTCAGACGTGACTGAAGTGACACAGTGCGGCACGTAGACCTAGACACACTTCACGTTTGATTGTAGAATGAATGAATGACTCGAACAACAGGCACTATTTACCCAGTGGCTTTTGATCTATGTTGACCATTTAGCAATAAAAATATCCCAAGTGCTGCACCAGCCCTTTCATAAATAGGATCTGCTGTGTTATAACAACGTTGTGGAACATACAGCCTCCCCTTCTTACTGGTGAGTGTACTGAAGCTTACAGAGTTCAAGCCAGAGAGTTCACCTGTTCACTCTCTCAGGTGAAATCAGGGTCTTCAATAAGGTCTGACTCCAACAACGTCTTCTTGAAACACACTGTCAAATACAGGAGCTGTGACTGTGATCACGTAATTAGAACCCCAGATAGGTGCTTTGCTAACTCAGTTCCTCAGAAACTAATTTAACTGAGCTCCAGTGGCTTCACCATGAGGAAAATAAAGTCCTGTGTCTCCCAGGGCTGTGCAGATTAAATGCTTTGCATATGAAAATGTTTCCTAAAATACACTTAAGGGGTACAAAATGTGGGGTTCAAAGGAAACTGGCTCAAGGATTACTGCTTTCTTCAGTGATCTTTTTATGGAGTATAAAAGGAGGTTTCCCAAAGAATGGAAATAGACGATACACAGAAAAAGTAAGAGCTGCAACGATTAAAAGTCTTAATTGGAACATAAACTCAGTTAGCGGTTCGAAACATAGATTGTGAGTCAGCTGTGGTAAGGAGACATCTTTTGTTGGGTTCTTAAAATACCACAAGTTTTCACAAATAAGTCCATACCTTGAGCCACTCTCTAAAAGACTGAAATCTCTGCCCCCACGTGTGTGTTGTATATGCGATGCTCAGTGCCTCTGGGGCTGGAGGCCCCTCACCACGATCCTCCCGTACTCTCCTGGAACCCCGGCTGGCTCCGCTCCTCACGCTGCCTGGTTGATCCCTCAGGGCCTCTGAGCTGGTCATCCTCCTGGAGGCTGCCAGTCATGTCATCTTCCACGCAAGTCTGTGAAAACACTGTTGAGATGGCAAGGTAGAAATCAAGTCTTGTCACTGCTGGTGCCATCAAAATCCTCAAGTGGAATGATGAGAAATACACCGTTGTCACCAAGTAAACAAATCATAGCAATGAAGCTAAAGAATAATCAAATGCCACATCTACGTTACAAAACAACCACCTGTGTAAGGGGAATGACATGTCGAAGCTGGTTGCCAAATTGGGTTAACTAATTACATACAAAGTGCTCCTATAAAAAGGCTCGTTTGGGTGCCTAAAGAGACAGAGGTAAACAATTATATACCACCAGCCTGCTGGAATCTTGGCGTGTTGATGTGTTCACATCAGAAGAAAAAAAATTGCTTTATGCTGAACACTCTGTCCTGTAACACACAATCCATGGGATAATTTTCTTCCCAGTGATGCTCTCATCACTAATTGTCAGGTGGGGCCCACGAGGCCCTTCTGAACCACTTTTACTGTTTTCTTGGAACAGAGTCTTGCATCTGAGCTCCAGTCACATGGACCAGATCCCAGAGAGCAAGACCCAGGATCTGTGCTTACCAAATCACTGGTGAAATTTTAGGCACATCACTAGCAGTAGTAGCAGCTGCTCAGTCATATCTGACTCTTGGCGACCCCATGGACTGTAGTGTGCCAAGCTCCTCTGCCCACGCAATTTTCTAGGCAAGAGTTACCAGAGTGGGTAGCCATTCCCTCCTCCAGAGGATCTTCCTGACCCAAGGATTAAACCTGTGTCTCTCACATTACAGGCGGATTCTTTACAGTCTGAGCCACCAGGAAATTAGCATTCTGGGTTAACTTTGCTTTCCTCTCCGCCTCCTTCCCATGCTCTCTTTCCTCCTTCCCTCCCTTCCAGCTGAACCATCAGTATTGCTATCCTGTCTCTCCATGGGGGATTGGCTTCAGGGTCCCATGGATTCCCAAACCCAGGGGTGCTCCAGTCTGTCTCATATGACGTGAAGTGCAGTCGGGCCTCGCTGTCTATGGACCGGAGCCTGGGATTGCGCGAATCCACAGATGGGGGTAAGGAAGGCCAACTGCAGTGGGTTGTTTTTCTATGGACGAATGTTAATATGTCTGTAAAGAAAAGAAATGCATTTTAGGAAGAATATTTCACTCCATTGTTCCCTACCAGGAGGTGAGAGGGCTTGTTAAAACACAGTAACGGTCCTTACGGAAGTTTCTGGTTTGGTGACTGGGTGTGGCCACAAATGTCCAAGTGTTGCCGACATTGCCGGTCCACAGAGCGCACTTTCAAAGCCGTCACTTTATGCTCCCCATTCGGCGGCGTCCTCCCCTGACCCTANCATCCTGGGAAGACACTTAACACCTTCCTTGCTTTATCTGCTGTTCCACATTTATACTTGAAGGCTGTCACGTTACTACTGTTAAAAGCTGTGGGCTAGAAATTTGGAGACACTCTCTGAAGAACTCTTCATCATCCAGTCATTCACTTTGGTGAGATCCCCTAGCGTTTCTCTGTAACATTAGCGTCTGTTGCTGCAAATTCCATGGGCGTATCCCTGAAATAAAGATGCCCAGTACCTAGTACGGCTTTCAGGCTATATATGATGAAAATACACGGTTACGGTGTGGTCTGCAGAGAAGATAAAGCTTGCTTTCTCTCTCTTTCCTTCTCTCTCTGTCCACCCTCACCATTTCTCTTTGCCAAGAGATTGGTCTTTCGGATGTCTTGAGTTTGGAATTAAAGCTCTTCTTTCTTCTGCCTAAATGCTTCTTTTGCTCTGGAAAATAGAGGAGGAGGAAGGCTCCTTCTGCAGATGCAGACGTACTAAATTAATATCCTGAAGCCATAACCCAGTTATAGGACAAAGGGCCATCCGAGCTGAAGCAGCCTCTTCATGAAAGGCCAGAACAGCAGCTCCAGGAACCAGCCTGTCTCTGAAACATCAAGAAGATCTCCTTCAAACAGGCGCATGCTATCCTAGCTTTTTATTCTTTGACAGTCTAATAATTAATTGCAGTGAATTTGTAACATTATTAGAAGCTTTGAATTGGGTGGAGAGAAATAAGGAACATAAATCTTGCTTTTCACTTTTTGCTGTTTATTATAAGTGGCTGTCAGGGCTGTTTTTAATTTATTTAATATTCTTATTAATAACAAGTCTAATTAAGAAATCCATTAGAAGTCTGTGAAGTTAATTTAACAGGGGGAAACCCTAATGGAGTGTTACTGAAATTGTCTTTATTAAAAGAATGTCACAGGCTTTCATGGGCCCTTAATCAGAATCTCCTGTCATATGAATTAGACAATGTAGTCAAACTTGTATATTTTTAGATTTTTATTATTCGAGCTTATCTCAAAGCATTTTTGGCATATGTTGTATATGTCACTGAGTAGGTACATCTCCCAGACAGTGGTTGCTATGCTATCAGGAGTTTGGAAATTGGATGACTTTAACTTATATGAAATATTCTGAGTGTAACAGATTAAATGATGTTTACCCCTAATGAATTCAGCATCTTAAAATTCAGTGACCAGCAGTCACTGCGGAAGTCCACACGAGAGCTGTCAATCAAGCATGCCTTACCAAAGCAAATCATTCACTTCTCTAGAACGGTCTGTATTTTCTGCTTCCAGCTCAGCATATACATACAGGTATAAAATATTTGTTTTAGGAAATCGAGGATGCAATTTTAGAATACCTGAGGCTATCTTTTGATAGAGAAATTATAATTTCACATGTTATCTATGTAGACATTACTGAAAAGTGGTTAAGTCAAAACTCAGAGGCGGTTTCTTTGTCCAATTTAACAGTAGTTTGAGATGTTAGGTATTTCTCCCTTTGGCAGAGGCTGAGAAGTTTGGGATGTATTCTCTTTCCGGGGGCTGGAGCCTTCTTGTGAGGAGCAGTAGTGCTTGTGAAGTGCCAACACTCAGGAGAATGCCATTTGTGTCTTCCTAAGGTAGAAAGGTATGGATGTGAGAGCTGGACTATGAAGACGGCTGAGCGCCAAAGGATTAATGCTTCTGAACTGTAGTGTTGGAGAAGACTCTTGAGAGTCCCTTGGACTGCAAGGAGATCCAACCAGTCCATTCTGAAGGAGATCAGCCCTGGGATTTCTTTGGAAGGAATGATACTAAAGCTGAAACTCCAGTACTTTGGCCACTTCATGCAAAGAGTTGACTCGTTGGAAAAGACTCTGATGCTGGGAGGGACTGGGGGCAGGAGGAGAAGGGGACGACCGAGGATGAGATGGCTGGATGGTATCACTGACTGTATGGACGTGAGTCTGAGTGAACTCCGGGAGTTGGTGATGGACAGGGAGGCCTGGCATGCTGCGATTCATGGGGTCGCAGAGTCGGACACAACTGAGCTACTGAACTGGACTGAACTAAAGGTAGAAAGAGCTCCCCAGGTGCTACAGACCCTGCTTGCCAATGCAAGAGACACAAGAGACACAGGTTCAGTCCCTGGGTAGGGAAGATTCCCTGAAGGAGGACGTGGCAACCCACTCCAGTATGGCCAGAGACGCCTGGAGGGCTACACTCCACAGGGTCATAAAGAGTCAGACAAGACTTGTGTGAATAACAATGGCAACAACAACAATAAGATAGAAAGAGCACCCCTCCACCATAACAAAGAATGACTCAGCAGTTTTATTCTGATGGAATTGCCTGCTAAACCATAGAGCTTTAAAAATTTGCTTATGATTTTTATATCATCTAGGAACCCTTTAAATTTGTTGTGGGCTATGGGCTAGCACAATCTAGCAGCTTTCTGATTTTGTTTTCTTTGTGTCTTGCTGTATCTTAATGGTATTTTAACTAGAACCATCTTTATATCGTTCTAGTTAAACATTAGGAACTTAAAAAAAAATCAGACTATGTAAGTTTATACATCTCAGTTATGTAGACCAAAATCAGTACATCATGCTAGTTAAGAATAGCTGCTTTGGAGTTAGAACTTGGTTTGAATCTCAGCTCCTCCAATTACGATATAGAAACATTAATAACCACTGCAGTTATAAACATAGCTGTCATGTGACTGACAGTGTTTCAAGGAACCATTATAAATCAATAAGTAGTTCAAGTAATGTCAACACAGTTATTCCATTAACTCTACATAAAATATATTTTGTCTATTTTATCCTATTCTAGAATATCAATGGATGGTTTTACGGTGGTGATTTAATAAACATGGCTTCTTTCTTCCTGTTTTATAGATGCAGAAATAGGTTTAAGAAAATTAAGTGGAACAGAGTAAAATTTTATTGAGTGTCAACCCTCGTCACAGAGTACTTAGGAGCTATAGGAATGCTGAGATAAGGCACAGGGAAGAAGTACACAGCCAAGCAGGATCGAATACTCAAATCCCAGTGATGAACTAAAAATAGAATGTACCTGCCGGTGCAGTAGACATAAGAGCCACGGGTTCCACTCCTGGATCAGGAAGATGCCCTGGAGGAGGGCATGGCAGCCCACTCCAGTATTCTTGCCTGGAAGATCCCATGGACAGAGGAGCCTGGTGGGCTGTGGGCTGTAGTTTTGCAGAGTCAGACGTGACTGAAGTGACACAGTGCGGCACATAGACCTAGACACACTTCACGTTTGATCCAGTGGCTTTTGATCTATGTTGACCATTTAGCAATAAAAATATCCCAAGTGCTGCACCAGCCCTTTCATAAATAGGATCTGCTGTGTTATAACAACGTTGTGGAACATACAGCCTCCCCTTCTTACTGGTGAGTGTACTGAAGCTTACAGAGTTCAAGCCAGAGAGTTCACCTGTTCACTCTCTCAGGTGAAATCAGGGTCTTCAATAAGGTCTGACTCCAACAACGTCTTCTTGAAACACACTGTCAAATACAGGAGCTGTGACTGTGATCACGTAATTAGAACCCCAGATAGGTGCTTTGCTAACTCAGTTCCTCAGAAACTAATTTAACTGAGCTCCAGTGGCTTCACCATGAGGAAAATAAAGTCCTGTGTCTCCCAGGGCTGTGCAGATTAAATGCTTTGCATATGAAAATGTTTCCTAAAATACACTTAAGGGGTACAAAATGTGGGGTTCAAAGGAAACTGGCTCAAGGATTACTGCTTTCTTCAGTGATCTTTTTATGGAGTATAAAAGGAGGTTTCCCAAAGAATGGAAATAGACGATACACAGAAAAAGTAAGAGCTGCAACGATTAAAAGTCTTAATTGGAACATAAACTCAGTTAGCGGTTCGAAACATAGATTGTGAGTCAGCTGTGGTAAGGAGACATCTTTTGTTGGGTTCTTAAAATACCACAAGTTTTCACAAATAAGTCCATACCTTGAGCCACTCTCTAAAAGACTGAAATCTCTGCCCCCACGTGTGTGTTGTATATGCGATGCTCAGTGCCTCTGGGGCTGGAGGCCCCTCACCACGATCCTCCCGTACTCTCCTGGAACCCCGGCTGGCTCCGCTCCTCACGCTGCCTGGTTGATCCCTCAGGGCCTCTGAGCTGGTCATCCTCCTGGAGGCTGCCAGTCATGTCATCTTCCACGCAAGTCTGTGAAAACACTGTTGAGATGGCAAGGTAGAAATCAAGTCTTGTCACTGCTGGTGCCATCAAAATCCTCAAGTGGAATGATGAGAAATACACCGTTGTCACCAAGTAAACAAATCATAGCAATGAAGCTAAAGAATAATCAAATGCCACATCTACGTTACAAAACAACCACCTGTGTAAGGGGAATGACATGTCGAAGCTGGTTGCCAAATTGGGTTAACTAATTACATACAAAGTGCTCCTATAAAAAGGCTCGTTTGGGTGCCTAAAGAGACAGAGGTAAACAATTATATACCACCAGCCTGCTGGAATCTTGGCGTGTTGATGTGTTCACATCAGAAGAAAAAAAATTGCTTTATGCTGAACACTCTGTCCTGTAACACACAATCCATGGGATAATTTTCTTCCCAGTGATGCTCTCATCACTAATTGTCAGGTGGGGCCCACGAGGCCCTTCTGAACCACTTTTACTGTTTTCTTGGAACAGAGTCTTGCATCTGAGCTCCAGTCACATGGACCAGATCCCAGAGAGCAAGACCCAGGATCTGTGCTTACCAAATCACTGGTGAAATTTTAGGCACATCACTAGCAGTAGTAGCAGCTGCTCAGTCATATCTGACTCTTGGCGACCCCATGGACTGTAGTGTGCCAAGCTCCTCTGCCCACGCAATTTTCTAGGCAAGAGTTACCGGAGTGGGTAGCCATTCCCTCCTCCAGAGGATCTTCCTGACCCAAGGATTAAACCTGTGTCTCTCACATTGCAGGCGGATTCTTTACAGTCTGAGCCACCAGGAAATTAGCATTCTGGGTTAACTTTGCTTTCCTCTCCGCCTCCTTCCCATGCTCTCTTTCCTCCTTCCCTCCCTTCCAGCTGAACCATCAGTATTGCTATCCTGTCTCTCCATGGGGGATTGGCTTCAGGGTCCCATGGATTCCCAAACCCAGGGGTGCTCCAGTCTGTCTCATATGACGTGAAGTGCAGTCGGGCCTCGCTGTCTATGGACCGGAGCCTGGGATTGCGCGAATCTACAGATGGGGGTAAGGAAGGCCAACTGCAGTGGGTTGTTTTTCTATGGACGAATGTTAATATGTCTGTAAAGAAAAGAAGTGCATTTTAGGAAGAATATTTCACTCCATTGTTCCCTACCAGGAGGTGAGAGGGCTTGTTAAAACACAGTAACGGTCCTTACGGAAGTTTCTGGTTTGGTGACTGGGTGTGGCCACAAATGTCCAAGTGTTGCCGACATTGCCGGTCCACAGAGCGCACTTTCAAAGCCGTCACTTTATGCTCCCCATTCTGCGGCGTCCTCCCCTGACCCTACCTCCACGCTTTCTCTGTTGTGCGTGGAATTGCCTCCCGCACCTTTTGTCTCGGTCTGTTTCACTCCTTGGTGCCTCTCAGGCAGCCACAGATGTCTTCATTCCTTCTCCTCCCCATTGTCCAGTAACATCGATTTATGTCATCCAGCCATCTGAGAGCTGCTATTCCCTTATGTCACCCAAGGATTTGGGAAGACAGTCTTCGAAGCCACTGCGTTTTTCATGAGTCCTTAATCAGTGTCGTGATCTGATCGTGCCCTTCCTTCACCGGAGAGACTCATGGGGCAGAGGAGAGTCTCGGAGTGTTTGCTTTAGATGGTGAGTTTATTTTCCAAAGGAAGGCCCTTCTAATACTCTCTCAAATTATTTTTTTT